>VDFB02086081.1:318417211-318452093 GCA_007258455.2 Sequoia sempervirens
TAGACTCAAATACCAACATACTAATCCATCACAGAGGAGCATTACAAGTAGAGAACAACTTCTGATAAACCAAGAAAACTTCCATATAGTCAACACCATGTAGTTATTACCATGTTGACATCAATGACAACATACAAAAAACCAGCACAACCATCCAACCTTCATGCACATGTTGCAAGTCTTCCAACAATCTCCCCCTTTGGCATTGATGGCAACATGCATGACAAAAAAAAATTCAAGTATACCACAATTGAATGTTCTGACTTACTCTCCCTATCAAAACTGATCTTCACAAAAAAATTCCCCACTAACTCTCCATCTCTTTATCTCTTTCTCTCTTTCTCTCTCCCCATTTGACATCAATGACAAAGGAAGGGGTCTGGTATAAAAAATGTATATCAAAAAAAGTAGCCAAAAGGATATGAACACAAATTTAACCTGAAGAGAAACCTCTAAGACTCTCCAAAATATCCTTCCATGATGCTTTACCTTCTTCCCATGAACCTTTTACACTTCCAAGAGTCTTGTAAAATAGCTCAAGTTTAGTTAGAGACTCTATACTATCTGTTAAAGTATTGGGACTAAGATTGATTTATGATATTTGACCAATACAACCAAGAACACTAGAAAAAAAAGTATGTCTGAATTTAATCATGTCTCTGAGTGCCACAAACTTTCTAATGACATCTATTCTTTGATCTTGTAGAGAGAAATTTTTTTCTTGAAGTTGCACAATGTAGGACCACCTTTATTTATCTTTATCTTCCACTAACTTGTATCTTCTTGAGTGCTCAAACGAGACTCACTCAACCTTATTTCATTTCTCATATCAAATGTATTTCTAGACCAATCTAGACAAAAATAAAGTAGTTCATATGCCTCTTGTTCACTACCTTGTACATTTTCCAATTCCTTCATTACCCGATTGTATGCATTCACGCATTTTCCTTTGATATCACTCAATTATTCTTCATTCCTAGTTCCAGCAAACTCTTTAAGTTTAGAGATGTACTCCTTCAAATAATTAATCATGCCACAAAGATTCTCCACAATAAAAATAAATGAATCAAAATTAGCATCAGGTATAACCTTCTGCAAGTCTTCCAAAGCTCTCTGAATACTCATCCATTCATTCTCATGTTCAATCTTACTCTCATCTGCTATATTTACTGCACTTTTTCTTTTCTTCCTTGTTTCCGTCTCGCTACCGGAGAAACTTTCATCATCAAGATGCTTAAGGATTTCCAAGAGAATTTTAGCATAGTTATCAATTTCAGCCTCTGACACTTCATAATCTAATTTAGATATCCAAACCAACCTTGATTCAACTACTTCGATGTGACATAAATCTATAGACACAAGAAAATTTATGCTTCCAAAGTATCTTTCCACATCACTTACTAGAAACCTAGACCTTTTGTTCATCCTCATCTGAAATGTTCCAAAGAATGCAGCAATGGAAGACTCTTGTACATCCAAACTACAAAGATCTATCATGAAATTCCTGATTTGATAGGCAATAGGCTATGTATTTTACCATTATATCCTTTCTATTATCAGTAACTCTTTCAAAAAGTAAAAGAGTAGACAAACAAAAAAATTTCCATACTAAAAAGTATTCTTCTTATTCTTCTTGATCTCCTTTAAATTCTACAAAAGATGTGAAGTAGCTCACACAAATCATATTTCATACCTCTTAATATCATGTCAACAACAACATTCACCACAACAATAGAAACTGTAGATTCATTTCTAGAAATCTAAACTTTATGACCAATGACCATAGTAGTATACCTCAATACCAAATCAACAATCGATCTCAATTAAATTTCCTTTCCTTTAGAACTCACACCTGTAACCTCAATTATTTCTTTCTCATTCATAGTCTTCAGGTTAGGAACCAGTCCAGAGGAAAATGGACCAGTTACATCTCTAATTGCTTCTTTGGTGACCAGATGTGCCTTGTCAATCCTCATAGATTCATTATGAATTTTTCTCAATACTATTCAAATATACTTCTTTTCAAATTCAAACAAGGGAAATTTCCTCCAAACATCCAACTTCTTCTCAACTAATACTTTGTAGGCATCATGATTATCTTTCAACTCATTTTCCCAAAACATATTTAGCTCAACTAATGACATTTATTCAATCTTACAAAAAACAAATGCATAGATATCTTTTGTAGGAAACAATCTCAGAGGGATACAAGAGAATGCACCAATAGAATCTTTCGACACATTCCTCGTATATCTCTTCAATCTAGCTCAATCTGCACAATTCACAATCTTTGAATTATCCATCAATAAAAGTAAAATATTGTGCAAACAGGAATACCTCTGAAAATGTATAGATGTTATGTTTTCATAGATCACTTCGACTATTGCTTTCTTCAAATTCTAAAACTTTGAATTCCCTTTCAAAATTCCTTTGCACGGTTCTTCAAAAATACATATTCCTTTAATTCTATTTTATCTTATTCCTTCCATTCCGAATGCTTTTGCAATAAATGTTTCAATTTGTAGGTAGATTACCTCAAAAACAGTGTACACCTTCATCCTTTCAAATTTTGCAGACCTCATTCTTCACACATGCAAAAAATACCTTAAACTTGTTACCCCATTAAATATACTTTTGTCATGATATGTCACAAGTACCAATAAGGGGGTTTATTAGATTTTCAGATGATTTCTCCCCCTAAGACCCTGCTTTTATTTAGATATTGACAAGAGTATATGTACCATAGGTTGGCACAAATAAAGTTGATGAATCCTTTCTCCAAGTTCTTTCCATTTCCTTCCTTGTTACTTTTGGATCAAAGGTTTGATCATTCTTCTTCGCCAGATAGCATTTCTTCTTTCTTCTATTGTTTCTACCGAGGTGTTTCAATTTTCTACACTTACAACAAGTAACATTGTTCTTTCCATTTTCCTTTTTATCTTTATATCCATTCTTTTTGTTCTTAGAGTCATTCACATGCTTTTTACAGTCCTTTGCTTTATGACCAAATCTCTTGCAAAAATCACAAACACCATTGAAGTATAAATAAATTTTTGCATCATACCATTTTACATGAGTTTTTCTAGAATTGCTTCTTCATTCCTTGACTTGTTTATCCTTGTACCAAGTCTTCTCTTCAATGAATTTCTTTGCTTTAGAAATCTAACCTTTTTCAAACCCTAAACCACTCTTATCTTTTTCTATTCTTTGAGAATTAATCAAGTCATCAAGCATTGTCGAGATTATCTTAAATTTTTCTTCAAAAATCTTTGTCTTTCCATATTAGATCTCAGGATTTCTACTTCTAATTCAAGCTTCACGCATTCCTCCATCATCTTCTAAATTTCAATTTCTTGATATTCTTCAATTCTTTTCTTCTCATCCAATTGTTCTTGTAGGCTAGTAATGATTTCTTCTCCTTCAATCAATAGATCACCTACATTTATACATATACTTTGTAGATTTTCAATGTGCTCATTTTATTTTATCAAATTGTCCTTTAGGGCTTCCATTTCTTCTGAAAATTCAATAGTGGCCACTTCCGAGGAAAAAAATTCTTATATTCAAATTTTGGGACCTTCCTCAAGCTGTTAGGATTCTTCTAAGGAACCAAGCTCTGATACCAATTGTTGAACGTTCGGAATACTGAGAGGAGGGTGAATCAGTATTCCACAAACCGATAATAAAATCCACTTAATCATCATTACCATTTTAGCTGAATCAGCAAAAGAGAACATAAAAGAAATTCAATGCAATCACAGACATGAACACTGGGATTTTTACATGGAAAACCCGATGAGGGAAAATCCATGGTGAGGGTTAACTCACAATATATTATATCTAGATAAAAAATATTATGGGGCTCACTGCCAAGACTCATTGTTCTTAAAAAGGCTCACAACTTGAGTACAAAAGATATGTTTCACTACCAAGATACAATAATGGTGGCTCACTGCCAAAAGAATGAAATAATGGAATACACCTTCAATATGCAAGGTTCAGTTCCACTAAATCTTAGAATATAAAGTGTTGCATCACACAGTAGTCGCTCAACAAAAATGATCACAACTGATAAAACATTTAGGCTTTGATCTTCTCCTCTGGTCACATTCACTTCTCCTTCTCGCTCTCTTGTATTTCTTATTCACTCTCTCTTCAAATTGCATTGCTCATCTCTTCTATCTTTCATCTTATATATAGATGCAAGTATATATTATTCTTCAATTAGGTCGACACCATATAAGATTCAACATTTTATCCATGTAGCACATTATCCCAAGTCGGCTATTAGTCTTCATAATATATTGCATTCACTGAGTCGACCAATAATAAGAAACACAATTCTTCAAACCAGCAAATAATCCTTAATGCAAACACCTTTCGGATCTAAGAACATGTTAATTTCCCATCATACTACCAGTAAAGAGACTCTCAACTCAACCACAGTATAAGAATATTCACCTTAGTAAAATGTGGAGTCTCCCATACAATACACCACACACAAAACAATAGTAGGATATATAGTTAAACTTTGTCAAAGATAACTTCTAGTTCATAGACAAAAGAACATCTCAAGATCCAAGAAAAAGTAGTCAGAATAATTCAATAAAACATGGTTAGAAGATTAGAGTCACATCAGATCTTGTGATGATTTTTGGACTCAAATACCAACATACTGATCCATCACATAGGAGCATTACCGACAGACGACAACTTCTGGTAAATTGAGAAAACTTCCATATAGTCAACACCATGTAGTTATTACCATGTTGACATCAATGACAACATAGATACAACCAGCACAACAATCCAACCTTCATGTGCATGTTGCAAGTCTTCCAATAGGTAGTTGATAGTGGTTTTTCACATCACATGACTAGTGATAAGAGTAAGTTTGTTAAACTTGAGAAATATGATGGAGGCCTGGTTATGTTTGGAGATGATATTGGTGCTAAAATATGCGGGATAAGTTCAATATTTTTTTATGACAAGAATCATACTGACGATGTTTACTATGTTAAGGGTTTAACGAATAATTTGTTGAGCGTTGGTTAGATGTGAAAACAAGGATATGATCTTGTGTTTAAGGATGAGAAATGTGAGATCCAGAAAATTGATTGCTACAGGAAAGAAAATTGAAGGGAATATCTATCAACTTAAGGGTGTTGATGGACGATGCTTTATGACTTAGATAAATGGAAGTTAGTTGTGGAATAGGAGAATGTGTCACATGAATCTTGATAACTTGGAAAGAATTGGTGTTGTTCAGGCTATGAGAGATTTACCAAGAATTCCAAAGCCTATTAATGCTATTTGCAGGAATTGTCAGTTTGGGAAGCAAGCAAAAAATCATTATAGATCAAAGGAACAATCTACTATCGGAATATTGGATTTAGTTCATATACATCTCTATGGTCCTATGAGATTGAGAACTCTACTTAGTGAAAGGTACTTTATGCTTTTAATTGATGATTATTATAGATATACATGAGTTACATTTCTTAGAGATATATTCAAGGAATCCAAAGCAATGGTTGAAAATGAAGTGAATTTGAAGATAAAATGTATAAGATCTGACAGAGGTGGAGAATTCACATCCCATGAGTTCAATATGTTTTGTGAAGTTCATGGAATAAAGAGACAGTTATCTGCTCCAATAACTCCTCAACATAATGGAGTTGTTGAAAGGAAAAATAGAACAGTTCAAGAGGTTGCTAGATCAATGATCACTGAAGCCAGTCTACCAAAAGTTTACTAGAAAGAATCTATTCATACTATTGTTTATGTGTTCAATCGAGTTCAAGCAAGAGAAAATAGTACAAAGACTCCCTATGAGCTATGGCATGGAAGAATTCCTACAGTTAAATATTTCAAGGTATTTGGAAGCAAATGCTATATCAGAAGAGATGATGAAACTTTGGGTAAGTTTGATGCAAGATGTGATAAAGGTTTTTCTTGGATACTCTACTAAAATCAAGGCATACAAATGTTTCAATAAAAGACTAAGAAATATTGTAGAGAGCTTGAATGTGAAGGTTGATGAGACAATTAAGAATTCTATTGATATTGATGGATATGCATTTCATGAACATGACTGTGCAAGAATAGAAGAAATTATGGAAGAACAGGATAAAGATGAGCAAAAGAAGCATGATGAAAAAGATGAAAGAGAATAAGATGCTCTGATGATGTCCCCTAGGACACCAAAATATGTACAGAGGAATCATTCAGAAAATTAGATTATTGAAGACAAAATAAGGCGTGTTAACCAAAAAAAAAGCTACTAGTGAAGCAAATTTGTGTTTATTCTTTGAGATTGAGCTGAAGACAATAAGTGAAGCATGTAAAGATGAAAATTTGAAGGAAGCAATAAAATAACTTTTGAAGATTGAGAAGAATCAAACCTGGGAATTGATCCCAAGACCAACAGATAAAAATATCATTGGATCAAAATGGGTATTTAGAAATAAGTTGAATGAGAATGGAGAAGTTGTCAGAAACAATGCGAGGCTTGTGTGTAAAGGCCACTCACAAGTGAAAGGTATAGATTTTTAGGAAAAAATTTCCCCGGTAGCAAGAATGGAAGCTATAAGGATGTTCTTGTCATTGGTTGCTCATAAATATTTCAAATTCTATTAGATGGATGTCAAGTCAGCATTTTTTAATGGTGAACTGGAAGAAGTTTACATGGAACAACCAGAAGGATTTCAGTTATCAGATCAATCGGATATGGAGTGCAGATTGAAGAGAGCTTTATATGGATTGAAGCAAGCTCCTAGAGCTTGGTATGCAAGGTTAGATAGGTATTTGATTCAACAAGGATTTAACAAAATTATGACATACAATAATTTATACTTTAAGATTGAAAATGACAAAATATTGATTGTACTTGTATGTATTGATGACATTATCTTTGGAGGAAATGAAAAGATGTGCAAGATGTTTGTAGAAGAGATGCAAAAATAATTTGAAATGCCTATTTTTGGGGAGATGAATTTCTTTCTTGTGCTACAGATTAATCAAACAGAGAAAGGAATTTTCATTTCACAGTCTAATTATGTGAGAGAGATGTTGAAGAAGTTTGAGATGGATGGTTCCAAACTAGTGTGTACTCCTATGGTGACTGGTTGCAAACTGGGTAAAGATGTTGATTCACGTAAGGTTGATCAGAGCAAATATAGATCTATGATTGGTGTATTACTGTGTTTGACTGCTACTAAACTAGATATTATGCATATGGTTTTTCTTGTGGCTAGATTTCAAGAAGATCTGAAGGAAACACATGTTGCTGCAGTTAAAAGAATATTTAGATATTTGAATGGCACTCCAAATTATGGATTGTGGTATCGTAAAGATACTGACTTTACACTTAGTGCCTATACAGATGTAGATTGGGTTGGATGTGTAGATGATAGAAAGAGTACAAGTGGTGGTGTATTCTTTCTTGGATGTAAATTGGTGGCATGGTTGAGTAAGAAGAAAGATTCACTCTCTTTTTCTACTGTTGAAGATGAGTATATTGTTGTTGCATCTTGTTGTACACAAGTTCTATGGATGAAACAAACATTGAAAGATATCACAATGCTATATGATAATCCTATTTCTATATTTTGTGATAATACAAGCTCAATTAACATTTCAAAGAATCCTCTGATGTACTCGAGGATGAAGCATATATCTATAAGATATCATTTCTTGAGAGAGAAGGTCATGGAGAATGAAGTCAAGCTTGAGTATGTTCCAACAAAGGATCAAATCATTGATATATTTACAAAGGCTCTTCCCAAAGATACTTTTGAGTATCTTCAGGAGAAGTTAGGGGTTATTTCCCCTACTTTCATAAACTAATATGAATTTGGAGATGCATCAGTCCGGGTGATTCATGGTTCTATCTTTTTGGACTGATGTTTTGGTGGCTACCTCTCAAGGGGAGCAGGTAGTTTTAGGTATTTTCATTGTGATTATTTTGTTTTCATGTCAAAGGAAGATTCAATGAACATATCTTTTTCCTTTTCCATTGATGTAAAAGGGGGGATAAATCATGTGAAAAGGAGAGAAAGCTAATGAGAGAAAGAAGGAAATGAGGAAGATGATCTTCTGAGGGAGAGAAACAAAAAGAAAAAAATCTTGATAAGTATATTCAGAATTGGTATGGCGTCATTGATGGTTTTTCACATCGTGTGTTGCCATCAATGACAAAGGTGGAGATTGTTGCAAGAATGAATAAATGAATGAAGGTGTTGTCATTGATGGAAACTGGTCAACTAGTTATCTACTAGTTGTTGTTGGTTCTATATGTCAAGGATATTGAGAAAATTGTATTAAAGAAATTTTGCAGGTATTCAGTTGTTACTCCAGGTAATGATCTGATATTTTCCCCTATGTTTGTGTAGTTCAGATATGTTGGTCATGGTTGTTGAATGTTGCTATATCCAAATTTTTGGTTGTCGGTTCGTTGTGAAGTTCTAGTTGTATTCACCAGTTGTGAACTATGTTTTTCTATGTTTTGGTTGAGGTCCAGGAGAAATGTTGCTAAGTCCAGATTTCTCTTTGATGAAGTCTTTTGAATTATAGTTCTAGAGTTAAGATGTTTTGATTGCATTGAAGATATTTTTGGTTTCTGGAAGCATCGATCTTAATTGTTCTATGTGTTTTACACTAGTTTGGCTGACCTTGTGTTAAGAACTATCTTCGAAGTTGATGAAGTGTGTTGGATCTATTTTTGGGTCCCGGTGAAGCATGTGTTTGGGTCACCCTCATTATAATTCCACCCTAGGATGTTTTGGCATCAACCTAATTTGAATTTGAAGTTGGATGGTTGACTTTGGATCTTTTTCAAAGTTGGAAATAGTATAAATATAGGATGAGCTAGTAATGGAAAATATACAAGAGCAAAGAAGGAAGATAAGTGAAAGAGTAGATGCAAAATTGATGTTATTCAGAAAAAATGTGTGAGTTGTGTGTAGCTAGTAGATCAATGTGAAGCTTAATGCTAAGTTTTCGGTTGTAGTGAGTAGAAGCCAAACTCTATCATTCATGCAAGTTGATCAAGTAACTATGGTGGAATCCTTTGTTGTATCGGTATTGTAGTCTCTTTGTAACAAGTCTTCTTTTTCTTCTTTTTATCTCTGTGGAAATGAGCCCTCCGAGTTGTAGCCCTGTTAGATAGTGATTCCTTTTTTCAGACAGTGAGTCCTTATCTCAGGCAGTGAGCCTTATCTTAGGCAGTGAGCCTTATCTCAGGAAGTGAGCCTTATTCTAGGTAGTGATCCTTTTGTAATTGGTTTTGATATTGTCTATAGTGTGAGTTAATCCTCATAGTGGTTTTTCCCTCATTGGGATTTCCACGTAAATTTGGTGTTATTGTGTTTATGTGTTGGATTTGAGTTTCTGCATTGGCATTTGATGATTAATAATTTAAGAAATTTTAAGTATTAGTTCCAGTGATTTAATTAAAGGTTAAAATATGTGACAACTAATTCACCCCCCTCTTAGTTTTCCTATTCAACAATCATATCCCTGATGATCTAAGAATCCTTACATCCTTGTCTTTCAGAATGCATAGTCAATTCCATCAAACATAGGGATCTCCTTCTTATGTTCCATCCTAGATCTACCTCAAGCGGTTAATATTTTATCTAAGGAACCTTGCTCTTATATAAATTGTTGAAATGTACAAGAAAAATGAGGGGGGGTGAATCAGTTGTCACTTAAAACTTTAAATCCCTCATTAATATCTAGATCCACATTCATTCATTAAACCCTTAAATCTAATATGATGAATTAGCATGAAAAGAAAATAATAGAAACTGAAACAACTTAACACCAGACACAAGAGAAAATTAGATTTATGTGGAAAACCCAATAATGGAAAAACCATGGTGAGCATTAGCTCACAAGACAAGTAATATCAATATCAAATACAATGGGGCTGACTATTGGAAGGGTTCATTGTCAAAAGAAGAAAGGCTCACTACCAGAATAGAAAAAAAGATAGAGAAGGAATGTTACATAGAGAAAATCATATCAATGCAACAAAGAATCCACTACAATGACTTCTACACCTTCATAGACTGCTTGAAGAATTTTAGCCACCTTCTACTCACTACATCCAGTAAACTAACACTTGAAAGCTCACACTGCTTTGCTCAATTGTTTACTCTAACATATTTCAATTCACATTATTTGCATCTCAAACATCTATGTTTCATCTATCTTATCCTCCTTCAACAACTTAGCTCATACTTATACTGTCCTCAAACTTGAAACCCTCTCCAAGGTCAATTATGCACCTCAAACGTGCAAATTCAAATTAGGTCGACAAAAAAAAAATTCATGGTGGATAGATGTGAATGTAGACCAAATAAAAAAATTAATTGGGACCCAAATCAACAACTCCACTCAACCACATGCTACCACAAACAATATTTATCCTTCACATGTAGTGTAAACACTAGGTCGGTCATTACCCATGCAAACACCATTAAACTTTGAATTACATGCTTCCACAAACCAAAGGATGACTTGCAAACCACACACCACACTTGAACATGATCTATAATATTCCTAAAACATCTTAAAATCTAGCAAAATCCTTCATAACAACTTCCACCTAAATAATGTACAAACCTAATACACTTAGACAACTATGTTATACACTGTTACTTGAAAAACTGCCTTCCAAAGCACCAACACCAAACCTCAAATCCTCTTGATTGAGGTAAACTACCAACACCATCAACACACCTTCATAATCACAAGACCTTAATCATAACTACAAAGAAACGTAGAAAAAAAACATTTCTCCTAGACACCTTTGCAGTGCATAGTCTTAGACTAGTAAAAACAACTTCTATTGTACGATGATACAACATGCCATCTCTTGAATGCAACACCTTTGAACACCTCTCACCAACATATCTAAATCACACAGGTAAATCTTGAACCTAGAATAAATACATATCAAAACTAGAACACAACTTTGTTACCCATAATACCATGGAAACACACTGTTTCCTCTTTTTATAAATTTTCTCAAAATCACTTGGAAACCAAGCACTAGAGACACATAATCATCATCTTCAATACTTCCACAAACATATATAGAATCTTATCAAAGAAACATTAGAGGTTGACACATTAGCTTTACTAATGACAACATGATGCAACTAATCAAACCATCAACTACACTCTTGCAACCATCTCACTCAACTATAGACATCAATGAAAAGACAGGTTTGTTGACATCAATGACAACTTCTCATACTTGTAAAAAACATATGTTTCAAAAAATATATCTATGTCTCAAAATTCTTATGCCAAATTGATAAAGATAGAACAAACTAATTATTCTAGACTTTTAGAAACATCAAGTGTTAATGGTCATGAAACAAGAACTATAACTACATCTTTGTATACTTTGTAAAATATCCAGAAAAGGATAGAATCAGTTCTTGATCAAGGTCGTGATAAAAAATATAATTCATAAAAAAATATGCAATCTGATAATAAAGCAATTTTGGATGTAGTATCTAGAAAACTAGATAAAGTGAGATTTTATGTAAAAAAAGATCAGAGTTACACAAGCAGAGCATGATATTTCTAAATATGACAAAAAGAAAGAAAGAATGGGATGTGAAAAACCTCAAAAAAGAATTATAGTAAAAATGATTTAAAAGGTTTGTTTGATGATGATCAACCTTTAATTCCTAATCAATCTTCAAAACAAAATGCTTCTAAGTAAAAGGAGCATATAAATGTAATAATATTAAAATATTGGTTGAATAAAATAGGAATTATAGAAGAAATGCCAGTATGTATGTTTATGTTGAACAAGAAGAATATGAAGAATATGAGTTTTCTCTTGAAGTAGATCCAGAAATCAATTCAAAAGTGTCTTCAGAAGATGAAGATGTGAATATTGACTTATATTTTTATCCTAAATCTCAAGGACCGGAAGAGTGGGACAGAGTAGAAAAATAGAATATGAGATAATGAAAGAACCTCTCACTACTAATGCACACCTTACCATTTGAGACCTATTTCTCCAATGGATATATTCTAAATATTGATCAATTAATAGATCCATATGATGCAATTTTTCATGGTATGATACTTTATCAAATTTATTTGATACCAAAACATCATGGAATGAATATCAAAGGGTTTGTTATTCAGTAATATTATTTTCAAGAAAAAATTAGAGACTAGTGGGAAGGTCTTCCAGATGATGGTCCTTCAACAAGAATCAATGACACTACTATAATTGTTAGAGAAATAGATAGGGTAAAAATGGCATAGCCATAAATGGTTTTATTCATTTAAAATTTTTAATGATTGATCAATTTTATGGTACAATGGAAAATGTTGTAAGAGAAGCCACAAAATCTTTTTACAATTTGAAACTTAAAAATCTAGGTCTTCTACATCAGTATAATTTATTTTTTGAGAAATATTTATTTACACCAAGATTGTAGAATGGTGATGCTACTAAAAGGTATTATCTTGATTCTTTGACTTGTAAATTGGGTATTTGGGAAAAATATTATATAGTTGAAAAAATAAAACTACAATTCATGATTGTAAATTTATTGAAATGAAGAATTTGATTTCCTATAAATTGTAAAAATAATGTTTGCTAGTTGCCATGAATATAAATTCTCAAGAATACAATTCTACTCGTAATCTGAAAAAAAATTGCAATCAACCACCAAATGATGATTTCAAAAGATTTTTGAATATTAAACAATTTAAGGAAAACTATGGCTACAAAATAAAATGTGGATGCAAAGGAAATCTAAGGCTTATGAGGGTTTTAATGCTAATACTCATTTCAAATGAGATTATGATAGATCTAAATATGCTAGTAAACCTAATTTTTCTAAATGATTTAATATCAATCATATCCATAAACAAAAATTAAAGAAGAAAGGGTACATGCCTCCTCCTTGCCTCCTTAGGAATATTGGAAGCTTGAGTTGTTTGTGAGTTGTTTAGGAATTTTCATTGATGTCAACCCATTGTATGAAAGGAGTTTTGGAATAATGTTGGTTTTGGTGATTTCAACCCCTAATATTGGAGTTGTTGAAAGATTGGAGCTCTTGGTATTGATGTCTTACTTCAGTATAGCTGCAAAAGTTATGTGTGGAGAGATAGTTGGATGTGCTATAGTTGATGAAAGGTGTTGTAGATGCTATAGGTGTGTTACAAATATTTTTGTAGTGCTTTTGATATAGTTGGTTCATGTGGTTTCCAAGTACTTTTGAGAAAATTTGAATAAAAGAGAGTTCAGTGTGACAGAGTGGTGTTCGGTGTTTTGTTCTGCATTTCCTCATGGTTGAATATATGTCTGCATAGTTTAGGTATGATGATGAGGTGTGTTAAGAGGTTCTATATATAGATTTTTAGGTTTGGATCATTTTATAGTGGAAGATGTTTTTGACAGTATGTTTGTTTGGTGAAATAGGGTTTCTGGGAGAAATGAGATTGCTCCACATTTCTCCACAGTGAAGGTTCTTGGCTTGAAAATCTAGAAATGTGCTTATATATTCTCTATCTACCTTCCCCTAAAGTTTCAAGTGTTGTGGTTTTCCACAAGGTTGTTTGGTGAGTTGGATGTTTGTATCAATGTATCTGGTTTCACAAAATAAAGGTGTTCTTATGTTTCAGGTGATTACAGTAATAGTGATGAATATTTTGATGATGTGGACTATTTTGAGATGTTTTGGAATGTTGTTGTGTGGTATACGAGATGTTTTTGGACCTAGAGAGATGTGTTTTGCTAGCTTGTTAGTATTAGTATAGGTTTGGTTGACCTAGCATGCTAGCGCTAATTGTGGAGGATGATTTTTGTTTGTCTAAGTGTTGAGAAGTATATCGGTGTAGACTTGGGTCCCAGTTAAGTTGTGGTGTGGTCTTCCTTCAATTATTTAAATTGTGGAAGTGTTTTGTGCTGGCCTATTGGATGTTACAAGGTTGAGGTGCATACATTTCCTTAAGGAGGACCTAATTGAGATTGTTTAAATTGGTGATGGTATCATCTAGCCAGAGGTGATGTGGCTGTTCAAAGGAGGAGGACCCAGGTAGCTGACACAATTTCCCTCTTCAGAATCATTGTGGGAATATGAATGGGAGGCTAGGCAGTGATGTAAACTTTATATTTATTTGGCTGCTAGATAGTGGGCAACAGATGCTAGTGTGGTGAACACCTAAGATGGGCATGTGTGCTGTGTGACATGCAACTAATCTCCTGAACATGGGGCATTTGGAGCAAGTGACACAGGGACAACAGGGACATGGCATGTTCATAAGTTTAATGTGTTGGTGAAGCCTACATATAGACATATACAGGACATGGAAGGCAAACATTTGAATACTTGTGATGGGACAGTGCAGGAGGTGGGCTGTGTTTGGAGCTTGATGAGATGGAACAAACTTATTTAATGACTAGAACTAACACAAGCAGGAAAAGGAACCTTTGAAATTCTTATGCAAACTGGCTAAAGAGACAGAGGAAAGGAGGCAAGACCAGCACAAGAAAAGTGTGGGTGACTAGGATTTGGGAGAACTATCATTCAAAGACAAGACTGTGTGTATAGGAGGTGAGACAGACATGGACTATTATAATTGAAGGCACTTTTAAAATACAGAGTAAGGCAGGAGACATGAGAGCTTTCTTTATGAGTTCTTTGTGGGACAACAGGAGGTTAAGGTGAATAAACACATGATTGTGAGGCACTGGACTAAGGAGACAAGTTAGGAGAAGGACTGTTCTAGAGACTGTGAGACAGAATAGGATAGTCTTGAGACAGAATAAATTATCATAGGAATTAGAAAAATTACTAAAAGCTCCTGAAAGTAAATTTCCTTGCAAATGTTTAATTATGGAAAGATAGGTCATTATGCTTCAAGATGTCCATTAATCAAAGTTCCAAATGACAAATATAAGGATAAAAAAGGTAAATATATAAAGAGAAATTATTTTAAAGAAGATGCTAGCATATTTGATGATGAATTTGACTACTCAAATGATGAAAATGATGAATTCTTGTTCATGGATCTTAATGTTGTAAATAATGCTACTAAATCTAAAATATGTATGAAGGAAATTTCTCTAGAAATAGGTCACAACATCAAAGTGACTATAGTGATTGTTTTTCATGCTAGAGAGGAGAAGAATCACCAGATAATTGACAGTGGATGCTCAAATCACATGACAAGTCATAAGAGTAAGTTTATTAAACTTGATAATTTTGAAGGTAGTCTTGTTAAGTTTGGTGATGATACATCTGCTAAGATAAGTGGAAAAGGTTCAATTAGTTTTGATGGAAAAAATAATACATATGATGTTCTTTATGTCAAGGGTATCTAGCATAATCTTCTGAGTGTAGGATAGATGTGTAGAAAAGGATGTAATCTTGTTTTTCAAGAAGGTGGTTGTGAGATCAAAAAAGGAAGCTTTAGAACTCTGGTTGTTGTAGGAACAAGGATAGATGGGAATGTTTATCAACTCAAAGGTGATAATGGTAAGTGATTTATGAATCAAATCAATGAAAGTTGGCTATGGCATAGAAGAATGTGTCACATCAATTTTGATAGCCTAGTGAGGATCAACTCTACTCAAGCTGTGAGAGATCTACCAAGAATTACAAATCCTATCAATGTAGTTTGCAAGGAATGTCAAGTTGGGAAGCAAACAAGAAAGAGGTTCAATATAAAAGAATATTCTATTATAGGACATTTGGAGTTAGTGCATACAAACCTATGTGGACCTATGAGAACAAAAATATTTCAAGGTGTCAGGTATTTCATGTTAATTGATGATTACTCTAGAATGACTTGGGTAAATTTTCTTAGAAAAAATCAAAACCTCTAGAAACGTTTAAAGAATTTAAAGCTATGGTTGTGAATGAAATGGATATGAAAATAAAGTTCTTAAGGTCTGACAGAGGTGGAGATTTCACCTCTAATGAGTTTAACAATTTTTATGAAGATCATGGGATAAAGAGGCATTTTTCAACTCTTAGAACTCCTCAACGAAATGGAGTGGTGGAAAGAAAGAATAGGACAGTTCAGAAAGCAACAAGGAAAATGATGAAGGAAGCAAATATAATAGATGTATATTGGAGATAAGCTATTCATAATACAATATACATACTCAAAAGAGTACAAGAAATATTAAACAGTTCAAAGACTCTATGAACTATGGTATGGAAGAACTACTGTCAAATATTTCAAAGTGTTTGGAAGAAAAAGTTATATCAAAAGAGATGAAGAAAACTTGGAAAAGTTTGATGCAAGTTCAAATAAAGGAATCTTCCTTGGATATTCTATAAGAATCAAGGCTTACCAATGCTACAACAAGAGGCTAAAGAAGATAGTTGAAAGTGCAAGTGTCAAAGTAGATGAAGAACCACATAAAATCTCAATATTAATAGAAGGATATGAATCTGATGAGTCCTCTTGTAATGAAGAAGGAAAATAAGAAGAAAAGGAAAAGGATATGCAGGTTGAAGAGGAAGAAGCTCTGAAAAGAATTCCTAAGACTCCTAAGTATGTGTAGAAGAATAATCTAAAGATCAAATCATTGGTGATAAGAGTAGAGGTGTGTTAACAAGAAGGAAAGTTTCTATGACAAAATAATAGGTAAATTTGTGTCTACTTTCCAAAATAGAACCTAAGACAGTGATTGAGACATGTAAGGATGAGAATTGGACCAAATCCATGGAAGAATAATTGATGTAGATTGAGAAGAATCATACTTGGGAATTAGTCCCAAGACCAGAAAACAAGAATATAATAGGAACTAAATGGATATTCTAGAACAAGCTAAATGAAAATGGAGAAGTTGTCAGAAATAAGGCTATACTTTTGTGTAAGGGCTACTCACAAGTCGAAGGAATATATTTTGAGGATACATTTTCTCTAGTGACAAGAATGAAGGCCATTATGATGTTTTCGGCCTTTGCAACACATGAGAACTTGAAGGATTATCATATCGATGTGAAGTCTACATTCTTGAATGGTGAATTGGAAGAAGAATTACACATTGAACAACCAGAAGGCTTTTAGTTATGAGATCTAATGCTAATATGGTTTGAAAATTGAATAAGGAATTGTATGGTCTCAAGAAATCTCCTAGAGCTTGGTATACAAGATTAGATAGGTACTTGTTGCAGCAGGGATTCAATGAAGGTATTGTAGATAACAATCTATATTTCAAAGTTGAAGGAGAACAAAAAAAATCTTAATTGTGGTAGTGTATGTTGATGACATAGTCTTTGGAGGAAATTAAGGTATGTGAAATATATTTTTAGATGAGATGTAGAAAGAGTTGGAGATGTCTATGTCTGGGGAGATGAATTTCTTCCTTGGGCTACAAATCAATCAGAAAAAAAGGAATATTCATTTCACGGTCAAAGTATGTCAAGGAAATGCTAAAGAAGTTTGGATTGGAAGGTTCTAAACTAGTATGTTCTCCTATGGTTAATGGTTGCAAGTTGAGAAACAATTATGAATCTCCTAAGACTGATTAGAGCAAGCACAAATCAATGATTGGTGGACTGCTATATCTAACTGTTACTAGACCGAATATCATGCATGCAGTTTGTCTTGTGGCTAGATTTTACAAAGAACCTATAGAATCACATGTGGTAGTAGTAAAGAGGATATCCACATATTTGAAGGGAACTCCAGACTATGGTCTATGGTATCCAAAGGATATTGATTTTTCCTTAAGTGCCTATACTGATGCAAAATGGGAAGGATGTGTGGATGATAGAAGAATTATAAGTGGAGGTGATTTCATTCTTGGAAGAAAATTGGTTTCATGGTTGAGTAAGAAGTAGTACTTAGTGTCATTATCTACTGTAGAAGCAGAGTATATTGCATCAGCATCTTGCTGCACATAGGTTTTATGGATGAACCAAACATTGAAGGATATCAAAATATCATATGATGAACCTATTTCTATCCTATGTGACAATACAAGAACAATCAATATATCAAAGAATCTGGTGATGCATTCAAGGACACAACATATTTCAACTTGGTATCACTTCTTAAGAGAGAAGGTTGGAAAAAATGAGGTGAAGTTAGAGTATGTTCCTACAAATGATCAAGTTGCAGATATTTTCACAAAGGCTCTTCCTAAAGATACATTTGAGTATCTCTGGTAGAATTTAGGGGTTATTGCCCTCCTTCTTTCAACTAGATGCATAAGATTGTGCATGAACTCGGTGGAGAAATTCAAGATTTATTATTTTGTTCTGAACTAATGAAGGCTACCTCTCAAGGGGAGCAAGTAGTAGTTTTTGGTTGGTGAAGTCAAATGGATTACATTTTGTGCCCCTAAGGGGGAGAGTGTAGAAGAGAAAGTGCAGTTGCTTTCTGGTGTCAAAGTGTTGTCAAAGTGGTATATGCAGATATAAAAGGGGAAATAGAAAAGAAAAATCCTATGCAAATGATGTGTGAAAGGTGCAGGTGTTTCCCTTTGAATTTTTCCAAGGGGGAGATCAAAAGAGTTCAATATAGGAAATATGTTTTTATGGCCCTTTTCCATTGATATCAAAGGGGGAGAAATATGGTTGAAAAACCATAGTGTGGAATAGTATATGGTTTGAATACCATAGGGGGAGAGAGTTTTTAGGAGAAAGAGAATATGAAGTGTGAGAGATTCCCCAATTGGGGGGAGTGCTACTTGTTTATGTTTTTTGTAGAGTTTTTGTTGGTTTCTTTTGTTGTTAATGGATTTTTAGAAGCTAGTGTTGCCATCAATGACAAAAGGGTATATTTTTAGAAGCTTGATTATTGTTTGAGTTGTTTGGGTGTTGTCATTGATTTCATCCCCTTATATGAAGAGAGTGTTTAAATAATATCGGTGTTGATGATGTCAACACCTAACATTAGAGTTTTTGGAAGCCTGGAATTATTGGTATTGATGTCAACACAATGTTGGTGTTGTAATTGATGTCTTACTTCAATATAGTTGCAGAAGTTGTGTGTGGAGAGATAGATGGATGTGCTATACTTGATGAGAGGTGTTGTAGATGCTAAAAATGTGTTGCAGAGATGTTTGTAGTTTTGTTGATGCATTTGGTTCACTTGGTTTCCAGGTGCTTTTGAGAAAACTTGAATAAAAGAGATTTCAATGTGACAAAGTGGTGTTCAATGTTCTACTCCGCATTTCTTCATGGTTGAAAATATTCCTATGTGGTTTGGATATGATTATTAGAGGTTTTTATAGGTTCTATATCCAAATTTTTAGGTTATGGATCATTTTGTAGTGGAATATGTGTTTGACAATATGTATGTCTAGTGAAATAGGGTGTTTGCAAGAAATGATATTACTCCACATTTATCCATAGTGAATGTTCTTGGCTTGTGGATCTTGAAATGTGATTATATATTTTATATCTATGTTCCCCTAAATTTTTAGGTGTTGTGGTGTTCTATAAGGTTGTTTGGTGAGTTGGATGTATGTGCCAGTGTGGCAGGTTGCACAAAAATAAAGGTGTTCTTAAGTTTCAAGTGGTTGCAATAGTAGTGGTGAAAATTCTAATGATGTGGAAGTATTCTAATATTTTTTGGAATGTTGTTGTGTGGTTCACAAGACTTTTTCAAACTTGGAGAGATATTTTTGTGGTTTCTTGTTAGTGTTAGTGTAAGTTTGGTAGACCTGACATGCTAGCTAATAAGATAAAATTGAGGTAAAGAATAAATTGGACTCAACTCAGTCTAAGTGTCAATCCAAGGATAGTAAGATGATGAAAGGTATTATGGAAATCTGCACAAGGGTTGAGATTCGTGAGATGAGTGGTTATGAATGCATCCTATGAAAATAAACTTACAACAAATCAAAATAATTTTGGCGATAGGAACTATCACTTCCTAGCGACAAAATCTATCTATTCTATTTAGGTGACAAGAACTGTGTAGTAAATTATGACAATAAATTTTGAAACAAAAATTTAATCAACAAATATCAAATGTGAAAACCATATCAATTAATTCTGCAGCTTGGAAATAAAACACAAATCATTAACACATATCAAACACATAAACATAACAATAAATGTAATCAACTAAAATCATAACACATGAAAAACACACTCTACAGAAAAAAAATAAATATTTACACTTTATCAACAACTAAAGAGTGGATGCCCTTCCTCCCAATCAATCCCTAAAGGGAACTTCAAAACATCTCTTTCAATAATTATGTCAAATGTTTTTTTTTTCTATTTCTTAGCCTTTTGGATATTACATATGAGTGCATATATAGTTTCAATGCATGAATAAAAACATGTTTTGTTGTTTAAAATTCAACTGCTAAGGTTAATTGGCCAATTAAAGATAAATTTTGATTTCCTCGTGGCCAATCTTTCCTTAAGAGACTAAACCGATTTATTAACAATATACTAGTCATGTTGTTACTAACCTGATTTGATAATAATATATAACAACCATTCCTTGCTATCAAAATAATATAATAGAAAATAACCACAATAGTATATGTAAAGGATCCCCATGGTTATGTCATATCTAATAATATGGAGAGGAAATCTAGTGCTACATAGTTGGCAGTTGCAGTTCATTTGCCTCAACTTGTGGCACATGGCTGGAGAAATTAACAAGTGAACCTGAAGTCAACTGCATAGAAGGAGAAACTACAATAGTAAATATAGGCCATATTCCTATGAAGAATGTGATAGGAAGTCTATATGAAGATGGCATAAATCTACATACTGTGAAATATATTTTCCAAGGCTTAAAATTACACCACTTATTAGTAAAGATAATCAATAATTATTTTCCATATTTTTACCCCAAAACCATATTAAATATCACTCATTTATATTTAATCATATGTAGTGTAGAATGGTAAAATATTATGATAAGATATACAAATGGAATATGGGAATGGGATTGAAGGCATATGAAAAAGGCTAAAATGAGGCATAAAATGGGACATAAATGGCTCTCATCACTAGCACTAATTTCAGAGGATGATTGTTGTTTTTGTAAGTGTTGAGAAGCATGTCAGTGTAGATTTGGGTCCCAATTAATTTGTGGTGTGGTATGCCTTCACTTCTTTACACCATGGAAGTGTTTGGTGCTGACCTATTTGATGTTGCACGATTGAGATGCATATGTTTCCTTAAGGCCGGCATAATTGAGATTGTTTTAGGTTGAAGATGGTGTAAATACAAGGTGAGTTGTGTGGATTAATAAAAGAGTGTGTGTGATGCAAAATATGTGAAAGTAGTCACATGTGGTGATCTGAGTGAGAGCTTTGATGCCTATGACTCCTAGATGCAATGAGCAAAAGGTTTCTACATTTTAGTTTGTTGAATGAGTTGCTTGTGCTTAAGTGGAACTATATCTCTAGCATAAGAGAGATGCATTGTTAGCAATTCAAATTGGTAGTGAGACAACCATTCTTATATCTTCTTTCTTTTGGTTAGTGAGTCCCTTAGCAGTGAGCCCTTCTTTCTTTTTGGAAGTGATTCCTCTAGCAATGAGCCTACTATATTCAATGTTGTCATTACCTTATATTGTGAGCTAATCCTTGCCATGGTTTTTCCCTTCTTGGGTTTTCCACGTAAATCTTGTGTTCTTATGTGTTTAATGTGTTTTCCTTAATGTTTCATATGTTTACATTCTACTAATGCATGTTAAGGGTTTAAGGGCTAATATGGATCTAAATGTTAATGAGGATTTTGATTATTTAATGTAAAACTAAGACACCCCCCTCTCATTTTTCCTATGCATCTAACAAAGAAAATACCTAGTCAAAAGGTCCCAAACATGTCAAATACTTTATTTAAAAAGGACCTCATTATGTAATTGATTGCCTACAAAAGCTTAATCCAAGAACAAAGGCATGTGTTGCTTTCCAAGAAAAAGATCTCAATTTTGAATGGGATATAGTTTCTGCTTCTTCTAGTTATCAAAATGCTAAAATTCAATATTATGAATTAATGGAAATTGAACCAAAATATCACAATATGGTAAAGGATAAACATAAGAAATATTATTCTTCTAGTGATTCTATCATTAGATGAAGATGGGGATTATATAGAAACTCTCCTTAAATAAAATAAGAAAGAAATCCAAAAGAAATTAGAGGATGAGAAAAATAAAAATCCATATAAAGATGGAAAGAATAGAGAACAAAGGAGAGCAAAAGGAAGAGCTCACTTCCAAATAATTAAATAGCTTACAAAAGAAAATGAGAGAATTCAAAAATAACTTAAAGATTATGGAAGGGAAATAATTGGTTATGTCATACCACCATGGAAAAATTCTAAACAATCCACTAGTAAGATAAATAAAGCTTCAAAGAATTCAAAGAATTTTGATTTTTACATTGACACTCATGATTATGATATTTATATTTTTAAGAAACTTGATATGCTGATATCTGGTGTTGAAAAACTCATAAGATTGGTAAAATACCAAAAAAAAAAAAAAAATCCTAAAATTTTAATCAATTAGTAGGTGAGATTCATGTTTTGTTCAAAGCAGAAGCCAAATCCTCTATAGAATCATAAATAAAATCACAAATTGATTCAAAATAATAAAAAAGCATATGTTGTGTATCTTGCAGATAACAGTGCTTATATCAAAACTTCATTATGTTTTCCAAGATATAAGCCACTAGAATATGGTTTTTTATTGATTCAAGATCTACATGATGTTTTATAAAAATAAAAGCAATTCTAGAAGAATTTTGGAAGCTAATACTTGAGATTCCAAGGGCTCATTCTATCACAAGAGAAAATTTCAACATAGGAAGGTATGCACAAGATGTTCACATCAAAATAAATGGTAAAAATGTTGTGGCATATTTTGTTGAATTTAATGGTATGGATAGTGACATTTTACTAAGATGTCTTTTCCTTACAAAATATGAACCTTTTATCTATAAGGAAGCTAAGGTAGCAGAACAATTTCCTACACTAATCTTGAGAGGAGAATAATGCAAAAAAAATTATATATCTTTAACGATTACATAAACTTAAACTGAAATAAACATAAATATCATGCATACCGCAACACAGTTATTTATATGGGGAAAACCCTTTCAAGAGAAAAGCCCCACACTCCAAAAGTCACCCAATATATTATTCAAAAATCATAAAGATTACAATATACTTGTAGAGAAAGCTTCTCATAGGAGTATCACCAACCAAAGATCCAAAGGTAACACAATCACTATCAAACTCTCATAATTCATCACAACACGCAGGTGTAATACAATTCCCTCATAAAATAGGGTTTCCTTCTAGGTAAAGTCAAGCCACCAAAAATATCAACTGTCATATATGAGACATAAAGGTGAATGGTCCAGATTTACAATAATAAAGTGTACAAAAAATTTGGCTTCCGGGGGCACTACCTCCTAGACCCCCAACCAGGGGGATGATCCCCCCAAACCCCTCGTGGGGGGGGGGGGACCCCCACACCCCCCATCATCATTGTATGAATATTACCTTATGTATCAACAGTAACTTATGTAATTGCAAGGTTGAGACACATTTTCCCAACATTATCCTCAGAAAAAACAAGATGTCTTTAAAGCATAATGATGAATAATTAAGAATTCTTATTCTCAATTTGGTTACATATAGATTAAAAGATAAAGAGAAGAAAAATGAAATAATGGATAAAAAAAATTCAAGAACATCATGTAAAGGTTTTTTAACAAAATGGTTGTTTGTGTGAAACTAAAGAAAATTTTGAAAAGAATTGTTACAGTATGAATCCATTAGAATTATGGACCAAAGATCAAGAAGAATGTGAGATTCAAATTAAACCAAAATACATTTCTATTATTCCACATGAGTTTTCTTATTTATTAATCCCTTCAGAAGTCAAGTAAATGGATGAGCACCTTAAGGAATTATTGACAGAGACAAGGAAGTAGTCCCTTTTCATGTCCAACATTCTTAGTCAATATATCCTTTCGAGCACATGGGTTGTAATTTTACTTTTCCTTCATCCAAGTGAAGACCTAAGAAATCAATATCATATTTACCAATCTACATTTTTATTGTTGAAAGACAAATTCTAATTTTAGTGATTGTTGCATATAATTATTCAAGGTGATTTAGATGCATAGGAATACTATCATAAAAAACAATGATATCATTTATATAGACTACAAAAAATTATTTAAGATGTCTTAATGGTTGGTCCATTATTCTCTAGAAATAAAATGGAGTATTACAAAGAAAAAATGACATTACATTTCAATCATATAGTTCTCTATGGACTAAAAATGCAGTTTTATACTTATCTATTTCCTTCATCTTGATTTGCCAAAATTTAGATTTGCAATCAAATGAACTAACTAGAATAGGATAATTAAATGGTATAATGGTGTCATTTGGGGTCTTATACTTAATGAAAAATAATTTCTTCCCTCTTTCCTTTTCTTATCTTTTATTGAATAAGAATATTGGGCATGAAAAGGGACTTTTGTTTTGTCTAATGAATCCGCCTGTCAATAATTCCTCAAGGTGCTCATCCATTTCTTTGGATTATGAAGGAATTAATAAATAATATGGATCATGTGGAATAATAGAAAGGAATTCTGATCTAATCTGAATCACACATTCTTCTTGATCTTTGGTCCAAAATTCTAATGGATTCATACTACAAAAATTCTTTTCAAAATTTTCTCTAATTTCATAGAAAGAATCTTTTTGGTTTAAAACGTTTGCATGATTTTCTTGAATTTCTTTTATCCATTTTTTCCTTTTATCTTCTCTTTTTTATCCTCTAATATATATGTGACCAATTTGAAAATAGGAATTCTTAATTGTTCATCATTGTGCTTTAAAGACATTTGGGTTTTCTTATTATAAAAGGTTCATATTTTGTAAGGAAAAGAAATCCTGGTAAAATTTCACTATCCACACCATTAAACTCAGAAAAATAAGTGACACATATTTTACCATTTATTCTAATGTGAACATCTTGTGCATACCTTCCTATGTCCAACTTTTCTCCTATAATAGAATGAGCCTTTGGAATTTCAAGTCTTAGCTTCCAAAATTCTTTTGGAATTGTTTTATTTTTCGAAAAACATCATGTAGATCTTGAATCAATAAAATCAATATATTCTAGTAGTTTAAATCTTGGAAAATATAATGAAGTTTTGACATAAACACTGTTATTTCCAAGATACATAATGGATTATTTTTCTAATTTTGTAGAGGATTTAGCTTCTACTTTGAACAAAACATCACGAATCTCCCTACTGACTGATTTAAAGTTTTGATCTTCTCTTGTTGGTATTTTACCAATCTTGTGAATTTTCAACATCAAATATTAGTATATCATGTTTCTTAAAAATAGCAATATCAGATTCATGAGTGTCAATGTTGAAATCGAAATACTTTGAATGCTTTGAAGTTTTCTTTATCTTACTAGTGGATGGTTTTGACTTTTCCATGGTTGTATGACATAACTATTGGGATTAAGGTGTCTCAACCTTTGCAAGTCCTAGCATTTAATTTGGTGATTAATTATATAGTTTATCTTAATATTATTTTTTCTACTAATGTTGTGGAACTTTGTGGGACCCGTTGGTGATGTGGCATCCTACATGGAAGGTGACATGTCCAATTTGTAAGCTAAAATTTTGTAAGTATGCATCCCACTTTGGAGGTCCTAAATTTGTGGCTAACTTGGTGGCTTTTGTCATAAGTTGTTATGTCATGCTTTATGACAAAATATGAAAAATTTCTATGACAGTTATGATAGTTGTAAGAGTCATGCATAGCAACTATAAGCTAAAGAGGTGGAGGTGGGCATCCCAATTAGGAGGTCCTTAATTAATGCTAATTTTTCATATATCATAATTTAATTATGGTTTATTATGACAAATGTAAGAGATTATTATGATAGTTGCATTAGCAGGTGAAGATAGGTGCCTTGCATGTTATCTTTTCTATTTGCTTGCATGCAATAAAGATGATGTTGACATGTGGCATTTCTAGGCATCCATCTTGGTGCTCTATAAATATGAGCTTTATTGAGGAGTTGTATATAAGGAGATCTTTTCATTGAAGGGTTATGCTATCAGATTTCCTCTAGAAGAGCAAGATGTGATCTCCATATTAATGCTATGATCCTACAAGTGTATTGTAACCTTTTGCTACAGATTAATACATTGGTTTGATGCTTTGGAGTGAGGTTTTTTACCCGAAAGGGTTTTCCCCATGTATATTAGCGTCTCTTCTCTTTTATCTATCTTTTCTTTTATTCTTCTTCTTTCTCATTCTCAAAATGTTAATTTATGTCGTTATCTTGTCAAAGTTTTCCTAGATCTAAAACTACATTATCTTTCCCCTAAGGGTTAATAAATAGAAATTAAACTATTTGTTTCCACTTTAAGGCATATTAGTATGTTCTTTTATCAGGTTGTTGAAATCTAATTTGTTTAAAGAAACATAAGATATTGAAGGTGCATATTGGTTCTCAGAAGGATTTATGAGTTCGTCATTTCCTTTCATTTGGTATCAAAGCTTAATTTCATGATTGGCATGAACTTGCATGTTGTTGTATGTCTAGATTCATGGTGTTTAAGGTTTTATGCAATTCTTCTATCCTTATCTAAGTGGAAGTTTTGCAGTTGATCTTGTTTTCGAGAGACAATAGGAATTTTGAAGAATGAAGAAGATGGAGTTTTATGGAGTTGATCATGTGGTTACATTTGATGTTATTAATCTAGAGATCTTGTTTGATAGTTTTTAATAATCCTAATTCATGGTGGTGTTCTTAAATTATGTGGTCATGTGCAACAAAGTATTCATGTTGGGTGTCTATGTTTGGCTCCCTGGACATATGAAGAAACTTTTGTTCTTGTGAATATGGCTTGATGTGCTTATGTTGGGTGCTTGGTTTTAGTCCTTGGATTGGAAGGCATTGTTTCATTAACCCCGAATGCATGTAGGCTATGAATTTGATCATTGGATGATTTGTAATCTTCTAGAATAGCCTAGCTCATTTATATGCTTGTACACGATGGTGGTTGTGGAGTTGGCCTACAAATGGGCCCAAAGTTCTTGGACATCTGCTTCCTTTGGTTGGTTGCATGTCTTAGTTTCATGTTGGTTGGATCTAAGGGTTTTGTGGATTTTCTATTAAAAATATATGGTTATGCATATTCATGTTATTCCATTGTTTTGGATTAACTATTATAATGGTTTATATACTTGTGGGTCTTCCAGATGATAAGTAGATATGGATTTGCATGTGTGTATGAAATACAGTGGTTTTGCACGCTTTACACGGTTAATCAAAACTTGTGGTTTTGTAGATCTACATATGAACTATTTTTTAGATTATGTTTCCCTTGGGTTATGTATGGATGTAAAATAGATGTAGGTTTGCATGTATCCTTCATGCATGTTTTGAGGAGGTTTTCAAATTTCTCATTAAGGAAATGTTGGTATATGTTTTACCATTGGTTATTTATGGGTTGTGAAGTTCAAATATTTTATATTTTATAAGCTTTTGGACAACCTATTTCCTTTGAAGGTTTTATAGTTTTCCCATGTTCTAAAAGTTATGGGTTTGTGTAGATTTAGAGTATTCACTTGCTCAGATGAAATATGTGTGGTCTATTATTCTAGATGTATAAGTGATTTTAGATTACATGGAGATGGATTTTACAGGTTTTACATGTTATTAAAAATATGTGGTTTGTAGATCTATGGAAAATATTGTGTTTAGACTCTTAGAGTTTTCTGGATGAAAACAATTGTAGATTTACAAGAATGCTTATTAGTTCCTTGACTATGGTACTCAGTTGTGGATTTGTTTAGTAAATCGTGTCTTCTAGAGATCTGGTGTTTGACTCTTGAAATCTACATGTTATCCTCTTTGATATCTCAGTTTTGCATGTTACTAATGTGATAATGAGTTTGCATACTTTAGTGTTTGGGATCTACAAGTTATGCAGTTGTATGGGCTAATCACCCATTTGGTTGCAGTGGGATGACTAAGATGTGAACTATCTATATCCACGAGATTGATTCAGTTTTGATGTAGAATTCATTAGTTGGACTTGTTTGTTTTCATTAGTGTATTGGTATTTTTCTTTAAGATGAGAGGATGGATGATATTGAGTGCCTAGATAGTTAGTTATGGGACTTGTAGCATGTTTTTTATATTCTTGGCTTGGAGGTTTTGGTTCTACTTATTATTTGGTGTTGTTGATATTGCATTTTATTGTGTTAGAGTAAAGAAGGATCTTCATTAAGGAAATGGTTATCATGATTCCATGTGTAGCTCAATATCATGATTTAGTGGGAGATTTGGAAATGATGTGGATTCATCACTTGGTGATGGATGTTCTTTGACATTGGTTGTTGGTGTTACAAAGGAGCTCTTGGATCCTATTAATTGCAGTGATATTTATTTGACATTTCTAGTTCATTGTCAAGAGATAGTTATCTTCATGTGAATATAGATATTGACATCTTGGCTAGCCATAGAGGATTCTTGGAGTCTTTGGTTGAGGTGTCATGATTTGTTTTTTTACATGTGATCCTTATGTGATAGGATGGTTATGTTATTATGTCATGATGTACTCTTGTTTGTGCACTAGAGTTTTGGAATGAAACAAGTGCATGATATGTTCCTTGGAGCATATGATCTTATTTTGTGGAGATGTCGGATCATGATTCCATGGTGTATTCCTGATTCTACGGTTGGGATATGACATTGATCTTGGTTGGTTCTCTTGGTATTGGGTACATTGATCATTTTCTTGGGAGCTTCATGATGGTGCTATGTTACATGTGGAGTTTAGAATGGATTGATTAGTTGCAGATGCTCATGGATACTTGGAGACTTGGGTTAGGTAGTTGTGTTTCAGTAGAAAGTCTGAGGATCCTTTTACCTAGATATGGGCATTAGTCCATGATGGACCTGAGTGGGAGTTCCTAGATGTGTATGGTAGGTTTGACACATGGAGCTTGTGATTGTAGTTTATGGGTTGGATATGTTGTTGGCATAAGTTCTAATGGTGTTTTGCATACCTTGTGATAAGGATTATTGGATGGATTAGCATTTATTATTGTTATTTTTTCTAGTCATGTGGGTTTATTAGTTAGATGTAAAAAAATTGTAATGGAGAAAATTTGAACCCCTAGGTGAATTCCCCACTTATGTTACCCCTCACCTTAGAGTATGAAAATTTGATGATGCAATTCCACATCCATCACCTTTCCCCATCCACATGGCGGCTCATTTTTGTGTCAATGAAGGAATTTTTTTAGGGATGCACACATGTCACACGCACATCCATGCACCACATTGTCATCCTGATAGGATTCCTACCTCTAGAATCTACAAAGGCATTATGTTTCTCCATTGGAGGTGAAGTGTAATGTCTCTTCCTTCCTTGACTAATGCCAAATGACCCTTTTTCCTCCTTTCCATTCAAATCATCCTATCTCTCATTCTTTCACTCTCTCTTACTTTTCAACTAAATTCTTCATGCTCTATTGATCAACTACACCCTTCCAAGCTCCCACTTCACTCCATTGTAGCTACAATTTGTTTCTTTATTGGCTCCTCCACTTCATTTGCTACGACAACATTTTTATTGGGCAACTTGCAGGCTCATCCCTTCCTCTACTTTCCTTGAGAGCACGTGGATATGAAGGTGATATATTCCATTGTCACTTGATTTTACATCATTGTATTTACATAGTAGTATATTGTTGTTTGTGTTCTTTCTTGGCACCTCTATTTCCATATATTTCTTTATCATTTTCTATACTCATTGTTATCTAGATATCTATGGAGGTGAAAACACCAAAGCAGGGGACTGACTGAGGTAGACCTCTAAATACAACCCCAACATTTTCCATAGTCTTGTGTGTGTAGGTTTTCTTCTGTGGAGCTCTTCGAGTATTCAACTCTTGGGTAGGAATGTCTACTTTTCTCACCTCCTCTTCTTCAATCCAAGTGTATTTTAGTTAAAGCATTCTTGTTATGTTTCACTTTTGTACTTGTCTATTATTTTTTCATAGCATAAAACTTCAATAGTCATGATGTTGGTATATTTATGGTGTTTTAATATGTCTTTGAGAGCTTCTATCTATACGGGCGCTAACACACCACTAAGATGCCAACACACTGCGCTGGAGTCTGTATGCTACACTTTCATCCTCAAGTAGAGAGCTATTTGAGTAGTAGGTTGGAATTTGGAAAGCAACTTGTCTGACCCTTTGAAACACTCAAGTTAGCAAAAGGGCAAAAACTACGAGGTTTCTCTTCCTTTTCAATTTTAACATCTCAACCTTTTCAATTTGTTTAGCAAAGATTGAGGTAGTTTAGCACAACCTATTATTTAGGACTCTCCCGTGACCTAGAATCCCAAAGCATCTGGTCCCCCTTCTCTACATTTTGGTGAACCCAACATGAACTATTTCTATTGCACATCTAGGTATTGAAGAAAGTTCTCTCATATCCTAGGTGCATTGTAGGTTTTTGTGTTGCAAGGTGTGTAGCCTTGCAACCCAACCTATGACCCCTAGCGGCATAGTTAGAGGGGCTCCTCGATATTGGGAGGGAAAATTTAGATAGGTCATAATCTAATTTTTGAAGCTTTGGAGTATTCTGAGGAAGTCCTCTTGAAGTACATAAGCATGGTCTCTTTTATGCATCTCCCTTTTGCCCAACCTACAAATTGATCACCAAATATAACTTTCACATCACAGGACCTGCCTATGAACAAAGAGCCTTGCCCCTTGTACATTCTTGCTCACCCCAATGGGAACATCATAACTGGTGTTCCAGTTGACCCCACGAGTCATGTGAATGTTATAATAGAGGAGACTCTTCTAACAAATTTTTTAAATAGGGAGGAATATGAAAATTCAAAAACCACAATACATACATACGATGAAATCTTGGTCCCTCCAATTGGTTCCATCACTCTTTTAGTCTTGGTAGGACCCAGGACTGTAAACTCTCATTTTTATATCATCCTAGAGTTGAAATTGTTCAGGGTGAAACTAGTCATCCCATGGCTACTTTCAATGAATGTGGTCACTTTACTAATTCATAAGTGTTTGAAATTTTATCATGAGGGCTATATGCATGTTGTGCACAACACCGAGTATAAGTCATTGGTGTTGTGTGGGGGATACTCATTAGATCACTTTTGGCATGACTCGTTTGGTCTTCTTCCTCCAAGGACATACTTGTTGTACTGTACCTATGTCAAATTTAAGACCGGCGGCATAACACCAAAGATGACCTACCCTATCTCCCCCTATGCCATTTCAGCTAAAGGTTCTATGATTATGCAATAGCAAGTTGCCTTCTCCTCTCAAAAAAAGGGGAAGGGGAAGCTTTATTATTCCCAAGATCCTTCCTCTTCTTTTGTTTCTCCATCCACTTCCACTTCTCTCCTTGTCACGGCGCCTTCGGCTCCTGCTCTCATTTCTCCCACGGGGATCCTGATGGTTCCTACTTGGAAGAAAGCCAAGTGTCACGTGTTCGAACTTCCCATTTTTCCCACAATGCCTAGGCTCATTCTTTATGACAAGGGGAAGGGTCCTTGTAGAGTCACCCCATGTCTTGGCCTCCATGGCCTCCTACCCTTCCTACCTCTCTAACAATGAATGAGAAGAGGTCCACTACTAAGGTGCTTGTATCTGCTTCTCCACCTATAGTTGTTTCTACCCCTACGCTTCCTGCTCTTGCTTCTACTCAAGAGGCTTCCCTTCCACCAGTAATGGTTTTGGAGGACATGCCTATAGAAAAATAGGAGCCTCTTGCTCCTTCTCAAGCAGTGACTTCTAGTTCTTGAATTGGATGAAACCAACTTGTGCATGAGAATAAGTGTCGAAGAAAAGCTCTAGTTTTTTAACAAGTTACCTTACATATGTCAAAAGGGGAGCCAGTAGCTCCTATTTTGAAATCTCTAGTTGTGCCTCCCTCTTCTTCTCCTTCCACTTCAGTTCCCATTGCCTCATTTTTTCTTATGACTCCCCTTATGAATGTTGATGACCCTCATCCTAAAAGGTTATAGGTGTTCATCGCTCCCTCAATGGAGCCCCCTCTTTTGATGTCCCTTCTAGAAATCCCTCCATTTTCTTGACCCGTGGACATGTCAAACACCACAATGGTGTCTGTTGCAGCTCTATCCTCTTCCTCCTAACCCTCTGCTTCTTCTACGGGGATTATGCATCCTCTATTGAAGTGTAAGTTGGAGGATGAACTTTCTCCTAGTGGAGGTTGGAAGAAGGGATAACCTTCTTTGAAGGGGAGCTCTACTCTAGCTTGTTATGTCCATGTGATGGAGGTGGCCCCGACATCTCTCGATTTTGTCACTATCCCTCTCGACGAGGTTGATGGTGGATCTCAGGTGCCTCCTTCCTCTCCCACCCAGTTAACACATGGAACTCCTATTAAGAGCATGTTTAACTTGGTGGATGATGTCCTGGCTCTATCAACGATCTTTGTGAGATCAATGACTTGTACCTCATAAGAGTTGAGTGAAGGAGACCTTGAGGTGCCTTCTTCCTTAGCACTTGTTGTAGGAGAGTTAGAAGGTGCTCCCCTCGCTATCTTTCCCTTGCAGGTTCATTTTCCATCCCCATATGATGATCTAGATTGGGAGAATGATGACCTCCTAGTTTATGAGGACTAGGAGAGTACCTCTTCTTTATCTATAGATTAGATTTATGTGTGTGTTGTGTTTACCCTATGCTTGTTTTTATGTGTTCTTATAGGACCCTTGTCAACCTTGTAGGTGCTTGGATATAGGAGTGAGATTGTGTTGTAAAATTCCTCTATATGTTTCATCATTCTTCTATATGTTGTAACTTGATTTTCAACAATTAGGGATGATGCAAAGTGTTGGGGGAATTTAGTGTTAGATGGTTGTGAAATCACCCAAGGTCAAAATGATTGAAGGAAATCATGTAAAGAGATCTAGATATGAATAAACTCAGCACTCCCTTAGCACTAAATTAGCATTCCATATTACTAGCCAAGGGGAGTGGTGAGTGTTGTTTACATAGAAAAATAATGGCAAATAATTCCAAGAGGAGTAATAACTCCCAAGTTCCCATAATAGGTGGGAGTTTTACTTAGTAAATTCTAGATTACATGGTTATGCCTACTCAGGTAAAGACAAGAAATGGTTATGAGAGGTGGCTAATAAATCCAAAAGAGGGTGTGAGACTCAACTACCCAAAGGTGGGTGTGAGTGACACATGTGATTGATGGATTATGCCACGTGTCGTCATCCTAACCATTCTAATATAACCTAAGAAAGCTTAATAATGTGTGTAGGAAAAATAAATATTCCCTACCATAAAGAAAATAAATAACCTACACTAACACCCCCCCTTAAGCGTAGCTTAGGTGGGTGAAAAGACATAGAAATGTAAAGATGGGTCCTAGCTATAAGGCCATGTTAGGTACCCATGTACAAAATGATCTCTCACAACTAGAGAAAGGAGAAAACCCAGTGGGACAAAAATCCTCCCCAAAAGAGAGAAAAGAAAACAAGTTTCCCAACACAAGAAATAATCCCATGAAAGGAAGAAGTCCCCTCCAAAATAAAAAGGATAAGAAAGACTATGTAGCCTTCCCTCGAGTAGTCAATTGTACCAATGGTTGATGCTCAAAACTAGATATAGAAAATGGTCCATGATTGTTGAACAATGTTCCTACCCTTAGGAAGAAACAAAATCAAAGGTGTATGAAGAATGTCTTCCCATTCCTAAAAGGAATCTAAGGGAAGAAAGCTCAAAATGTAATCTAAGTCTCTGAAAATTTCTCATGTGTCTCCATGTCAATGTCGAAAGCTTCCACCATCAAATTAGGCATTCTATGCCACATTGATGAAGATGACAATCCAAAACCTAGTAGAGATGTATGTAGAACAAAATCCAAAGACTCTAATATCTCCTCTAAAGGAAAAGGTGTCTCCTCTAAATGTTTCTCAAAAGTATCCACAATCATGTCAAACTATGATGAATGATCATGTGGAAAATGAACAAGAGGATCTAAAGGTTCCTCCACAACAACTGATGAAGAATCAACTTCATCAAAGAGAAGATGAATGTCCTAAATAGTGTCTCCCTGTTGGCAAGAGACATTGCATGCACTTTATGGTGAAGTCATTGATGGCAACCATTGTCAGCTAGTCGATCCACACATTGCATTTTTCTCATATCGACAGACAGATTGAAGATCCGTGTTTATCTGTTAAGTTAGAATAGAGCATTCGGTAACTTCATGTTCTTTGATTCATATGCAGATTTTATGTTGTTATTTTGTGGTGTGGATCTCAAGGGAGTATTTATCGATGCCTAATTAGTGTTATCTGAAAACATTGGTGCCTCTTATCGATTTGGGTGAAATTTAGAAGGTTTGGTGAACTAATTTTTTTTTTGTCAGTATTTGAAGGCCGGCCTAGTGAATATGGTGTGTTGCGAATATATGAGGAGTTATTGTTTAAATGTCTTTTTGTTTGAGCATCTTAATTTGGGTCATCACTATGTTGTGGCTGACTCTTGTGGATTCACATTGAATGTTTTGATGATTTAAAGCCAACAGTTCATGAATATTTCTTGTTTTGTTGAAGTTGACCTAAAGCATTCAAATCTCTTGTAGCGGATATATATAAGTGATCGATTATATCATTTTGGTGTGTGTTCAATGTGATCTGATGTGTGTTGTGAATATCAGAAGATCAGAAAAGTGATTAAGCACAATTTCACTTACGCATTAAGGATTTTTGTGAAGCAAATTAAAGCAGAACAAAGAGAAGAGTAGAATCAGCCTGAAGGAGCAGAATCTGATTATTGAGCCTAACCAAAATTGTAATCAAGCA
>VDFB02086081.1:318452193-318466559 GCA_007258455.2 Sequoia sempervirens
GGAAAATTTAGATAGGTCATAATCTAATTTTTGAAGCTTTGGAGTATTCTGAGGAAGTCCTCTTGAAGTACATAAGCATGGTCTCTTTTATGCATCTCCCTTTTGCCCAACCTACAAATTGATCACCAAATATAACTTTCACATCACAGGACCTGCCTATGAACAAAGAGCCTTGCCCCTTGTACATTCTTGCTCACCCCAATGGGAACATCATAACTGGTGTTCCAGTTGACCCCACGAGTCATGTGAATGTTATAATAGAGGAGACTCTTCTAACAAATTTTTTAAATAGGGAGGAATATGAAAATTCAAAAACCACAATACATACATACGATGAAATCTTGGTCCCTCCAATTGGTTCCATCACTCTTTTAGTCTTGGTAGGACCCAGGACTGTAAACTCTCATTTTTATATCATCCTAGAGTTGAAATTGTTCAGGGTGAAACTAGTCATCCCATGGCTACTTTCAATGAATGTGGTCACTTTACTAATTCATAAGTGTTTGAAATTTTATCATGAGGGCTATATGCATGTTGTGCACAACACCGAGTATAAGTCATTGGTGTTGTGTGGGGGATACTCATTAGATCACTTTTGGCATGACTCGTTTGGTCTTCTTCCTCCAAGGACATACTTGTTGTACTGTACCTATGTCAAATTTAAGACCAGCGGCATAACACCAAAGATGACCTACCCTATCTCCCCCTATGCCATTTCAGCTAAAGGTTCTATGATTATGCAATAGCAAGTTGCCTTCTCCTCTCAAAAAAAGGGGAAGGGGAAGCTTTATTATTCCCAAGATCCTTCCTCTTCTTTTGTTTCTCCATCCACTTCCACTTCTCTCCTTGTCACGGCGCCTTCGGCTCCTGCTCTCATTTCTCCCACGGGGATCCTGATGGTTCCTACTTGGAAGAAAGCCAAGTGTCACGTGTTCGAACTTCCCATTTTTCCCACAATGCCTAGGCTCATTCTTTATGACAAGGGGAAGGGTCCTTGTAGAGTCACCCCATGTCTTGGCCTCCATGGCCTCCTACCCTTCCTACCTCTCTAACAATGAATGAGAAGAGGTCCACTACTAAGGTGCTTGTATCTGCTTCTCCACCTATAGTTGTTTCTACCCCTACGCTTCCTGCTCTTGCTTCTACTCAAGAGGCTTCCCTTCCACCAGTAATGGTTTTGGAGGACATGCCTATAGAAAAATAGGAGCCTCTTGCTCCTTCTCAAGCAGTGACTTCTAGTTCTTGAATTGGATGAAACCAACTTGTGCATGAGAATAAGTGTCGAAGAAAAGCTCTAGTTTTTTAACAAGTTACCTTACATATGTCAAAAGGGGAGCCAGTAGCTCCTATTTTGAAATCTCTAGTTGTGCCTCCCTCTTCTTCTCCTTCCACTTCAGTTCCCATTGCCTCATTTTTTCTTATGACTCCCCTTATGAATGTTGATGACCCTCATCCTAAAAGGTTATAGGTGTTCATCGCTCCCTCAATGGAGCCCCCTCTTTTGATGTCCCTTCTAGAAATCCCTCCATTTTCTTGACCCGTGGACATGTCAAACACCACAATGGTGTCTGTTGCAGCTCTATCCTCTTCCTCCTAACCCTCTGCTTCTTCTACGGGGATTATGCATCCTCTATTGAAGTGTAAGTTGGAGGATGAACTTTCTCCTAGTGGAGGTTGGAAGAAGGGATAACCTTCTTTGAAGGGGAGCTCTACTCTAGCTTGTTATGTCCTTGTGATGGAGGTGGCCCCGACATCTCTCGATTTTGTCACTATCCCTCTCGACGAGGTTGATGGTGGATCTCAGGTGCCTCCTTCCTCTCCCACCCAGTTAACACATGGAACTCCTATTAAGAGCATGTTTAACTTGGTGGATGATGTCCTGGCTCTATCAACGATCTTTGTGAGATCAATGACTTGTACCTCATAAGAGTTGAGTGAAGGAGACCTTGAGGTGCCTTCTTCCTTAGCACTTGTTGTAGGAGAGTTAGAAGGTGCTCCCCTCGCTATCTTTCCCTTGCAGGTTCATTTTCCATCCCCATATGATGATCTAGATTGGGAGAATGATGACCTCCTAGTTTATGAGGACTAGGAGAGTACCTCTTCTTTATCTATAGATTAGATTTATGTGTGTGTTGTGTTTACCCTATGCTTGTTTTTATGTGTTCTTATAGGACCCTTGTCAACCTTGTAGGTGCTTGGATATAGGAGTGAGATTGTGTTGTAAAATTCCTCTATATGTTTCATCATTCTTCTATATGTTGTAACTTGATTTTCAACAATTAGGGATGATGCAAAGTGTTGGGGGAATTTAGTGTTAGATGGTTGTGAAATCACCCAAGGTCAAAATGATTGAAGGAAATCATGTAAAGAGATCTAGATATGAATAAACTCAGCACTCCCTTAGCACTAAATTAGCATTCCATATTACTAGCCAAGGGGAGTGGTGAGTGTTGTTTACATAGAAAAATAATGGCAAATAATTCCAAGAGGAGTAATAACTCCCAAGTTCCCATAATAGGTGGGAGTTTTACTTAGTAAATTCTAGATTACATGGTTATGCCTACTCAGGTAAAGACAAGAAATGGTTATGAGAGGTGGCTAATAAATCCAAAAGAGGGTGTGAGACTCAACTACCCAAAGGTGGGTGTGAGTGACACATGTGATTGATGGATTATGCCACGTGTCGTCATCCTAACCATTCTAATATAACCTAAGAAAGCTTAATAATGTGTGTAGGAAAAATAAATATTCCCTAACATAAAGAAAATAAATAACCTACACTAACACCCCCCCTTAAGCGTAGCTTAGGTGGGTGAAAATACATAGAAATGTAAAGATGGGTCCTAGCTATAAGGCCATGTTAGGTACCCATGTACAAAATGATCTCTCACAACTAGAGAAAGGAGAAAACCCAGTGGGACAAAAATCCTCCCCAAAAGAGAGAAAAGAAAACAAGTTTCCCAACACAAGAAATAATCCCATGAAAGGAAGAAGTCCCCTCCAAAATAAAAAGGATAAGAAAGACTATGTAGCCTTCCCTCGAGTAGTCAATTGTACCAATGGTTGATGCTCAAAACTAGATATAGAAAATGGTCCATGATTGTTGAACAATGTTCCTACCCTTAGGAAGAAACAAAATCAAAGGTGTATGAAGAATGTCTTCCCATTCCTAAAAGGAATCTAAGGGAAGAAAGCTCAAAATGTAATCTAAGTCTCTGAAAATTTCTCATGTGTCTCCATGTCAATGTCGAAAGCTTCCACCATCAAATTAGGCATTCTATGCCACATTGATGAAGATGACAATCCAAAACCTAGTAGAGATGTATGTAGAACAAAATCCAAAGACTCTAATATCTCCTCTAAAGGAAAAGGTGTCTCCTCTAAATGTTTCTCAAAAGTATCCACAATCATGTCAAACTATGATGAATGATCATGTGGAAAATGAACAAGAGGATCTAAAGGTTCCTCCACAACAACTGATGAAGAATCAACTTCATCAAAGAGAAGATGAATGTCCTAAATAGTGTCTCCCTGTTGGCAAGAGACATTGCATGCACTTTATGGTGAAGTCATTGATGGCAACCATTGTCAGCTAGTCGATCCACACATTGCATTTTTCTCATATCGACAGACAGATTGAAGATCCGTGTTTATCAAGGGCTTGGCTGAGAATGGCCATCTGGCCTTGGATGACGCAAAGTCAACGCCTCATGAATATTTCTTGTTTTGTTGAAGTTGACCTAAAGCATTCAAATCTCTTGTAGCGGATATATATAAGTGATCGATTATATCATTTTGGTGTGTGTTCAATGTGATCTGATGTGTGTTGTGAATATCAGAAGATCAGAAAAGTGATTAAGCACAATTTCACTTACGCATTAAGGATTTTTGTGAAGCAAATTAAAGCAGAACAAAGAGAAGAGTAGAATCAGCCTGAAGGAGCAGAATCTGATTATTGAGCCTAACCAAAATTGTAATCAAGCATTTGTAGATGCTACTTTCTCAATTCAAATATTTGGAAGTATTCCAAAAATTTGTAAGGCAGTGAGCCTTTCTTATTTTGAGTAGTGACCTCTAGGCAGTGTGCCTGAATGCAAGTGCATTCCCATTTTGTAATTATTCCTTTTGAGTATACTCAGATTATATATTGTGGATTGGCCATCCACCATGGTTTTTCACCTAACAGGGTTTCCACGTAAAAATCCTTGTGTTATGGTGTTGTGGTTGCTTACTTTATGTTTATGAATATTTCTTTTGGTTGAATGTTATCAGTACTTTGTTGATCAGATTAATAAAGCTAAAAATTGCACAACACTGATTGACCCCCCCTCACAGTGTTGCTTGATTCCAACAATTGGTATCAAAGCTCTGGTCCCTAGTAGAAGTTTAACAACTTGGGGAAGATCTTGGAAAGTGTTTCAATGGATTCAAGCAGTCTTCAACAACAACTTATGGTGGCCCTAGATGATCTTGATCATTCAAAATCTGATGTCTAGGAATTGAAAGCAAATCTTCTGAATGTTGAGAGATTCATTGAGTCATTGAAAGATAAAATCAATAAGTCTAGGGAGAAGAGAAGGGAACTCTGTGATCAGATCAAGCAGGATGACAGTAAGGGCATTAAAGATGAACAACTAAGTCAAGCCCTAAAGGAAAAGACAAAAGAATGTGAAAAGTTTGCTAGAGAGAATACAATTATGAAGCATGAGATGGAATATATTATGATAAAAATGACTAAGGAAATTGAAGATAGAAATAAGAATGAAGAAAAGCTTTCCCAATCCCTGAAAGAGAAATCTGAAGAATGCAGCCGTACTGAAGGATTCATTTAGTTGGAATAGGAGTTAGAACAAACCAAACACAATGAGGAAGAACTTGAAAAGCACATTGTTGATCTTAGAGATGAACTTCCTACTACAAATGAGTACAAGGAGAAGTTCAAGGTTAGCTCAGCTAAGCTTGATGAATTTATTAAAGGTCAGAGGACTGATGGTGACAAGCGAGGTCTTGGATATGAGGAAGGTGAAAGCTCCTAATCTAGACAAAGGAATTTTGCACAAAGGAATTCTGGACAAAGGGGATTCAGACAAGGAAATCAGATGAAAAAAACTGAAAGGTATCTGGTAAGACAACCTAATGCTCAGAGGTTCAATGGTTATTGTTTTACTTGCAATAAATTTGGTCATATGGAAACTCAATGCAGAAATAGAATGAATTCAAATGGTCCATCATTCTCCGATCAGTGCTTTAACTGTAACAAGTATGGTCATAAGTCAAATGAATACAGAAATATGGTGAACAACCTTCATAGAGATGTCAGATGTTATACATGCAATAGATTTTTCCATATTGCTAATCAATGCAGATTGAGAGAAAATCAATGGAACAACTGGTCTGGACAAATAAACGTGGTGTGCTACAATTGTAACAAAACTAGTCATATTGCTAGATTTTGCAGAGGAGGTCCGGTAAATAAAAGAAGAAACATGCAGAAGGATGAAAAAAGAAAAGGGAAGGCTACTAAAGATCATATCATAAAGAAAATGAAGAAAAATTGGGTAAAGAAGAGTCCCTCTATTGTAGAAAATAAGGCAGCACCAAAATCAGCTTCTAGTAATTCCTCTGGGAATTAGTCTTTAGGATTTTAGCCTAGGGGGATCTGTCAAGAAAATATTTCAAACCCCCTGTCAGTGATTGACACCAAGATGTCGATGAGTTCAGAGATTGCATTGGTGATTCACAGACATTGCTAAAAAATTGGGGAGAGTATTTATGCAAAATTGAAGGTTTGTAGAAGAGTTATCTTTCATAGTGTATGAAAACAGGGTATCTGGATGAGTTAGGGAAAAAAAATTTATTACATTGAAAAGTTAGGTATGTGAGTGATGAAAAGATCATTTCTATCTTTCATTTGTTACTTTTCACTTTGAGAAGAAGAATTTTTTGAGCTCTAGAGTGAACTTTGGAAAAAATTGGTAGAATTCAAGTGTGAAGGTGATTCGAAGCACAAACCCTACTCCAGAAAAAAGGTATTTATCGAGAAAACTTGAAAACTTGTGAATTTGTTGATATGGCTACTCCATTTGTGGTTGAAGTAAAGGATAGACCCCATCCAAAATTTAAATGGAACACCTTCAAGTCTGTTGAGACCAAGCCCTTAGGTGCATTTTTTTCTATGTCGTACGGAGTTTTACACATTGAAGATATTAGGGCATATGTTCATGCTAATATTGAGGAGCTAGGAAGCTCGCAGTTGCTGAATCTATATTTCAAACACATTGTTGGAGAATATTTCCATGTCAAGCCCGAATTCAAAATCCTAGAGGAGAATAAATTCAAGCAGTTTGTGAAATTACCCATGTTCGATGAAAGCGAATGGGTCTGGTATATCTTGAGTCGAGTCCATGCAGAATTTATGTGGTTGAATCAACCTTTCAAGATAATGAAAGAAGTTATAAGAGCAGTTACAGGTCTAAATTCTTTCGGTGATTTTCCTATTTTGAATTCGGTAAAGAATCAGATAGTCATAGATGCAACTGGTTCAAATTTTGACAAAAGAGCAATGACAATTGATAACATCACCAATGTGGATGTAAAATTTTCCTCGATGATCATTGGTTATAAGATATATCACTCAAGTAGAGAAAATTTTGTATTCGGTAATGCCATATATGCAGCTTATCAAATGGTTAGGGAGAATGCAGAGTATGACTTGTGCGAATTGCTTCGAAGTCAACTTATGGAGAATCTTGCGAAGATAAAGAAAGACAAGAAGAATTCTCTTAAATACGGTAATCTGCTACTGTGTTTATTATTTTATTTCATGAATGAAGTTTCAAGAGTTAGGAAAGTGGTCTGGAAAAGAGGTGATAAGCCTATTGGTGTTCAAATTAGAGACATGTTATTCAATTTTGGTGATAGTCAAGCTAGGAAAACTACAATCTGGGGATATCTCAAGAACTTTAAGAATGAAATGCAAGCAAGGGAGAGGATTCCTACTTCTATTGTTGAGAAGTAATAGGACACAATTTTTTTTATGGTGGATATTGATCAATGCTTAATGGAAGCACCTAATCCCAGAACCGTTTGGATTATGCCAATGGGATATGAAGTCGAGGAAGGAATCTTGGAGCTATACACGCAACATCTATTGAGTAAACCTTTGGATTCGTCTGAAGAAATGTTTGGAACTTATGCAGAAAATAGCATGCAAGTCCATGATCAATTAAAGAAGCCAAAGATACTTAGAAGAGTAAGGAAAGAAGTGGAAGTCTTTGTAGAAAGTATGGGAATATCTACATAAGCAGTAAGAGAATCTAGAAGGAAGAGAGATCATGCAGATGCTGAAAAGGGGAAAGAACCTAAAACTAAATCTGGTAATCCGGCAACATCCTCTACCCAAACCAGAACAAAAAGGAGTTTTGTACCCCTATCCGATCATGCAAAGAGGTCAGCCCCTACAGAAGCCCAAGACAAGGATTTTGGTAAATGGAAGAAGAACAAGAGAACAAGAGCACAAGAGCCTATGAAGCTGTCTCAGAAAGTGAGGAGACTAAGTTAGATGAAGTTGTGAAAGAAATAAAGGCTACCGACACTCAGGCTACAAAGGTAACCAAGAAAAAATCTTCTGATGAAGAATAAAATGCAAAGAAGGAAAAAATTGGCAAACCAGGTATGACAGTTGAAGAAGTTGAGAATGTTATTGTCAAGGATGGAAACCTCAAGCCCCTCTACAAATGGTATGAAAATTTTGATGAATCAGGACGAAGAATTCTTGAGGAGGCAACAATAAAACATCTGAATATTTTCAATAAAGTTCTTGTTGAAATTATGTATGGTTTACCTAAGACTCTATATGAGGTTTTGGAGACAAGAAGTTTAAATTCTAGGATAGAAGAAGAGCATATGAGAAAGATAATTCTTGCAGAATTATGTCCGAAAATGTCTATTGAGGAGATGAAGTCACTCCTAAACAAATCCAAGAAGGAATTTAAAAGAAAAACAAGGGTGAACAAACTTATGATTGGTGAAACTAATGTTGTTGTTGATGAAACAAAGAAAATCCTGGAAGCATTTCTATCAAGGAACAAGATCAATGTTGAAGAAGTGAATGCTAAAGATGTTGTATTTGATCTGGTAAATGAGAAGGTGAATGTAGATACTAAGGATATTCAGAATCCTCCTGATGTGGATAATAAAGAAGTACCTATGGAGACTGAAGCTCCTAAGGTAGTATTAGCTAAAGAAAAGGAGATGCCAAATGAAGAAGTTGAAGCTCCTAAAGGAAATCAAGGAATAGTCACTAAAAAACTAGAAGGTGAAGAAAAGAAGGTTGAAGTCAAGGAAATTCCAGTGGAAGCAAGAGACACTACAGAGGTAGTGAAGATATTTTTGGATGAGCAAAAAGAATATTTTTATCTTGAGTTGGGAGATGCCCCTATTCATTTATCTACTTTGTCCCCAATTCAGAAAATGAAAGTTGCATCGTTTGCACAAGTAAAGGCTAGGGAAGAAATTTTGAAATCCCACATTGAGGACAGTGAATTGTTGAATCTTGCATCTGATATTCTAGAGAGGATCATACCTACTCATGTCAAGGATCAATCAAGTTCCTCCTCTAGTGAGCTGAAGAGACTTATAAATTCAGTAAGTACTCATTTTGAGTCACTTGAGAAGTTAGCTTTGGTCCAAGTTTAGAAGGAGTTTGATGTCAAAAGGTTCAGTAGTTTGAAAGCTATGATAGCTAGAGATAAATCTTTGTTAGCTACCTGTGTGAAGAATGTTCATACTGCTCTATCTGAAGGTGGAAAACTTTATAAGACATGCTTGTCTTTGTCAAAACTTACTGAGGAAAATGAGAAGAAGGTTAAGGATCATGAGAAAGAGTTAGCTGCTATTTTTGATGGTTTTGATCCTTTAACTATGTCTGTTGGAACACAAGAAGGTCAAGTTATCTCTTTACTAGAAAAAATAGAGTCTGAAGCATGAAAATGAAAAAATTATGGGAAGAGTCTATGAACTCAGAGGTTTAATTGGTCCGAAAATGGAAACTATGTTGAGTGCTTTGAAGGAAGCACAAGATGCTTTGGTGGTGAGTGACCATGCAAACATGGAAACCACTGAGATGCAATCTTATTTGCTTCGTATTAGTCCTCTCTTCTTTGGAGGAGTCTTAAGAAGTCATTTGGACTCAAGCACTTGTTGAAAGCAAATTTTCGCAGAACATTTTCATTGTATAAATTATTTATTACTATAAAACTTGAGAGATTTTATTGATTGAGTTGTATCCCGGTTCCTGTACCATTATTGAAGGTAGCCAAAGGGGAGAATAAACGGTGAAATCTTATATTATTCATAATCTAAGGAGGGTATGGTTTTGAGAATCTTTAAGTTTGGTTGTGAGTGTATTTTTATTGATGCGGAAGGTGAGCTATGAGATTTTACTAAGAAATTCATCAATACCAAAGTATAAGGAGATTATTGGCAGAGACATTACACCGCTTTATAATTGTTGTCATTGATGGAAACCCTTATCAACTAGTTGATCACGTTGCGTCCTTTTCTTCCGCCATGAGCAGATTAGAAAGATTAGTATTTATTTATTAAAGATTAGGAATAGAAGCATTTGAAGTAACTTTGTATTCTTTGATTTATATGCGAAGCACTGTTGGCTATTTTGTGTTTTGGATCTAAAGGGGGTATTTTATGCGATTAACAATTGGTGTGTTTGAAATATTAAGGTATCTCTTATAGATTTAGGTGATTGAAAGTTAGAGAGTCCCAATTAGAATAATTACTTTGTTCATTTAATTGATCATTTTGAAGGCCGATCACGGTGAATGGTGTGTCCATGATTATATGGGGGAGTTATTTTTAGGCATCTTAATTTAGGTCTTCACTATGTGTTGTGACTCTTGTGGGTCGCATTGGATATTTTTGATGATTTAAAGCTGACAGTTCATGAATATTTTTTGTTTTGTTAAAGCTGACCTAAAGTGATCAAATCTCTTGTAGCGGATATATATAAGTGATCAATTATATCATTTTGGTGTGTGTTTGATGTGAGTTGATGTGTGTTGCGAATGTCAGAGAAGATCTAGAGAGAGAAGAAGTGATTAAAGCGCACTTTCCTGCTTGATAGGATTTTAATAGGAAATTAAGTGAGGTGAAGCGAATCTAGGTCTAAAGGGGCAGAATCGATTGTTGAGCTAGCGGGGAGTGTAATCAAGCATTTGTAGATGCTACTTTCTCAATTCAAATATTTGGAAGTATTCCAAAAATTTGTAAGGCAGTGAGCCTTTCTTATTTTGAGTAGTGACCTCTAGGCAGTGTGCCTGAATGCAAGTGCATTCCCATTTTGTAATTATTCCTTTTGAGTATACTCAGATTATATATTGTTGATTGGTCATCCACCGTGCTTTCTCCCCTAATAGGGTTTTCACGTAAAAATCCTTGTGTTATGGTGTTGTGGTTGCTTACTTTATGTTTATGCATATTTATTTTGGCTAAATGTTATCAATACTTTGTTGATCAGATTAATAAAGCTAAAAATTGCACAACACTGATTCACCCCCCTCTCAGTGTTGCTTGATTCCAAAACTCCCAAATCTAAAGTATGAGACTCTATAAACAAACCTGCAATGTCTTTCAAGTAGTCATCCCAAGTAGCTATATTTGGAAGATGATGTAGATACTGATACACTGAATCACAAGTAGTCGTGAATGTAGAACCACTAGTATCCTTAGAAGCAACAGTAGATGGAGGAGAAGGAATGCAAGGCTCAAGAACTATATCTGATGTGAGAATACCAAGATTCAAGTAGCTAAAATTCTCCTCAAAATCAAATGTCACACATGGAGTATGATCAACAACCAAAGGATCAGAATCATCATTAGGTGCAAAGTTTGAAAAGGTATATAATTGAGATGCATGATCAACCATCCCAGTAGCAATTATCTCTCTACTCTCCAAGTCTCTAATGATAACTGAATCAGGCATGAATTCCACAGTCTTTCCTTCTCCACCATGAGTGATCTGATAGATGGAAAGAAGATTATTTGTCAAATGAGGTACACAAAAGACATGATTGAAGGTGTCATCCCCAATATCAAAATATCCCCTCCCACTTACATTCATGTATGTATTATTTCCCATCAAACTAGTTGGCATAACACAAGGCTCAAAACAAGAGAACATAGACTCTGTAGAAGTCATATGATGAGAAGCTCTAGAATCTAGGAGTCATTTCCCTGATTCATGACTTGTAGAAGCACAAAGAGCTTTACCTTTATTTTTCCTTGACTTGGAATCAAGACCTGCATGACCTTTATCCTTACTAGATTTTGATTGTTTTGAATTTTTGGAATTAGAAGAAGAAGCTAAATCAACCATTCCAGAAGGCAAACAAATTTTGTTCTTCTCAAGAAGATTTTTTAGTTCATCAATATCCTTCTTATAACAAATAATTTTCTTCATTTACACTCCTCTTGCAATGTGCACAAGTGGGCTTCTCCTTCTTAGATGAATCCTCTTTTGAAGATAATTTAGAGTCTACTTTAAAAGTAGATGGAGATTGATTTGAATCTTTATTTATATCTCCTTGGTTCTTTTGTTTCCTTTTTTTTCTTATTAGTGCCTTGTTTTACAGTCAAGGCATGAGACTTGGAAGATTTAATAATTCCAATTTGAATCAATATTTTATCTTTCTCCTTCGTGAGATTAGCTACAAACTCACCTAGAGAAGGAATAGTAAATCCTTTTCCTAAGGCTCTTTACATTGCATAAAATGTAGAAACAAAGACTGCATAATCTAGACCAAGTTTTGAAAGAATGCCTAAAATCAACTATGAGTCATCCTTTTTAATTCCACATTGCTCCAACTACAATCTTATAGAATTCAACTTAGTGAAGAATTCCTGAATGGTGTCAAAGTTGCATGGACTCAATCCTATGAGATCATTCTCCAATGAATGTGCTCTCAAGTCATTATGTTTACCAAAGAGAGTATTCAAAGTATTCCACACTTCATTTGGTGATTTTGTAGACATAATATGAAAGTGTAGATATGGAGACACAACCATGCATAAGGTGCCAAAAGCTTCATCACACTTGTTGAACCATTTAGGATTTTCTTCACCCTTTGTAGGTTCCTTATCAATTCCCATTGTTATTCTATACAATTTTAACTTTCTTAAGTGAAGTTCCATTTTATTTTTCCACTCAAAGTAAGTGTATGGTGTGAGTAGAGGAACTATTATATCCATTTTAGATTGTTGTGGTAGTGTGATAAAATCAAAGAAGAAAAACATAGAGAGACACCTCCCCTTTTTCACTTAATCAAGAATCCCCCCCAACAAAAAATGATTTGGAACTTTATAAATTCAGTGCATTTACAATGCTGAAGTTGTTTTCTAGAGTTTTACAATGTCTAATAATGGACTCAAATACTGAAAGTACAATAAAATCTCAAAATTAGAACCTCAAAATAGCACCAATATATAGTGCTTGGAAAAATATTCACTTTCAAAAGGAGAATCACTTTTCTGATCAGGAATTCATTATGTAGAAAGTTACATCCATTTTACAGTTTAAAAAATGGGAGGCTCTCAACTAGATCTGAGTAGAAACTAGTTTTCTAGAAGAGCTGAATAACTGAGAAAAAAAAAACTGTCCATACACTAAGAGGCATTTAAAGGAGGTCTCTACCCAAATTAAAATTGTATTTGGAGAGGAACACACTCCATATAGTGAGAGCAGGAAGCCTTCGCTAAAGTTTCAACTACAAAAGTGAAAGAAACTCCCAGCCACTTAGGCAGGTCAGGTTTATAGGGTCCTTCACCCAAAATTTAGAGCTATGACTATTCAATTGCTCGCTACCAACTTTGGTTGAACCTCTAGTCAATTTTGAAAATCTGCCAAATATGGAAAATAGCTAAAAAGGTCACCAAATATAGTGGTGGCGCTAAATTTAGTGGAGGCACTACAACAACATGAAATCCGAAGTCATAGGTACAATGTATAGCAAAGGGCACAAATATTATTTTTGAAATTTTTAATATTTAATTTTTTTAATAATAAAACTATTAAAGAAAGTCTTGGGGGGCCAAGCCAGCCCCAAGCCATGCAGAGGGCGGTGCACGTGCAAGTGGGGGGTGCAAGGGTTAAATCCTACATACCTCCTATACTTCCCAAGTATGAGGGGTTGATAGACGCACAACTACCCTATCGGTACCTTTGTACCAAAGATTTGACTTTTAAATTTTTTATTTTTATTTTTTTGCTTTTTATTTCAAAAAAGACTTTACAAATATAATTAAAAAACCTACAATTTAATAATAATATATTTTTATGAACACAAGAAATTTTTTTTTTGAAATTCGTGTTGTACCTTGTGCAAGTGGATCGTATGACTCACTAAAAGAGTTTCCTCAAATTTGTCTTTCTCGAAAATAAATAAATTGATAGCTGATCTTTAGGTTTTGACACCTTCTAAGCATGATAGTTTGATCCGTTTAGGCTGAAAATGCACTAATTTGACAACTACCTTTTGGACCCTCTCAAAAACCTCTATCTTAAACCCTTCATAGATCTTGTATCTGATGTCTGATTTGGATGAAATAAAAGCCTAGTCTAACTTTTCTGGAAATTTTGAACTCAATGGTGAGCTCAAAATGTCTCTAGGAAGCTCCAAAATACTTGCAATAAAATTAAATAGAAAGGAAGTCCCCCCCAAAACTGAGATCTCTATCAAGTGTTTTTGATTCTCTAGGTCATAATAGGATGCAAGAGAAGAGCATAGTTTTCTTTGAAGAATGGATTGAAAAATTGCTAACCCACAACTTACAACCAGCTCTGATATCGTGTTAGATTTGGTTGTGAAATCACCCAAGATCAAAATGATTGAAGGAAAGAAAGTAAAGAGATCTAGAGATGAATAAACTCAGCACTCCCACACCACTGAACTAGCATTCCATATTACTAGCCAAGGGGAGGGGTAAGTGTTGTTTATATAGAAAAATAATGGTAGATAATTCCAAGAGGAGTAATAACTCCCAAGTGCCCATAATAGGTGGGAGTTTTACCTACTTGGTAAATTCTAGATTACATGGTTTTGCCTACTCACATAAAGACAAGAAATGGTTAGGAGAGGAGGCTCATAAATCCAAAAGAGAGTGTGAGACTCAACTACCTAAAGGTGGGTGTGAGTGACACATGTCATTGATGGATTATGCCACATGTCCTCATCCTAACCATTCTAATATAATGATGAGGGCGTAGCCCGAGACACAGAAAATAACCCACAAACAAGAGAATAATTTTATTATTCAGAAAATGGAGCTTCTTACATGCAGAGGATCTCAAATCC
>VDFB02086081.1:318466659-318648556 GCA_007258455.2 Sequoia sempervirens
TGTAGAGATAGTTTTTATGATGTGATATTAGTTGGAGCAAGTCTACAGAGCTGCATGAGGAAGAATAATGTTCAACATGGTAACCAAGTGTGATGTCGAGTATGATACTCATGTTAAGATATTTCCACAATGTGTTTACAATGATACATCTCAATTTGGTGTATCACATATAGAGTTAAGTTATAGAAGTCTTGCTAAAGCACTCACAAGGTTGACTCTAAGGGAAAAGTCATGGTACATTGATACACATTATTTCGTAGTGAAGTATCTTTTCTTATAGCTCTGAAGGAAAGGTGATGAGTTGTGAAGGTGCCACATCCAATAAATCAAGTAATCACACATTCTATAGTGAAAATTGCAAATAACAATGTTCTTATTTGTGCTTTGAAAAATTATTGTGTTGTTGAAGGCTTACTAGAATGATACGCATTCCTCTGAATTTGAAGTATTGGTCTTGCAATTCTATGAAAATTTTCTTTGGTGTTCATGACATACTACTTAGAAGTATCAAGTGTTGTGATGGTCAACAAGTTTAGTTTTTGAATGAGAGTTTGCTACTATCTGTCTGGGCTGCTAATTTTCAGTTTGTTCTGTAGGTTTCTCAAATTGCACCAACGCAAGATGATCAAATATTTCTTGAGAAGGTTGCAGGAATGTTGATGATTTCCTACATGGTTCACATTTTGGTCCACATGGTGTTTTTGGTATATCCCCAGCAGTGTAAAGTCAAATAGTGACAATGCTAATGGTATTATTACTATTTGGGTCGACATAATTTATTTGTTTCATTTGTGGTTGATCCTAATCAATTAATCTTATTTGGGAGGTTATGTTGTGTTGCAATTGGGCCTCAACATGTCATGTATTGATCCAAAATTCCTTATCTCTTCATGATGAATATAATTAAAGTCGACATATGCTATATATCATTTGATTTATCAAAAGGTCATCTTGGAGCTAACCTATTTGAGGTGTTGATTTGTTGTGGAGGATATTTAGAATGAAAAATCATTTGTAAAGGTGAGTAGAGTTTTGAATATGTGGTAGGGAAAAATTTAAAAGATGAAGTGTCTGAAATCAATGTGAAGGGATAATTGTGTGAAATAGTGATTGCAACTTTAGCATGTGTTAGATGCTTCTTCATAGCACTTCATAATCAATTTTCTTAGTCCATTTTTCATGTATCCTGCTTTAAGACAATGAGTCTCATTAGGTCCTTTGTATCTTTCTCTAAGGCTATATACCTTAGTCTGAAATTCCATAGGCAAAGAGCCTTAAACATTGTAATTCTTGTTAGCAGTGAGCTATATATACTATGAGTTAATCCTCACCGTGGTTTTTCCCTCATTGTTTTTTCCACATAAAAATCTTGGTGTCTTCATGCAATGCATGTGTTTCTTTTTGTTCTTTTTAGTTGATGTTATGTTTTATTAATCTACAAATGGGAGTGGTTAAGTTTTAATATATGATGATTCGCCCCCCTCTCAACACATCTTTGTGTTCAACAAACACTATTGTCACTAACCTTAATTTTTTTCATTATCGTTTCTTTTTTATTCCCCATAAGTTTAATTGATACTCAATTCTTACTTGCACCAATAATACATCTAGTTAGGATTTCATATCTTCGCATGGTATCATGGACTATGGCGATAATAGGATGAGTTCCTTGGGGTCTTCAATGTTGTGAGTAGGCAACTCATTATTCTTTGTCAACACTATTCATATCTTGAAAACCCAGATCAATTGCATCATAGTCACTATATTCATCTTCTCCATTCATTGATTCATATCCTAAAGCATCATACTAATCATCCTCTTCTTCATAACTTAATAAGAAGGATCCTCCTTATAAGTAATATATTCCTCTCTACTCATTGAAAGGGAATTTTGATTGTTGAGGGTGTCAAGTTGAGCTTCCTACTACCTAATGTTTACAAGAAGTTGTTTTGTTCCTTTTGAGATGATATATCACCTTCTTATGTTCAAATTCTTCATTGTATGACCTCTCAAGAGGAAGAGGATATTGGTTAGTATCATATATTTCTATATCCTAATAACCCAAGACAAATTTTTGTACATTATATAGTATTTATCCACAATCATCCTATAAAAAATCATAAAATTTATTTTTATATTTAGCCCCTTATTTTCTAATTGATCCTCCTATTAATCAACAATGGTCACTTTTATTTTTGTTTCTCCACTATGATCCGATCTAGCAATTCATCTAGTTCATCATTACAAGCATATGATACGTTGGGAGAAGGGAAATACTAGTAAATAGGATATATGGTGAAATATATATCCATATCCCTTCTACCAACAACCATCTCATTTATTTCTTTATAATCCGACCTCTAAATTTGTTTATGTTTTCTAATTATGCTACTATTTGAATCTTCATAAGTATATAAGTGTTGATTTCCAAAATTGGGTTATGAATTCTCTACCTACAAAACTAACTTCTAAGACTTGATAGTTAGGTTTGAAAAAATAATGATTACTTTGAGCTTCTCATGATGGATTTCTTTGTGCATTAATTGAAGCTAAACTTTCTCCTTGTTGGTACTAGGGCTTCCTTATTCTCTCCATCACAAATTTTATTTATTTACGTGTTTCTTTTTTGGTTCACTAAAATAGAGTCGCCCCTCGTCACTTGGAAGAGACAAAATAGTTTGTAGTAGCTAACAATTCAAATACCGGATTAGAATACTTCCCTATTATGAGTTACAAATCTCTTCAAAATAAAAAATAGAATATCATCTCTTACAACAATGTCAATTCGTTGGTAGAAGTTAATAGGATGCAAAAATTAATCAACAATAATGTACAATTTTAAATACTACAAATTACCAAGGTCCTCAATGTGATCTCATAAGTTTTATATCCCTAAAAACAAATTCAATTTTTTGGTGTAAGTTGAAAAGATGCCAAACTTACCCAAACTCGATTCAACTAGCCAAAATTGGAAAACAAATTGCAAATATTTTTTAAGATGAAAAGCAAGTTCACATTTTAGTAGCAAAAATTAATATAATTATATCCCTAGCAATGATGAAAATTTGTAAGTGTAATATGATAGGTTTGCAACTTCAACACATAATAAAATACAAAATAATTATCATTGACAATGACAATGAATCACCCTTAGGTTATCCATGACAATGTCACCAATTTGTTGGTGATATGAGTTGTGGGTAAGTGAAAAATGATGGGGGGCCAAAAAGTGGCCAATTCACTTATTCAACCCGAAATAGAAAAAACATGAGCATGCTATAGTAAAATGCACTCTTGTTATGGGTTGGTATTATCCAAGCCTAGGCTTGGTCATTACCAAGCCAAAACATGAGCGCGTTATGGTTTGAATTTCAAAAAATGTGCATTTTTTGAATTCAAAAAAGTATTGGAAAAACGCGAGTGCATTATAACGCTCTCACATTTTATGAACGCATTGACAAAACGTGAGCATGTTATAATGCACTCATAGTTTGGTCTACATTGAAAAAAAAATTCTTCTCTTTCTTCTTGTTATCTTTTAGGGAAACTATATACATGTCATGTATATAGTTTTAGGGTGTTTGAGAGTGGTTTTGGATCTCTAGAAGTTATAATGCAAATTATAGCTTTTGGAAGATCTTAAACAAATTTAGACTTGGTCAAATTTCAATAATCAGGAGGTCTAATTTTAGTAATCAGCAAGTTGTATTATTTCTCTATGTCTCTATTTCACTCATTGTTTATCCCTTACACTTTAAAACTCTCTCACACTATCTCCATCCCTTTATCTATCTATCTCTCTCTCCCTTGAGCTCAAGAACTATATATCTCTCTCTCCCCTTCCCACTCTAATTATCTCTATCTCCCTCCTTCCTTCCCTCTCTACTTATCTCTCTCTCTCTACTCTCTATCTCCCCTCTCCCTCTCTCTACCTACCTCTCCCTCTATCACTCCTTACCACTCTATTTCTCTCAATCTCACCTCTCTCTCTCCCTCTCTTCTTCCATATCTACTCTCTATCTCCCAATCTCTCTCTCTACCTACCTCTCCATCCATAACACCCTACCAATCTCTCTGTTTATACCTCTCTATCTCACCTTTCTCTTCCTCCATCCCTCATTCCCTCTCTAGTCTCTATATATCATCTCTCTCTACCTCTCCTTCCCTCTCTACTTATCTTTATCTCCTCTTTCCCTCTGTCTACCTACCTCTCCCTCCATCACACTCTTTGTTTCTCTCCATCTCACCTCTCTCCCTCCCTACCTCTTCCTCCCTCTCTACTTATCTATACCTCCCCTCTCCATCTATCACAACCTACACTCTCTCTATTACTCTCTCTCTCACCTCCCCCTCTCCATCCATACCCATCCCTCTCTCTCTCTCTCTACCTACCTCTCCCTCCATCACTCCCTACCACTCTCTCTCCCTCCATATTTATCTGTCTCTTTTTCCCTATCTACTCTCTATCTTCCAATCCCTCTCTCTACCTACCTCTCCATCCATCACACCCTACCACTCTCGCTCCATAAACCTCTCTATCTCACATTTCTCTCCCTCCCTACCTCTCCCTCCCTCCCTCACTCCCTCTCTACTTCTCTCTATCTCTCCTCTCTCTACCTTTAGTTCCCTCTCTAATTATCTTTATCTCCTTTCTCCCTATCTCTACCTACCTCTCCCATCACCTCTCTCATTTATCTCATCTCACCCTCTCTCTCCCTACCCTCCCTCCTGACCTACCCCTCTACTCTTTATCTCTCCTCTTTCTAACTTTACTTCCCTCTCTACTTATCTTTATCTCCTCTCTCCCTCTCTCTACCTACCTCTCCCCCCATCACTCTATCTATTTCTCTCTATCTCAGCTCTCTTTCTCTCTTTCCCTACCTCTCCCCCCCTCTACCTATCTATATCTTCCCTCTCCCTCTCTACCTACCTCTCCATCCATCACTACCTACCACTCTCTCTATTGCTCTCTATCTCACCTCTCTCACCTCCCATTCTCTCCATCCATACCTCTCCATCTCCTTCCCTCTCTACCTACCTCTCCATCCATCCCTCCCTACCACTCTCTCTACACCTCTCTATCTCACTTCTATCTCTCCCTCTCTAATTCTCTCACTCTCTCTATCTCTCTCTCCATCTTTCTCTCACTCTCTCATTTCCTCTCTATTCTCTCTCTCTCTCTCTATCTCTCTACTTCTCCCCTAAACATAATCCCTCAACCCTATACTTAAACCCATAACCCTACACTCTCAATCCTTAACCCTATGCCTTATGCCCTAAACCCTACACCCAACATCCTAAACCCTATACAATTAACCTAATACCCTCAAACCTCAACCCTCAACCCTATACTTAACCTGAAAACCTACATTCAACCTTGTACCCTCAACCTTATACCCAATATCCTAAACCCTAATCCCTATACCCTATATACTTAATCTGATGTAATCAAGGGAGGTATACAACACAAAAAATTCAATTCCAACTTGCAACCACAACTATCAAATCAAAATCTCATCAATTCACCAAAATCCACTCTTTCCCTTGTAGCATTGGGAAAGCACTCAATCGGGTATATCTTCACAATCATTTCCTTTCAATTCAAGACCTGACCTATTTTAGGGACCCATTTTGAAGGTCCTAAACATATCAAAAAATCACCAATGATTCCTTTGTAACAACTATCTCAACTTGGATTTTTACGTCTTTTAGGACTCAAATTAGCCCTCTTTTTCAAAGAAACTACTCACCAATATTTTCCAAACTTTGTAAAATCAATTGGGAAGCACTTCTCAGATGCTCAAACCAAGGATTTTACCACTTTTTGATAGAACTACAATCACCCAATGGCCAAACTACCAAACCCTCATTTTAAGCCTAGAAACCCTAGGGTTTTTTAGAAATCAACTATCCAATGCTCACAAAAACTTATCAATGCTTCAAATAGGTCCAACATGACCTGTAAAAACTCAAGAAAACAAGAAATATTGCTTCCCTAACATAAAACTTGCTTTCACTTGTCAAAACATCGCTTTTCCTCATGGAAAACATAATTTTCAAACTTAGGACTTCATGCCCAACTCTTTCTCCAACCTCCCCTGCTCTCACAAGACTCTCATACACTTTTCCCTAATAGGTTAGACCTATTCCATAAAGAAAAAGTTCAAACAGAAGGTGGAATGGGCTAAAACATGCTTTAAACTCTCAAACCCTTAAGTACCCTGTTTTCAAACCGGTTAGAGAGATTTGTCTCTAAAATGCACCCAACTTAATGTAAATTCATTAAAATAGATTAAAAAGAGAGAAGAAACAATATAATTTTCTATTCCAAAATAAAATGAGTCAAGGAGATGTTGTCTGGGCTGTACAGTCCCAACAAACTACAGAAAATACATAATATGGAGTGAAAAATCATAATTTATTTTTATTGTTTCAATCTTCTACAATGCTTCAAAAACTTCTCCCAATGAGATCTTCATGCTTTTAATCTATTTCCCATGAAAACACAACCACTACAACTTCCAAAAACTAACATTTCAAAGGATATGACCATTGGTCTTCTAGTTTTTCCTTTTTGCAACATTTCCCATTTTACAATTTTGCAATTTTTTCAACTCCTTCCACAATTTGAAAACCAAACCAACTAGACACCTAATCAAGACACAAAAATAGCTAATTACTGTTACCAAATTTTTGCCTCGGCTCAATTGGTGAAGCCGATTGAATGTTGTTTATCATAAGGTGGAATTGCACTTAATTTCAAATACTGTTTCACATTTTTATCATTTTTCATTGAGAAACAGTTATACATTTTGAAGAAGAAAAAGAGTTTTCAGAATGTCATTCAAATGTTCCAGAAATGATAGAGATACAAAATTGGGAAAATAAGTAGGATAGCATTTGAAATGCTTTCATTTATTTCATAAAAACTCATATTTTAGAAGGCTTCATTTCATTTCAACAATCAGAATGATATTACAACATTGCATGTAAATCCATTTTTATTTTTAGAAGAAAAGAAAAAATTGAAATCAAAGATCCACACAAGCCGTGGATGTGACTGTTACAATACATTTCTAATAGCACATTGCACTACTGAAGATGCAGAAAATAAAACATATAAGCGACGACATAATCATCATTGCCTGATTATCAACGTTTGATGTTGAATGATGCACCTTTGTCTTCTTGAGCTCTGTCGGCCTGTAAGAGCAAAAGAGAGGTGTCAGTGGCCTCGATTATGAAGAAACCTATATGAGGCACCCACAATAGTACAACCTACCATTAATCGTGCATTGAAATAATTAGTCAAGTGCAGTACAGAAGAAATCAATTGAGGAGAAATAACAATATCATGATCAACATGTTCTGTTTTTATGCTAACATTGTTTGTGTCCATGTGCAGGTATAGGTAAAATCATGAAGCTGATAATTATTCGAAGACCAAGCATGTGGAGGAAAACAGGCTCCCACAAGGGTAGAGTTCAACATGCTACCCTATTTATTAATGGGCTGATTTACAGAGACATTATCATGTTCATCAAGAGAAGTGAAATACAACGGAAAGAGTAAAAACAGAATTATTCGTCAAGCAACTAAATCAACTGTACATTCATAATGATCAGGTTATACTTTCTGAAGGCTACAAGTGAATAGTGAATTTAGTTCACTTAAGGAATTCAACTGAGTACATTTACATCAGAAAGCAGATTTTCAAGACTGTTTGTTAAGAGAAACATAAAAATGCATGAAGAGTACCATGCTACAACTGAGTACAAAATATAGATTAGACACTCAAGTGATTAATAAACTATCAATTTCAGCTTGACTGGCAATGCAATGTATTCAAATGACAAATGGTAACCAGTTCTAGTTGACCGATAAGCAAATACAACTTTTAAAAACAAAAATTCCCAGGTGGTTTGTGGTGTTGCAATGTTTCAAGTTAAAATCTCTACAAAGTGCAAATATAGAAAGCAATAGCAATGTTGCTATATGGTAAAAGCTGAGAATTTCAGAAGAGAGGTTTTTTGTGTGCCAATATTTAGATGATACAGTATTTGAGTATGGAAAACTATTTAGTGAAAAGCTACAGTAAGGACAACCAGTTCATTTTGGATGGGATGGAGCTTCAAACCGGATCATGTATCAGAGGTTAGTGGAGGATAGCAATCGAATATGATGTGCATTCAAATTGTTTTAGTGAGTTACAGGTGTCAAGCAAGGCACAGATGAACATAATTGTCAAAATCAGACTATGGAAGCATGAGAGTTCAACATGGCATGCCAATGATGCCTAAAGTATAAACAGTCACAAGAGGAATCTTTTAAAATCATATGTCTATAGTATTATAATGTTTCAATCTAAATCTGTTCGAGGTAGAAGACAAAAGTTGCTATGTTAAGATTAAGGAAATTCAAAAGACAATGTTGTTGGTACAAAATACAAGCATGGAGATCCTTCTCTTCACAATGGACAAATATAGAAGCATGCTCAAGATATTGCACTATTTTGCCAAGATTTTAAATACCTAGAGAACATTTTTAGAATGTGCATTTGATGTATTTAAAAGGCAGTCTACAGTTCCATGACAAAGAAAAATTCTATGACAAGAGGAATTAGATGTTTTTATCAAAAAGAAATAATTATAAATCAAGCTCAGGTTTTATCCAGCTGTCAAGGAGAGCTACAAAAATGCCGAAACAAAATACCGAGTAATATGAGTCAATGAATTAACTACAAAGAAACATATATATTCTTATTATTCTCGCCATGAGTTGTCATTTCTGAAGTGATGCAATGAGGATGCTTCCTTTTCATGAAGTGCAGAATGCAAAGCAGATAAAATGAATATATGGGCATTCAAGTTATTCTTTTGTTTCAGGGGTCCGAAATAATCCATTGGCTCATTTGGGTCGAGCCCATATGAATAGATCATATAAATAGAATTTGTAGTTTTGAGTCTCAAATATCCATTTCCAGGGTTTCATTTAAAGTTTAAGAATTGCAATAATGGAGTTAACCCATGTGAGTTTTTTACATAAAGCAGCATTAGAATACAAAAATGCATTTTTTTTGTGATTGAATCGAGCTTCAGAGGAAAAGAAAATATAGTTTTCTTTAGAGTTTTCAAATAACCACATTCAGTTTTGTTTCAAAATACAGAAAATTCAATTACAGTGATAGCCCATGAGAGGAGACATCAAGAAAATGCGAAGATGCAGGTTTCCTGAGTTGGGCTGAGCAACAAAAGGAAGAAAAGACAACTTTATTCACATTTCCATGATAACCAAAAGCGGGAATGCTCTCAAATATACATAAAGAAGAGTTTGATGTTTTGGGTCGAGCCCAAAACCCAAGAGAATGCTTTCTACAATGTACATCTGGTGTAGCCTGAACATGGCCAAAATTCATAAACAAAGAAAGAAACCCTCTAAGTCTCCAGAGAGCAAATGTTAGCAAAGAAAGTTACCAGTCCAGATCTATGGAAAAGCACCCTAGCCGCGGCCAAGAGTTCCAGAAAGCTTCCAAATGCCAGTGGTCGAGCTTTCAATGAAGGTCGAGCTCACACAACAATTCAAGTTGCCAACACAAAAAAATCAAGAAAAATGTATTAGAGGTTGTGTATAGCCGCGGCCTCAAGACCAGAAGAACAAAATATGAGGCCATAGAAACTATGAAGCTATGTGCAGATGGCTTACCCTTGTGCTTAGACCAGAAGAACAAAACCCACAAGGATAGCTTCCTCTTAGAGCTTTTCAGATGAACAAGAGATTACAGTAGGCCGGCCAAGCTTAACAATGCACAGAAGGTGCAAGGAGAGATCATGGATAAATGTTATAGGTCGCGGCCTTGGGGTCTTTTGATATTTAGAATGAAGTGAAAAAAGGCTATTATATTGTGAAGCAAAGCTTACCCACTGGAGATTTAGCTATCTGAAGAAGCGTGATGAAGTTCTCAAGGCACACGAGTACCAGTTGAAGCTCAACTGTCATGGAGGCATGCTCTCAGACATAGCTCTTTTCCTTCAAGTTGGAAAGTGTGAAATGAGTGATCATTAGGGTTTGACTTCATTTTGACTAAAACCCTAATTCGACCTTATGATGATCCAGAATATTTGATTAGAACACATGTTGAATTTCAAATGGAAGTCGAACCTTTGCATTATGATTTATTAAAATCTAAGTTTAAATGTATATGAGGGGGCCAAATTTTCTTTGTTAGGTCAAAGGTTAAGTCTTTAAGACTATTCTTTCCTTAGTGGATTATGAATACTTGGATATAGAAAATCAATTAAGGGTGAATTGTGAATACCTTATGACTTAGGGTTAATTATATTTTAGGGATCTGATTTTAATTGATTTTAGAGAAATCAATGGAGGATTTTTGATAAGGTGTGAAGAGATAATTATGCATTTTATTTTTATGATTTTGTGAGAAAATCAAAATATTGTAATGGAATGATAAGGAGCTTTTCTTTTTTTTGAAAAATATTTTTAATCTTTAATTGCAAAAAAAAAAAAGATAAATTGTGCAAATCTGCAATCCTGTAAAGCAAAATCATGAAACAATCTTTTATAATTTTTTTAATGTTTTCTTGCTATTTTTAGCAGATTTTTGTTGACTTTTCCTCTTGGTCAGATTTTAGACCTATCTTGGAGAGATAAGATGTTTTTTGAGCTTTTAAAGCAAGATTAGCCTATTTTTAGAGGCTTGACAGTGTGATCAGGAAAGAATATGCTTTTTCTGCTTTTAGGCAGTTTTTTGAGATAGTTTGAAGGCCTTTTCCTGGAGCTTTTTTCTAAGCTCGGATTAGGGTTTTCTTTGGAGTTATTCCTTTCAAAAGAATTAGTCTTTTTAGCTCTCCTCTCTCAGTTCAGATCAGATTTTTCTTGCTCAAACACTTGTTTTTGAGCTTGTAAACCTTTTTGGTACTCAGTTTCAGATTCAGGCAAAGACTCTTTCAGTTTTAATAGAACAACAGATTTCTCTTTCTTATCTTTTATCTCAGATTTTCTAATGGCAATCCGATGTATTTGTGTTTTCAAATCAGAATCTTTTTATGTCTTGTTGTTATAGGTTGTGTTTCAGAATTACATGTTTCAGGTTGCATGTTGTATTTGTTTTCCAAATCTTCATTTAAATCACCGATGGGATATGTGTGAATCAAATTGTGAGAATTACTGTAATACAAAAGTTGTTATGAGTGGTTAAGTCTAAATTTTCATAAGTTTGGTGAATCATATGTTAGTCATAGGCTTTATTTTCAAGTTATCTTTTACCCCTTTCCTCAGAGGTTATTTTAGAATAGAATTCATCATTTAGAGAACCAGCTCACTCTGGAGATTCCTCTTTCGTTCAGATCACCCACATCTGAAAGAGGTTTCCATGTTTCAGTAGATTGCTGAATATTGCATTCAGCAGGGTGTAAATCTATTGACAATAGTTACATCATAAAAATGGTGTCAAGACCTTATTTAGAAAAAAATCTCAAAACTCCTAAAGCCTACACCTTATCTTCATGGATTGACAAAACTTATTCAATGGTGCTCCTGCACCATAATCCTATACCATCAACCCCGAAAAATATCCCTCAACCCTCAAACCTATGCCTTAAACCCTCAACCTATTGAAAATTTAGAATACTGAGAAGGGGGGCCAAATCAGTATTCTATAAATTTTTTAACACAACATATTACAGGTTGAAGGAAAGAATCATCCACAAAAGCACAAAACACATGAACACAAATATTTTTACATAGAAAAACAAAAATGGGAAAAACCATCGTGAGGATTAGGTCACAGTATAGTATATTACAGGGGCTCACTACCAGGACACACTGTCCTTATAAGGCTCACATCCAAAGTTAAATACAATACAAAAATGGCTCATTGCCAAAGTACGAATTGATACAAAGTGCACCTATCTTGTGATTTAGTTCAATTCCTTTGAAGCTATGAATATGAAGTATTGCTTTGCTTAATAGTTGCTCAACAACTCTGCTAAGATTCTAAACTCTTACCACTAAATTTTCATGTTCGCATTATATGATACCACTTGCACTTGATATTTCATTTATGCCCATTCATTGTATATGCATTTCACACTTTTCACAGCTCTTCAAGTCCAAAATATATCATATATATACCCAAATACATCCGCACACATCAATTTAGTTGGCCTAATTAGATGTAAACAAAACAATCCAAAATAGCTTTTGTTGACACCATACAAGATTTAAAATCATCTTCACTCCCATGCAATACTTAATTTAAGTCAACATGGACTTAAAATAGATCCAAGTAACATCCACAATGTATATTTAATCTTCTCAACACATAACATGTATTAGGTTAGTCATGTTGGATGTTGTGGTTTTGTTGTTGATATGTGGTTGTCATTGATCTCAACACTATTGGCCTTGAAGACATTATAAGTTGTATATGTTTAGGATATTGAGAAAATTGTAATAAATAAGTTGCAGGTTGTCAATAGCGAAGTGAAGTTCAGTCTGCTGGTTAGCTTAGTGCGTTGATGTTTAGAGGTTGAGGATTAAAGGGTTTGTTGTCAAGTATATCTAGTTTATCCACTTTATGTTTTAGAGATCTGCATGAAGATTTGTTTGAGTTATGAGTAGTTGTGTTCTGAAAATCATTTTGTCGCTTCAAATTGGTGTTCCTGAATGAAGATGATGTGATTCTAGTAAGTTCAGTTATTGCAGATGCTTCTTTGGTGATTCATGATGTTTGTGGATGTTTCTAGATCATGCTCTATCTGTGTTGCATGTTCACATTGGTCGTTGTGCTCACGATTAGATATTTTCTCTTGCATGTTCATGTTTTTCATGTTCTTGGCCAACAAGGTGTTGTAGCGTGTTGTGGATCTTCGAGGAATAATTTTTGAAGGTGATTCATGTTTGAAGATTTTATTTTGGGTCTTCACTATGTTGTGGCCGATCTTGGTTGATTCACATTCAAAATTATTTATTATTTTGGGCCGATAGTTTTCATTCATTTTATTATTTTATTGAGGCCAACATGTAGCGATGTAATTTCTTGTTGCGGATATATATAAGAAATTGTTTATTCCATTTAAAGGTGTGCTTGTGTATGAGATGTGTGAATATTTCATAATCATTCGAAGGCAGAAGAAGAGTGTTAAGCAGTGTTCATGTGCTTAATCAGAACTGTAATCAGGCATTATCAGATGCTATTTTCTCAATTCAAAATCTTGTGGATGTAATCCAAATCTTTGTAAGATAGTGAGTCTTCCTTTTGTAATTGAGCAGTGAGCTCTAGGCAGTGCGCCTGAATGCATGTGCATTCCCCATTCACATTTCTTTAATACTTTTAACAGGGTATAATCTTGTGGACTGACCTCCACTGTGGTTTTTCCCCTAATAGGATTTCCACAAAAAAAATCTTGGTGTTATGTGTGCTTCAGATGTGTTGTTGATTTATGCTTTCATGGTTATTGATCAGATATGAGAATAAGGTTAATAACTTTGATAAGTTTTGAATTTTTGTGACAACTAATTCACCCCCCCTCTTAGTTGTCTGCCCTTGTGTTGCCAACAATTGGTATTAGAGAAAGTTTGTTGGAAGAATTTTAATAGCTTGAGGTGATCCAGGATGGCGACATACAAGAAGGATAGTCTAAGATTTGATGGAACAAATTATTCTCTATGGAAGGCTCGAATGGAGTGTCATCTGAGATGCATTGGTGGACCCTACTAAAAAATTACAAAGAATAGGTATATCATTCCACAAAATGGTCATTCTATTGTAGGTGAGATTAAGGAAGCCGAGTACAATATCAGGGCTAAGGAAGCATTGTTGAGTTCTTTGAATAATTCTGAGATGAAAAATGTTATGGATCTAATGACTGCTTATGAGATCTAGAAAAATTTGGAAACTTTGCATGAAGGTGGTGCTAATTTTAAAGATTGCTAAGTTGTAAAGTCTGAAGTGGAAATATGAAATTTTGAGAATGGGTGATGATGAGAACATTACTTCTTTCATACAAATATTGAAAGAACTTGTGTACGGTATCAGATGTGTTGGTGGATGATTGGAAGAATCATAGATTGTTGTTAAAGTTCTTAGATCCTTTCCTGTTGCATACAAAGTCAAAGCTACAGTTATTAAGGAGCTCCGAACTATAACAAATGTAACAAGAGACATGTTGATTGGTAAGCTTACTGCTTTTGAGTTGAGTGAATTTGGTGATGCTCTTCCTAAGATAGAATATGTATTCAAGGCTACTACTTCCAAAAGAGATAAACAAAGATATGATCTGGGTGAAAGTTCTTCTAGAAAAGTATTCAAGTATGAGGAGGAAATGAGAGAGATTGAAGAAGAGGAGAGAAAACTAGAGCATAAAGCACTTATTGTCAAAAGGGAAGCTAGAGAAGGTAATTATAAAGGAAAATTTCCTATTAAATGTTTTTCTTGCAATAAGATAAGTCATTTTGCATCAAGGTGTCCAAAAAGAGTTCCTAAGCTAAGACTTAATAAGCCTAGATTTCAAAGAAAGTGTTATTATGTTGTTGATGAAGGTGTGATAGGTGATGAATCTGATAAAGGGAATGTAAGTAAGGATGAATGGGTATTTATTGCTATCAAGGAAAACAATCCAGCCCCTACTAAATTTGTTAGTTGCTCAAATGTGGATAAAGCCCTAGCTACTCGAGTTGAAGAAAAAGATGAATGGGTCATTGACAGTGGATGCTCTCATCACATGACAAGTGATAAACGAAAATTTGTGAGCATGGAAAAGTATGATGGTGGTGTTGTAATATTTGGTGATGACAAAGTAGGTGTAATTCATGGTAGAGGATGTATTTCTCTTGATGGTAAGAATAATACTAATGATGTTCTATATGTGGAAGGTTTGAAGCATAATCTCTTAAGTGTCAGATAGATGGTTGACAAGGGATACAATCTTCAATTCAAGAATGGACAGTGTAGAATATTGGGGAGTTCCAGAAATGTGATTGCTTCAGGTATAAAAACAAAAGGTAACATCTTTCACCTGAATGCTACTGGTAAAAGTTGTCTGATTGCTCAACTTGATGAAAGTTGGTTGTGGAATAGGAGAATGTGTCATGTTAACTTTGAAAATATTATCAAGATAAGTTCTACTCAGGTAATGAGAGCTCTTCCTAAGTTGGTAAAGCCTACTAATACTATATGCAATGAATGTGAGTTAGGGAAGCAAACTAGAATTTCATTTCAGAGCAAACAACATTGTTCAAATGAAGTGTTGGAGCTTGTTCATACTAATCTGTGTGGTCCTTCTAGAATCAGGAGTTTACAAGGAGACAGGTACTTCATGTTACTTATTGATGATTACTCTATATTGATGTGGGTTACTTTCTTAAGGGAGAAATCTGAAGCTCTAGAGAAATTCAAGATTTTTAAGGCTATGGTTGAGACAGAGACAGGTCTGAAGATTAAATGTTTGAGATTAGATAGAGGTGGTGAATTCACTTCCCGTGAGTTTAATTCTTTTTGTGAAGTGCATGGGATAAAGAGACAATTATCTACCTTGTGGACCCCTCAACAAAATGGAGTTGTGGAAAGGGAAAATAGGACAATTCAAGATGTTGTTAGGATTGCGATTCTAGAAGGAAATGTTCCTCATATCTATTGGAGAGAAGTTGTGAGTACTGTTGTTTAAATTCTCAACTTGGTACAAGTCAAAGGTGACACTGATAAGACCCCTTTTGAGCTATGGTTTTTTCACAAGCCTACTGTTAGATATTTCAAAATATTTAGGAGTAAATTCTTTATCAAAAGAGATGAATATATAGGAAAGTTTGATGCTAGAAGTGATAAAGGAATCTTTCTTGGTTATTATACTAAGAGTAAGGCCTACCAATGCTACAACAAGAGATTGAGGAAAGTAGTTGAAAGTGCAAATGTCAAGGTTGATGAAGACATAGCTAGATCATCCAGAACTTGTGGATATGATTCAAATGATCAAAATAATAGTTCAACCATAGGAAAGAAAGTTTAGACTCAAAATCAAGTTTAGATCATTCTGGTGAATCAATAAAATCAAGAGGAAGGAGAAACGAGTAAAAGTACGGAAGAGATATTACAAGAGTCTGAAGTACAATAACATCCTAAGACCCCAAGGTATGTCAAATTAAATCATTTAGAAGATTATATCATAGGTGATAAGAACAAAGGTGTTCAAACTAGGAGAAAAAATGTAGAAGAATATTGCTTGATTTCAAAGACTAAGCCTAATAGTGTCAATGAAGCATGCAAAGATGAACATTGGGTGGAAGCAATGAGAGAAGAACTACAACAAATTGAGAAGAATAATACATGGATTCTTGTTCCTAGACCTAAGGATAAAAATGTAATTGGAACTAAATGGGTCTTTAGAAACAAGCTGAATGAGCAAGGTGAAGTTGTTAGAAAAAAAGCAAGACTAGTGTGTAATGGATATTCTCAGATGGAAGGAATTGAATTTGAAGAAACTTTTTCCCCTATTGCTAGGATTGAAGTTGTGAGACTATTTCTTGCTTATGCTGCTTACAAAAACTACAAGGTTTATCAGATGGAAGTCAAGTTAGCATTTCTAAATGGCGAATTGGAAGAAGTGTATGTTGAGCAACCTGATGGATTTCAATTGACTAATCAAGGATATATGGTTTAATGGTTGAAGAAAGCATCATATGGAATTAAGCAAGCCACAAGAGCATGGTATGCTAGATTGGACAAGTATTTGTTGAAGCTTGGATTCAATAAAGGTACTGTTGATAGTAATTTGTATTTCAAGATTGATGATGATAAAGATTTGATTGTTGAAGTCTTTGTTGATGATATCATTTTTGGAGGAGATGATAGTTTGTGCATGAAGTTTGTTAATAAGATGTATAATGAGTTTTCTATGATTGGTGAGATGAAATTCTTTTGGGATTGCAAATTACTTAGTTAGATAAAGGGATCTTCATATCTCAATCCAAGTATGTGAAAGAATTGCTAAAGAAGTTTGGTATGGAAGATTCAAATCCAGTTGGCACACCTATGGTGACCAGATGCAAGTTGACACAAGATGATGATTATTTGAAAGCAAATCAAACTAGACATAGATCGATGATTGGTGGATTGCTTTACCTGAATCAAACTAGACCTAATATCATGAATGTTGTATGCAGTGTTGCAAGATTTCAAGCTGATCCTAAGGAATCTCATGTGACTGATGTGAAGAGGATTTTCAAATACTTGAAGGGGACAGTTGATTTTGGTCTATGGTATCCTAAAGGTGATTTTTACTTTGAGTGCTTTTACTGATGCTGATTGGGCAGGTGACGTGAATGACAAAAAGAGGACTAGTGGTGTTGCATTTTTCTTGGGTAAGAAGTTGATTTCATGGTTAAGTAAGAAGCAGAATTTCATTTCTTTATCTACTATAGAGGCATAATACATTGTTGTTTCTAATAATTATACTCAAGTATTATGGGTGAAGCAGATGTTGAAAGATATCAGAGTTGTGTATGATGAACCTATTGTTATATTCTATGATAATTCAAGTGCAATTAGCATTTCTAAGAATTTGGTACTGCATTCAAAGACCAAGCATATATCTATCAAGTTTCACTTTTTGAGAGGGATGTTGAGTGAAAAGGAAGTCAGATTGGAGTATGTGCCTACTAAGGAATCGATTGCAAATATCTTTACCAAACCGTTTCCTAAGGATACTTTTGAGTATCTCAGAGGGAAGCTAGGGGTGATTACCCCTCCTAATCAGAACTAAGATGCATTGAATTGCATCAATCCATGTATTCCATAGTCATATCCTAATCCGGATTGATGTTGCGGTGGCTGCTACTCAGGGGGATTACTCAAATGTTCAGATATGTGATTCAGAGCTTGTGTTGAGGAAAGATATCTTTGTCATTGATGTCAAAAGGGGAGAAGAGTCATGTGAAAATTTTTGAATTATCTGGGGAGAAGATTCATGTGGGGAGAAGAGTTGTGTAAAATAATTGAAGAGAAAAGAGTTAGAACCTAAGGGGGAGTAAGTGCTAAAGATAGTTGTGTTGATGGTGTTTTTCACATCATGTGTTGCCATCAATGCCAAAGGGGGAGATTTTTGGATGTTGTGGTTGTGTTGGTGATATGTGGTTGTCATTGATGTCAACACTATTGGCCTTGAAGACAATAGAAGTTGTATATGTCAAGGATATTGAGAAAATTGTAATAAATAAGTTGCAGGTTGTCAGTGGTGAACTGAAGTTCAATCTATTTGTTAGCTCAGCACGTTGATGATTAGAGGTTATGGATTAAAGGGTTTATTTTTTAGTATATATAGTTTATCCATGTTAAGTTTCAGAGATCCACGTGAAGATTTGATCAAGCTATGATTAGTTGTGTTTTGATAGTCATTCTGTTGATTTAGTTGGTGTTCTTGAATGAAGATGATGTGATTCTAGTAAGTTCAATTGTTACAGATGCTTCTCTGGTGATTCATGATTTTTTTGGATGTTTCTATATCATGCTTTATCTGTGTTGCACGTTCACATTGATCGTTGTGCTCACGATTAGAGATTTTCTCTTGCATGTTCATTTTTTTCATGTTCTTGGCCAACAAGGTGTTGTAGCGTGTTGTGAATCTTTGAGGAATAATTTTTGGAGGTGGTTCATGTTTGAAGATTTTATTTTGGGTCTTCACTATGTTGTGGCTGATCTTGGTTGATTCACATTGAAAATTATTTATTGTTTTGGGCTGACAGTTTGCATTCATTTTATTATTTTATTGAGGCTAACATGTAGCGATGTAATTTCTTGTTGCGGATATATATAAGCGATTGTTTATTCCATTTGAAGGTTTGCATGTGTATGAGATGTGTGAATAATGTCCTAATCATTTGAAGGTAGAAGCAGAGTGTGAAGAAGTGTTCATGTGCTTAACCGAAACTGTAATAGGGCATTAGTAGATGCTATTTTCTCAGTTCAAAATCTTGTGGATGTAATCCAAATCTTTGTAAGGCAATGAGTCTTCCTTTTGTAATTGAGTAGTGAGCTCTAGGTAGTGTGCCTGAATGCATGTGCATTCCCCATTCACATTTCTTTTATACTTTTAATAGGGTATAATCTTGTGGACTGACCTCCACCGTGGTTTTTCCCCTAACAGGGTTTCCACATAAAAAAAATCTTGGTGTTATGTGTGTTTTAGATGTGTTGTTGATTTATGCTTTCATGGTTATTGATCAGATATGAGAATAAGGTTAATAATTTTGATAAGTTTTAAATTTTTGTGACAACTAATTCACCCCCTCTCAGTTGTCTACCCTTGTGTTGTTAACAGGTCAAGAATAAGTCCTAATCACAAAAAAATCCAAAAATACACACTCTTTCTAATACACACAACTCCCAAATTTTATTTTATTTTTATTTTCTCATTTTTCCGACATCAATGAGACTAACTTTAGAACCACAACATCAAAAAATTATTCTCAAGAAAATGTGGAATCTCCCATGTTAGTATACTGAACAAAGAGATGACAATGATATATAGAGTTGAACTCTGTCATTGATATCTTCCAGTACACTTCACAAAACTTCTCAAGATCTTGAATATAGCTATATAAGCCAGTCATAATGATATGGTTAAAAGCGTACAGTTATATCTCATCTTGTGATGAAGTGCAAACCTAAAAAAAATGATACACTAAACCACAACACCATCAACAGAGAATACTTATCCAAATTTATGATAGATCAACTTTCCAATATAGTTAGTACTATACAAATGACACCAAAAATGCTTCCCCATAATGTTGACATCAATGACAATACTGGGTCAATCAAATCAATCAATCTATGTACACTTCATGCTCATGTTTCCAAGCTGCATCAATAACGAAAAACTTCCAAACTTCCAACAATCTCCCCCTTTGTCATTGATGGAAACTTGCATATGAAAAAAAAAAATCCATACCATGAATTACAACTTATTTCTCCCTAACCTTAACTTCCCCTTTCAAAATTAACCTTGACTTTCCAAAAAGGTTTCCCAAACATCCAAAAATGTTTTTCTTCCTACTATTTCTCCCAATATCTCTACATTATCTATCTCTCCCCCTTTGACATCAATGGAAAAGGTCATGCAAGGGTCCAATATGCTTCCCTTGGATATATGTATGTATGCATCATTTTCAAAAAAGATAATTTGATCAAAAAGATAAAACATATCAACCTTAAGATGTATATCCCTTGAGATTCTTCAAAGTATCCTACCAAGTAGATTTTCCTTCTTCCCAAGAACTTTTTGCATGTAAAAGATTCCTATATAGTATTTCAAGGTTCGATCAAGACTCCATTCCTTCTTCCACAGTGTTGGGGCTGAGATTTATTTCTAATAGTTTTTCAACACTAGCAAGGGCACTTGATATAAGAGTGTGTCTTATTTTTAGTAAGTCCCTTAGTGCCAAAAAATTCTTTATTATCTATGTTCTCTGATTTTGTAAGGTAAAGAAGTTATCCTATAGTTGCAGGATGTAAGACCATTTCTAATTGTTCCTATCACTTGTCAATTCATAAACATTTGCTTGAGTGCCTATCCAAATACCATTCCAAATCATTTCATCCTTTGTACTTTGAGTGCGTTTAGACCACTTTAGATAATATGATATTAAATCCTATGCTTCTTCTTCATAATCTTGAGCATCCTTCAATCCCTTCAAGATTCTGTGATGTACATTTGCACATTTCATTTTTATATCTTCTAGATTCTCCTGTACAATCCTTACTTATGACTCATTTCTAGTTTATTCTTTTAGTCTGGAGATGTACACTTTCAATGAATCAATGATAATCCTAAGATTTTCTATGTTAGACAATGATGTATTAATTCTTGCATCAAGGATTACCTCTTGTAAAAAATTTATTGCTTCATCCAAGTCTTGTGTACTTTCACTTTCATGCTCATGTTGGGTCACATCAAACTGTCTTCCTTCTTGTTCTACAACCTCTTGCTCAATCTCAACCCAAGGAATAGCAACACTTTTTCTTTTCTTACCTGTTCTTCTTGAACTACCAAAGGCTTCAGTTATATATTTTTCCTCTAAACCTAGTCTTCCATGGTCCTTTGGGCTTCCTAGAAGCACTTCTACATAATTATCAACTTCCATCATATTCACTTCATAATCTAACTCAGAAACCCACACAATTCTAGGCTCAATTGCTTCCATGTAATAAAAATTAGTAGAGACAAGGAAATTGATGTTTCTAGAGAATCTTTCCACCACACTCTCTAGTATTCTTATTCTCTTATTCGTCCCCATCTGAAACATTCAAAGAATGTTACAAGAGAATTTTCTTGAGCATCTGATCCACCAAGATTCATCATAAGATTTTTTATATGATGTGCTATTGGTTTTGAATTTGACCATTATACTTTTCCAATTACCAGTATCTCCTTCATGAAGTAGAAAAGTTACAACCAAACTATCAAAGTACCATACCTGAATGTAGTATTTATTTTCTTTTTGATTTATTTTAAAATCTTCATCAAGTGATGTCGAAGTAACTCACAAATATCATAATCTGCACCATTCTCAATCATGTTAAGCAGTAGTAGATACTATATAGCCATCATTAGGTAGACATATTCTATGTCCACCAAGCACTGCAGTAATACCGAATATTTGCACCAGTCTTTTCAATTAATTCTTGGCCATTGATAGAATTATGCCTTAGAACTGGTCTGGAGGACCACAAACTAGTCACATTCCTTATTGCTTCCCTAGTTATTGAGTGTGCACCTTCAATCCAAATAGATTTGTCATGAATCTTGTCTAATATAATTCCAATGTACTTGTCAAATTCAAATAGTGGAAACTTCTGCCATACATCCAATTTCTTTTCAACTAGGGTTTTGTATTATGGTTTAATGGTGTTATAATTTTCTTCCAATTTGTTTTTCCATAAAATACTCAGTCCAACAGAGGAAATTTCTTCTATTTTCCATATATGGATGCATAGATATCCTCAGTAGGTGAAACTCTAAGGGGAGTGCTAGAAAATGCACCCATTGAGTCTTTCAACAAATTTTTGCAAGAATGCCTCTTTAATTTAATTTGTGGTATGTCCAAGACATTTACTGCCTTCGAACCATCCATTACACTTAGAATGAAAATTTTGGAGAAGAATTGTGTAAGAAAAATACCTCTTGAATTTTCTTTAGCGAAGATTAGAGTTTTGGTGTTTTGCTTCTGGAAGATACCTTGAATCCACTTCCTCTTCAATTTGCATTTCCTTCACATCAAATGATTTTTTCTTCTCAAATATGTTTTTAACTCCATGATTTGACCTGTATCAATAAATGTGTCATCAATAAATGCTTCAGAAAAAGTTGCTAAACTTTGAAACCTTGTATCCACAATTAATCTATAGATGCTCCACAAACTTCCACATCACAATATTTTCTTGCGCAACTTCCTTTAATAGCATTAGAAATTCCTTTTCCAAGACATATCTTTGTGTCATGACTTGACACCTTGTATTTCAAGGGGCTATTGGATTTTTTTGTTATTGCTCCCCCTAATCCTTGGCATGGGCTTAGTTTTTAGAAGAATTATTTGTACCAGAGGTATGTACAAATGCATTTGAAGTTCCTGATTCATCTATGTTCTTAGACTCATCTTTTTTTCTCCATATCTTTTTCATTTCCTTCTTAACCTCAGTAGGATCAATTTTCTTCAAAGATTCATTCCCCTAAATACTGGATTAGACTATCTTTTATTTTTGCTTCTATAAACTCTTGAAATATGTTTGGGTTTGTTTCAAAAGTAGCACACAACATTTTTTTGACCAAATTCACTTCTATTCATTCTTGATTTGCATGTATAGAAGTATTCATTAAATGGTTGAAACATTCTCCAAGTGTATCAATCTCTGTGAGTTAAATATGTGCAAATGTAATAACAAACACAATCAATAAGACATTGTATCAATAGATTTAAAAAACAATTAAACTAATTAAATTAGAAATCCATTAAAAGTGTCTAATTGCTCTCTAACTCCAAAGATTTATTAAATCATAGGGGCTCTCAGATTTTGTAAGCACTGTGACTGTTAAAATGCCAATCTAGAGAATGATATGATGTAAGATGCAAGAATCTAATCCTGTATGATAATTGCTAAACGATATGATGTAATCCTATAGATGAAAATGTCATAAAAATTATAAAAGAAAATACTGTAAACTAAGATGCAACTAAATGAAAAGCCATGATTATGATTTCTATTGCTCTAATTCTATTTATGCATAGTAAGATTGCACAAATTTGGGGATCCATTTCTTGTAGAAAGAGGTTGTATTTATAGATTCTCGACAACATATTTGTGATGTGGTAGCAAGTAAGGGTCTGGATTTGATTTGAAACAATCAAAGGTGAAAGATGAAGAAGCCTGAGAAGATTATGGAGATTGTTCCTCCCCACATTCAGCCAAAGGATAGGAAAAAACAATGGAAGGAGATGAAGAATTTTTCCTGTAATTTGTCTCAAATTTGTCTTGAAATTTGTCCACGAAGGCTGAGTTGAATTAATTAGATATGAAATATCTAATTTTGTTGGTGGATATGATGAGTGAAAAGAGGAAATAGTTGTAGAAACATGCCTTAATTGAATATTTAGATTTATTCAAATTAGCCAGAAATTGGAAATATTCAATTTAGAGGAAATTGAAATATTTGGAAGAAATGACAATTATTAAATAAAAAATATTTGAAATTGTTTATTTAATAAAAGAGGCATAATGATAATTAAATAAGACTATATGATTTAGTTTATTTAATTAAGAGGGAATAAATAGAAGAATGTAAATAGAATAGAAGAATTAAAGAAATGAACTATATAAGTAAATAATTTTATTTATTTAATAGTAGATGAATTAAAGGTTAATTAATCAAATAAATGTATTTAATTAATCAAATTTATCCAGACCATTTTTAGGTGTATACATTTTTCCCCTCTTTGAAGTGATGTGTTTACACATTGCTTCAAAGAAAATTTTGTTGTTGTTGCTAGTACTAATGAAAAAAATTCAGTATGCCTCAGACGTTGATTTTTAGGTGATGATGGATATATGCCCCCTCAGGAGATAAATCAATGAATGTTTGATTTTTTTAAATTTTTTAAATTTTTTCAAATTTTATGATTTTTCGATGATATGATAATGATTTGATGATGCAAGATTTATCTCCTGACAAATAATGTGAAAAATGCTCCTGTAATAAAATTTGAATTAAGCCCCTTGGAATATAAATTAAATAAATCCCACCAAAATACCTCTTTATCACTCTTTTAATAGCTAAAAAGATGAATTTAGAATTCATTTGTGCATATTGAGTTTTGAAAATTTGGAGTGAGTGATTTTGAGCCAAATGTCCATTCCTTACCACAGTCATTGTTTCGAGTGTGTGTGACGACACAACCGACCGACCACCTATAGACCTCTGGTATGTACCCTAGAACCTTCTCATATTTCGTGCTTTCTTTTTGTGCGTTTTCCGTTTTGAATCAATTATCTTTCTTTTAGCGCATACAATTGCTGATGTAGTGCATGCACTTTCTATTTTAGCACATTAACTGAAATACCCCATAGAGTAGGTTTTTTAGCACATAGATAGGCTAAAATAGTGCATTGATAATTTAGCGCATAGGTTAGATAATTTAGCGCATAGACCTCCTAGATTAGCGCATTGAATGTTATAGTGCATAGGATAGATGATGTAGCACATTCAATCTCTACAATGGTGCATTGAATGTTATAGCACATTGGTCATTTGAAATGGTGCATAGACCTCCTGAAATGGTGCATACATTGATTTAGCGTAATGGCTGCTTGTTTTAGTGCATCCAAGTTAGAATGATGAAATTTGTCAATTAACTCCTTGATTTTGATGATTTTCGTTTAGGTTATCCATATAATTGACGTTGATTGATGATCTTGATAGTTTAGATGATAGTCAACCTCATGATAAGTGAGGTTTGATGATTGATTCATGATAATTAACCTCATGATAGGAAATGAATAATTATAGTTTGATTGATGAACCTTATGATAAGTGAGGTTGATTTGATTAATTGACCTGATGATAGGTGAGGTGAAATTTTAGATTAATGATGGACCTCATGATAGGTGAGGTTCAATGATTGTTGCTCACAAGATTTGATAAAATTCTCACTAGATTTTATTAGATTTGAGAGGTTGATTGATGTTTGATCAATTGACAAAGATTACCGACTTTCGATATTCTGTGATGATAGGAGTCATTGACGAACTTATAAATTTGAGAGCAGTTTCCTAGGACATTTGATTTGATACCACATCTAGTGCAGGCTGAGACAACAGTTATCACTCAATGTGGTTTGTCTTCTCTTCTATCTATGCCCCATATTAGGATTAATCGAGGTCTCTTGACAGCCCTAGTAGAGAGATGGCATAGTGAGCACAATACTTTCCACCTTCCTACCGGAAAGATGACAGTAACTCCTGAGGATGTATGGAAGATTTTGAGCATACTTGTTGTTGGGGAGCTAGTAGTCTATGATTCTTCAGAGTAGGGCAGGACCGATGCTCTATGTCATGTTTTTCAAGATGATACGATTAGTGGATATGAGGTTCCATGGTGAGAGATGTTCGATTCTTATGCTACCTTGCCATCAGTTCTTATTGGTTTCATTAGAGGTTTCCTTTGTCTTGATTGCAAGTCAAAGGGACTTTCTGTTGGGTGGGGCTATATTTTGGAGAGCATGATCATCCATGGTACCAGATATGCATGGGGTATGTGCATGCTTGCTCATCTATACCACTATTTACATCAAGTAGTTTACCTCTGAGGGGCCAATTTTTCTTCAGGAGTTACATTGCTTCAGGTGTGGGCATGGGAGCATATAGTTGTTACTCATCCAATGATGGTCAGACAACGACTCACCATGAGGCCGTACGTTCACATATATGCAAGTCAACTTGCTCAGTCTAGACTAGGAAAATTGGAGCATTGGAGGAGAGTTCTTGATGATGTAGATATTGTTACATGGTGGCCTTATCTAGATTGTGAGCACTGGGATGATGATGATACAAAGATGCCATACTTTTTCCAGTCCATGTACTTGACTGGTAGGACACATTTTGTGATTCAAATATTTTTGTTGAGGAGGGTGCTTAGATAATATGGCATCGTACAAGGCATGCCTCAGGGTGTTGCACATTATGCCTAACATCAGATAGATTCCACTGAGTGGGGACTCGACCTATCATATGATAGTGTAGTGGAGGAGTACCAGGGTCTGCAACCTTTGATTTGGGAGATACATCCTGAGATCATCTAGGCTTTAGTTACAACAGATTATGCACAGTTCCTCACCTTACATCCTTCTCCAAGGATCTTTGTTCTAGATGAGCTAGTGCCACTACTAGGTGAGGAGGAGATTGCAGTTGCACACATTCGTCAATGGAGGAGAGATGAGGGAGGTGAGGAGGAGGATGTGGAGAGTGGTGACGACGAGGAGAGCAGTGGTGATGAGGAGGGAGATGGAGATGGTGGAGATGGGGTTGGAGGTGGTGGAGATGGTGGAGGAGGTGGTGGAGGAGGTGGTCCAACTATTGATGTTAGAGAATTCATGGTGCCTTGTAAGAGGCGATCATTGGTAGCCCCTACAGAGTAGTGTGTGCACATTGGAGTACCTTCCTAGTAGCAGCAGACCCAGATTATGAGCTTACAAGTTCAGGTGCAGACACTATAGGGTCAGCTGATATAGGCTTGGGGTTATTAGTGCAGACCCAGACACAGATGTAGTCGCAGGCACAATCTCATTTAGAGGCTCTCTCATAGGTACAGGAATAGTTGGTGGCTGCACAAGCACAGATAGCCTCCTTGACAGTCGAGAGAGATGCAACTAGATGGGTTGCAAAGTAGGCATAGGGATTGGTTGATAGATTGGAGAGATTAGCCGATGGTACCTTTGTGACCAATTATATGAGAGAGGTTCTTCATGTGGGTAGAGAGGCTAAGTATTATAGATGGTGATACCATGATGTAGTTCCCTCAGAGCAGAGAGTCAGTTATGCTCAGTCTCGATCGGGCAGGAGTCAATTCAGGACCACGAGTAGGGGTGTGACACAATCTCTTCCAATAGATCTAAGAGATCTTGGGACGTCTAGTGTGGGAGGCACTGGTCCAAAGATGTCAGCATCGTCTTGGGCCAACAACACATTGCCTTATGATTTGATTCCCTGATGATGTATACTCTAATTTTTTATTCACAACCACTTTTGATATTGTACCTCTTGACATTTTAGACATCATTGTATACTTGAAATTATGATTTTTGAGATTTATATAATATGTGGTGGATTTATTGATCTATATATGTTATATATGGTTATATGATGGATTTCTACGATGAATGCCTATGATGAATGCATTTAATTTCTTGTTCTATATGACATGTGATGTTTTATATGATGATGTTATAGATGCAATATATGATCATGATAATGTGTTATGATTTAATGATATTTTATTTATGATGTTAAATGTGATTATGCTTATAATGATGATGTATGGATGCATGGTTCCCATAGTATTTACATGTACTGATAGATGTATGGTAATGTATATACATGAATGATATGATATATGAATGATTATGGATATGATGTTTCAATGATATCTAAATTGATGATGCAAATAGGATACGATGCACTTTATTTTTGGTATTTCAAATGCAGATATATGATGTAATGTATGGATGAATGAATTATCAATATGATGATACTTCAAATGTGTAATGTATGATATGATAATATTAATGAAATTGCGACTATGTAGATGATTTTCTTTCTGATATTTTTCTTATGTAATTAGATGATGTGATGCACAAATGAAAAATATGGTATGATAAATGAAAATATATGATCGAATGTATGAATGACTAAATGATATAATAATGCTTTCCAATGTATGCAATGGAAATTATTATGCAACTACATAATAATGATGATGTTTTTTGTTTAATGTCAAGTATACTCAATCCATCAATGATAAAAGATAACATCATTTTTTAATTCTTCACCAACCTTTGGAACAAAATACTCTGCAGATGCAAAAATAACATAAATGCAATCTAATTTTACCATACAAATCTACCTATACCAAAATTTGTACCTTAACAGTCCATTTATCATGCTTGTTATCATCATTGAGCCTTTAAAATATTGAAAGTGAGTACAAGCATCAATGGTATATTTTAGACCAATGATGACCTGAGTACTACTTTCATGATTTTTGATATTGCAAGTTAACACAAGCATCTAGGTATAATGAAACTGAGATGACCTAAGCATTTATTGGGTAAATGGACAAGAATCAATCATTTTCCTACGTGAATTCAAAATGTCATCAGTGATACTTTGTAGAGCACATCTAGTGAAAATTCACACAATAATAATATTAACTCACAAACAGTAGATAAAGAAAATACCATTCTCCTTCCTAGCTTCTCTAGTTCAATACATCATTGAGTTGATCTAAAGAAATGATAACAAAAATAAAATTACAACATTTGAACATTCAAGCTAAAGCGATAAAATCATGATTCAAAAGAATATCATCCATCTAGAGTTGTTTTGATTTATTTAATTTCAACTTTTTTGATTTGAATGGTTGATTTTTTGAATTTTTTTGATGTTTGATGTATTTCCAATGTTGAGTTTCCCTATGACCATTGTGTTTGCTTTGTTGTCATACTGTTGTTGTCTATTTGTTTAAGCTCAAATTTTATTGCCCCCAATGAGTTCAAGATTTTTCCCCCAAGCTAGGGTGAGACACAACCACTTTGCTAGGATATGTACATGATATTTCCCTTCAATGATAGGCGGAAATGATGGAAAAAGTGAACGATCAATACATGCATTTAATAGATGGAAATGCTGGTTTAAATCACAAGTAGTGCCTATTTCCAGGTTTTCACTACGTGTTTTTATTGCACTTTTTTAGATTTATGATTTTTTTTTGTATTTTTCTCTTTTCTGAATTTTTTTATATTTTTCTATCACAAGAGACTTTTTTGCCAGATTTTCATCAAGGTGACCATTTTCCCATGCACTAGACAATTCAGGTATAGAATTTCCTGAGATGGATACTATTGATAGGTTCATCGAACAAATCCCCTTCAGGTGTAGACAACTGATAGGCTCCAAATCCATAGATTGGTATGACAACAAAGGGACCTAGCCAGTTAGGTTCAAATTTCCCTTTCTTTACTCTGTCTTATTGATTTTGAGGGTTTTCCTTTAAGACCAAGTCACCAACCTAAAATGTTCTAGGTTTTACTCTATGACTATAGCTTCTGGACATCTTCTATTGATATGCCTTCAAATGGTTCACAACTTGTTGATGACGTTCATCCAACAGTCCAGCTCTTGAAGTCTAGACACTCTATAATCCTCATCTGAAATAATTCCCTTCAATGACACACAGAGTGATAGTATCTCAACCTCAATAGACCTAGTATGGCCTCTGATCCATATACCAAGGCATACGGTGTAGCTCTTGTAGGTGTTCTAATGTCAATTCGGTATGCCCAGAGAGCAGGGTTTAATTGAATGTGTCAATCACGTCCAACATCATTGAAAATCTTCTTTAGAATTTTCATAATATTTTTGTTTGAGGCCTCTACTTGGCCATTTCCTTGAGGATAGTATGGGGTTGAAAAATTATGTTGGATATGAAACTTCTCACACAATTCTTGAACATCCTGGTTCTTAAAAGATCTACCATTGTCTGTGACAATGGACTGAGGGATACCATACCAACAGATGAGGTAATTTAGTATGAAAGAAGAAATATGTTTTCCAGTGATTGTTGTCAAGAGAACAACTTATATCCACTTTGTAAAGTACTCTATGGTTGTGATTATAAATTTGTGTCCATTGGATGAAGATGGATTAATCTCTCCTACCAAGTCTAGTCCCCACTGAAAAAAAGGCCATGTTGAAGTGAATGGTTGTAATTATTGTGTTGGTGCATGGATTAGGGTACCATGTATTTGAGATTTTTGGCATTTCTTAACAAACTGAAAAGACTCCTCTATATTCGGCCAGTAATACCCCAAACGGAGGAGTTTATTTGCTAGGGTTAGTCCACTTGAATGAGTTCCACAAATACCTTCATGAACCTCATGTAATTTTGTCTCAAAATTGTTATGTTCTAGACACCAAAGGAGAGTACCATCTAGACTTTGATGGTAAAGTATGTCAGCAATTAAAGTATGTCATGCGGTTTGGTGGATGAAGTTGCATTTCTAGTTTCTGGAAAGATCGAAAGAAAGGATATTTTATTTTAGGTAATGTAGGTCTTTCCATAAATTGAGGATTCAACGTCAACTAAATGGCATATGGTTTGAGATTCAGGATTATCATAAGTAGGGTTAGACACTTGTTCCATCATAAACTCATAACGATCTCACTTTTTTGGAATTTGTAAGAGAGAAGCAATTGTCGCTATGGCATCAACAACCTTGTTTTCTACCCTTGGAATTTGTTCAAACTTGATATCCACAAAGTAATTTTTGAAATCATCCACCATTTTCTTATACGACATCGAATTCTCATCTTTGGTTTGATATTCATCATTTACCTGATAAATGACTAGTTGTGAATCTTCATATACTTGTAGCTTTGTGATATTCCATTCAACTGCCACTTTGATGCCAATGATTAATGCCTCATATTCAACTACATTATTTTTTCATGGAAACATGAGTCTTTAGGATTTTGGGATGGTATGTCCTTGAGGTGTAACAAACATAACTCTTGCACTTGACTCACATTGTGTGTAGGACCCATCAAAATAAAACCTTCATTGTTGTGTTGTCATAGTAAGAATGTTTACATCAGGAAACTCAATGTTCATTGGACGATCATCTGGTAATGGAGTTTCAACTAACTAATTAGTGATCACTTGACCCTTGATAGCTATGCGATATAAAATTCACTCAAGATCATGACCCACTTGGCTAATCTTCCTGTTAGAGCAGCCTTGCTGAGTAAATAATTTAACGGATCAATCTTTGCTATTAGTTTAACTATGTGGGTCAACATGTAATTCCACAACTGGTGAGTAGCAAACACCACTGCCAAACAATATTTCTCGATGAAGGTGTAATTTATCTCATAACCATTGAAAGTCTTGCTAATATAATAGATAGATTGTTCCTATCCTGTAGGATCTTCTTGTGCTAATAGAGCACCCAAATAAATCTCGGTTGTTGCAATGTATAGTAATAATGGTCTCTCTTTTGTAAGTGGCATCAATATGGGGGGTGACATCAAATATTTCTTTATTTGATTGAAAGTTGTTTCGCATCCTTGATCCCATTTAAAGAGACATTCTTATGTAGCAAATGATTGAAGAGATGACTTTTGTCTGCTAATTGGGAGATAAACCTCTTGATTGATTGTAGCCTGCCCTGTAGAGATCATAGTTGACTGATATTCTTTGGTGGTGGCATTTCCATTATTGCCTTGACCTTGGCAGGATCCACTTCGATACCCTTTTCTAAAACTATGTACCCTAGGAGCTTTACTGATGTAACACCGAACACACATTTCTTAGGATTTAATCTGACATTGAACTTCTCTAATCTAGTGAAAATTTTATCGAGGATCTCTAGATGTCCTTCTCTAGTATATGACTTTGCTAATATATCATCCACGTAATCTGCCGTAAAGGTATGCATCATTTCATAGAAAATGGTGGCCATTGCTCGTTGATATGTAGCTCCTGCATTTTTCAAACAAAAGTGCATGACATTCCAGCAAAATGTTCCCCATGGACATGTAAATGTTTCCTTCTCCTTATCTTCTGGTGCTATTTTGATTTGGTTGTAACCTGAGAATCCATCCATTAGTGATAACACGACATGTCCTGTTGTTAAGTCAACAATAATGTCAATGTTTGGAAAAGGAAAATTGTCCTTTAGACATGCCTTATTGAGATCTCTAAAGTCAGTAAATATTCTGATACTATTATCTAGTTTAGAAACTAGTACAATATTAGAAATCCACTTAGCATAATCAATAGATCTAATGAATCTGACATCTAACAACTTCTTCAATTTTTCTTTTACCAATAAAGTGATATGCAGATGCATTTTCCTTAGTTTTCGCTTCACAGGTTTTATTCTAGATGGTAGAGATAAATGATGCATTAGAAGATCTAGGTCTAAACCTAGCATATAAAAGTAAGACCAAGCAAAGTTAATGTGTCTTTCCTCAAAGAACTTGGTGAATTCAGGCTTCTCTTCTTCAGTCATAGATGCTGCCAGATGTACAATCTTTTTTTTTTTTGTCGTGCCAATATTGATAGATTGTGTAGGCTACACCAATATTGATGATCTTTCATGATAGTTTTCTGGAAGGGTGTCAAATCTCCCATATTTCGGTGCGTCAGAGAGGTTTTCACCGTCAGACATGTTCTTTATTTTTACTTTTTTGAGATCTAATGCTACCATTAAATGGTTTTCACCATTAGATCCATTATTCATGTTTTCAAATTTGCAACTAGAAGATTTGACACCCCCTAACTCAAAGCTTCGTTATGAGATTTATGATTAGAAATTGTGTCATTTTTGTCACAACAAAGGAAATTAACGATAGCATCATCATTCACAAAGATAGGAATATTGATAGGTTTAGTTGGTTCCCAGTCGATAAGTTCAGGATGCATTAAGGGTAAAAGGTCATTAGATTGGATAAGGTCAATGAAAGTAAGGGTTCTGATAGCAATTTTTTCAAAGTTTTAGGTGGTGATGTCAAGGTATATAATATTACTCTCCTCCAAGTCATCTATCTCACTTGATATCTGTCCACCCTCACTTGAGTCATTGATATTTTGTGATCCAAATACAAGGGGCCTAGTCCCTGAGCTTTGTCCCTCCTCATGTGTGGGTGCATAATATTTTATGACATCAATTTCGATGTCCTTGTATGATGTTTTAGATAAAAAATCCCACTCATACTCATTGGAGTCCGTTTTAGAACTATCCCACATTTGAAGGATTCTTTCAACAACTTTATGAGTGACTTCTTCTTTTGTTTCCTCTTTATAACCTGGTCCTATTTTATCCTTTGAATGAAGTGTGAGAGGTTGAATGGGTTCTAAAATTCCCTCCTTTCTTTTTCCAATAGGTCCTTTTCCTTCATACCCTGTTTTCTCTAATATTGTTTTTCCTTTTCCATATTGGTCTATCTTTATACTGCTAGTTGCCAATGTAGATGCTTCTTCATCTTTGTAGAGACAATTAAGGATGGCATTATCTTCATATTCATCTTCTAAAGTACCTACCTTTACAAATATATCATCTAAAACCATGGTAGGTTGTGATGATTGTTGTGTTAATGTTGACGGCTACTCATATGATCTTAGAGATGGCAGCAATTGTGAAAAACATACAGATTTTTCAATGGAATACTCTCCCGTGCCTTTGTCTTTTAATTGGATCTTTCCTTTGAATTGTTGTGATAGAGAATCCAGTTGCTCTTCATTGTTTGATGGAGTAGAATCAACAATATTTATATCTTTTGACTGGTCCTTTTTCTCAACCCATTTAGATACCATGTTTAGTTTCCTTTCATTGTTGGATGAACTAGAAGTGTTTTCTTCCCTATTATGGGGCACAAAAGTGTCTTGAGCTATTTTAAGCATGCTACAATATTGGGGATTGTTGTAGTCAGCGGAAATAGTGATTTCTTGTCCATTGACATGAAACTTTAAGCACTGATGATAAGTTGAAGGTACTGCTTAAATTTCATGAATCTAGGGACGTCCCAAGAGTATATTATAAGTCAGCTCTTTGTCTAACACTTGGAAAACTATATTCATCACAATTGGTCCTGCTTGAATAGGCAACACAATCAATCCCTTGGAGGATCTCTCTTCTTCATCATAGGCTTTTATTGTGATTTTCCTTCTGGCATCAATAACATTATTATAGTATCCAGTGCATGGATCAGTTTCAAAGTGAAAATGTTTAAACTAGCTCCACCATCTGTTTAGACATGTTTTACTTGGTGTTTGTGGATTAAGACGTCGATGTGAAGTGTGGCATTGTGCGGATGAGTAAGTGATACGTCATATTTTTCAAAAAATGATAGGCAGTGAGGCATGGTTAAGTGTCCCACCATAGCCTAGAATTGACAAGATTCTAAATTATTGGGTATTGTGGTGGCCACAAGAGCTTGTTCCAAAAATTCCTTATTAGATGATGAGATTTTAAGGAGTTCTAATATTGATATTTGGGCTGGTATTTTCTACAGTTCATCAACAATTTTATATTGATTGGATGGGGTAGAAGTGTTTTTAGATGGAACTCCTTTCAATATTACTTTGAATATCCCCCTTGTTGTCACATTGATAGGTTGGGAATCTTGTCTTTCCCTAATTTTTATGACATTAATCTGATTGTTTGATGGGACCATGTTTGGAATAAGATTTAATGGTATGATGTCATTGTTTCCAAGATTATCAATTTGATTATCAATGGTACCATTATTCTCAACCACAAAAATACAATGAATAATGTCATCATAAATGTAGTTTACATTTTTACCTTTACTATTTGTAGAAGAATATTCTCCCTTTTTATAATTTGGTAAAGGATTTTTAAATGCACCATGATCATTGTTGGTTTGATGTCCTTCTATGGATATTGTCTTGTTACCAATCAAATCTTGTATTAGATGCTTCAACTACATACAATTGTTTGTTTTGTGTCCTTTGTTTTTATGGAAGTCACAAAAATTTGCATCATTCCACCAAGATGGCTTGACTCTTGGTTCCCAACTTCTTGCTTCAAGTAATGTGATAAGGCTGTGTAAGAATTTCTCTCATTGTTGAATCTAGTGTCTTCCCCAATGGTGTGAATCTTCTTTGATTTGATGGTTTTTGATATGATTGTGGTTTAGATTCACCATTGTTCAGATTGTTGTTTTGATTGACACTTTGATTGATAAGTAGGAGGTATTTTTTCCACAACGTGTCAAATTATGATATTGCTATCAGGATTCAACCGTGTAGTTTCGAGTCATCATTGACCCATGTTTCATGAGCTCAACAAGAACCCATCTCTCATGACAATGTTTTTTAAATTCTTGTATAGGTGTGAGAACACCCACCATCCAGCAAGCAATGGCAGTTTTTCCAGCGTTAATCCCGCTGAGTTGTTACCCCAATTGCATTAGTAACAACTCAAGCCGGGATTAACCTTGGAGAAAACCCTTGGTTAAGCTGCTTGAGCCGGAGCAGCACGGATGGGTGACCTCCCCGGATTGCTTCACCTCTGGAGCATCACCTAGATGCAATGAGTGCTAAGTGGACCATTTGATATCATGAGAGATGGGTTCTTGTTGAACCACTACTCATGAAACATGGGTCAATGAGTTTGACTCGAAACTACACGGTTGAATCCTGATAGCAATATCATACTTTGATTGATGTTTTGGTCATTACTTTGATTGGTCTTCGCAGTAGTTTCCATCAAGTTAAATATCGGTTTCACATTTTGTGTTTCATTTGCAGCATCATTGTTACCAATATTTCTATTCTTTTGCCAAAACTTTGGTTTATCATTGTTATTGTAGTGATTCAAGGAGTTTTTATTATTTGATCCTTCATTGTAGTGTTTTATTATCCCTCTTTTAACCAAGGCTTCTTCGATCTTGAGCCTAATTTCAATCACTTTCTCAAATGTAGGGGGCATTGTAGTTCAATCATATAGGTCATGTCATCAGTTAGGTTGTTAATGAATAGTTCCATCTTTTCCTCTTCAGGTATGGAATGAGGATACCTAGCGAACAACCTTTGCCATTGTTGTAGAAATGAGAAGAATGTTTCCCCTTTCTTTTGTTTTGTGTTATACAGATCCTTTATTGTTATCTCATGTTGAATATTATAGGAGTATTGTGAGATAAAATTGTTGACTAGTTCCTCAAAGGATCAAATTCCTAGTTGTAGTTTAGAGAACCATTCCATACGTTGGCCTCCTACACTTCTTGTAAATAACCTCATCAAGTAAGTTTCCTCTTGTGCAAATTCTAAACTCATGGTTCTAAATTTCCTCACATGATCTATTGGATCAGTTTTTCCATTGTATTTTTCGTATTTCGGGAATTCACAATGTCTAGGAAATGGTATCATGTCCACACTTGGATGAAAAGGATAGGTATAAATGTATTGTAACATGTATCTTTTCATGGTCCCTTTTTGCATATCCTGAAGGTAAATTTTGCATTTGGTTTGTTAGGATAGCCACTTGATCTACGTTTCGTGGTTCATTTTCAACTCTTTTAGGTGCTTCTTTTAATCGATTGACATCAAAGTCCTTGGGAATTTTTACACCTAAATCAGCTAGCATCAAAAGGTATTTTTCTCCATATTTCTCCAAAACGTTTTCCATGAATTGATAAAAATTCAGATCTTGTTGTGCAGTTTGAATGTCCTCTTTAATTATTTCATTACCGTCTTTTTGATGGAATCTATGAAAGGGATTTTCTTCAGCCATGGTATTTAGTGTTTCAATTTCTTTTTCTCTAAGTTTCTACCTTTGTAACCTTGTCAAAATTGGCATACAAGTGTTCTTATTGTCACTAAACTTTGATCTTTTGTTTGGATGAGTGTTAAGGATATTAACTAAGTCGAATAGAATGATAAATTCTATTGATGAGACTAAGTCAAAATTTGATTATTTTGCTTCGTTTCGTGATTGTAGGATGACAAATCCTGATAAAGAAACTTAATAATCAAGAATTTTATTTGATAATATGGCACTTTAAAAGTGTAATATCTTGGTTTAATTTGGGATTGTTTCACTTGAAAAGTTTAGTTTTTGACAAGTTTGAGACACTGTGTTGATTGATAAAATGTTTTTGTTCTGATAAAAATCCAAATTATAATGTTAACTGTCTAATTGATGGGAAAAATAACTCATTGGTTTTTAGTTTACTAGATGCGCTATAACAAACCTCAGATTCACTAAAACAAAATGTGAACGTGTTGGTAAACTGACTGAATGCACTAACAAACTAGGTAGATGCATTGTAAAATAGGGTGTATGTGTTGGTAAACTGACTAAATGCCCTAACAAACTAGGTAGATGCATTGTAAAATAGGGTGGATGTGTTGAAACAAGTTTTGATGCACTGTTTAAACAAGGAAGAAGCACTAAAATACTGGGTATATGCACTAAAACAGAGTTTGATTGCACTAATATGGGAGTTGTCAGTATTTTCACAGTTTCGTCTTGTTCTACTTTTTCTCAGTAAAAAGATTAATTCCATGTTGTAATTTTCTGACCAAATGAATATTTTAGAGAGGTGTTTTGCTTGTAAATCTTGGAATTTGATGATCTAATTGGATGATACCTTTGAAAATAACTTCACACACAAAAGCCAGTTTGTAAACAGTTGTTTCAGATTCTATGTATTAAACATGTAGTGAGTATTCTAGAATCAAGTCTGATTCTTTCAATTTCCATAGGTTTGACACAAATAAAGATAGTTCAAGCACTTTTCTAATTGCCAAGTAGATCACTTAGAATATCATATCCCATAGCTGGCAACTATGTCAACTCATACAACCTTGTCACCCCCTAGAGAGTGCCCGTGTTTTTTCCTTTCCTGAGTCTTAACCAAAGTTGAATCCTCCACTTTTGGATAGGGTCTCTAATAGTTATATGGTGAGTGTATTGGGGGCAGATTCTTCCCTCCCCTTGCACCGTGATATAAAAAGTGTTCAGAAATTGATACAGTTGGATTCTACACTAAAGTTCTTAGAAAGGGTATCCATTCGGAGTGGCAATTGATAAACTCCCTTAGGAGACCTCCCAATCTTTAGAACAAATATTTTAGGGATGGTTTTCTTGCACACTTCCATTGAATTATGGGTTTCCCCAAATTCACTTTTGATTAGAGTGAGTTTGAAAATCTGCCTTTGGTTGTTCCCACATAGGTCGTTCCCATAAGGTGAGTACTTTTTCCCACTACGACAGGCCTTCTAAAGGTGTTAATAAAGCAAGATACCAAGTCTAGCATTCTAATTACCTAGTTAAGGGGAGAGCATAAGCCTATTGCTTTTGAAACACAGTGGACATCGAGTTTAAACTATTTCTTTAATTAAGCTACATGCATTATCTTAACCAAAGGAAAAAGCAACAAATAAATCAAATCTCTATAAACACCATTAGTAATTTATAATTTTTTGTCTTTGATCAGCGTAATTGTTTCTAAAAATCGTCTTTGACAAGCATATTTGGTACCTATAGTATAGAAAACAATGATTAATTCTTGGATTTTTAAGATTCTATGAAAATACTCAGATGTTCCATAATAGTAAGTAGATGTGCCAAAATAAAATGTGAATGCGCTAAAATAAGAGTCCTATGCACTACATAAATTTATGTATGCGCTAAAAGAAAGGGTCAATGCACTGAAAGAAAACTCCCTAACTGGTGAAATAGGATACTGGATGCACTATAACAGTGAACGTATGCGCTGAAATATTTGTCGTATGCACCATAACAACAATCGGATGCACTAAAATATCTATTGTATGCACGGTAAAATCTCTCAATCGCACTAAAACAAAACATGTCAAAAGCCTACGAGCGTAGTTTTTAGAAAAAGATGTTAAAAATGGGGTTTTTCGGCCCCACAGTGGGCACCAATTTATGTGTGAGTAAAATATGTGCAAATGTAATAACAAACACAATCAATCAGACATTATATTAATAGATTCAAACAACAATTAAACTAATTAAAGCAAAAATCCATTGAAAGCGCCTAATTGATTTCTAAATCCAAAGATTTATTAAATCATAGGGGCACTCATATTTTGTAAGCACTGTGATTGTTAAAATGCCAATCTCGAGAATGAGATGATGTAAGATGCAAGAATCTAATCCTATATGATAATTTCTAAATGATATGATGTAATCCTATAGATGAAAATGACATAAAAAAGATAAAAGAAACTACTGTAAACTAAGATGCAACTAAATGAAAAGCCATGATTATGATTGCACTATTCTAAAATAATTTGCTATTGCTATTGCTCTAATGCTATTTCTGCAGAGTAAGATTGCACAAATTTGGGGATCCATTTCCTATAGAAAGAGGTTGTATTTATAGATTCCTAACAACATATTTGTGATGTGGCAACAAGTAAGGGTTGGATTTGATTTGAAATATGAAGAAGCTTGAGAAGATTATGGAGATTGTTCCTCCCGACAAAAATATTCAGCCAGAGGATAGGAAAAACCAATGGAAGAAGATGAAGAATTTTTCCTGTAATTTGTCTCAAATTTGTCCATGAAGGCTGAGTTGAATTAATTAGATATGAAATATCTAATTTTTTTGGCGGATATGATGAGTGAAAAGAGGAAATAGTTGTAGAAACATGCCTTAATTGAATATTTAGATTTATTCAAATTAGCCAGAAATTGGAAATATTCAATTTAGAGGAAATTGGAATATTTGGAAGAAATAACAATTATTAAATAAAACAAATATTTGAAATTGTTTATTTAATAAAAGAGGGATAATGATAATTAAATAAAACTATATGATTTAGTTTATTTAATTAAGAGGGAATAAATAGAAGAATGTAAATAAAATAGAAGAATTAAAGAAATGAATTGTATAAATAAATAATTTTATTTATTTAATAGTAGATGAATTAAAGGTCAATTAATTAAATAAATGTATTTAATTAATCAGATTTATCCAAACCATTTTTAGGTGTATACAGTATCTATTCATCATCTAACTTTTGCACTTAGTACTACTATGTCCAAATTTCTTGCATGCAAAGCATTGTCCGAAGAAGAATCCAACATTCTAATTCATTCTAATCCTACATTCTATTGCTTTATGTCCATCTTTGTTGCATGAAAAGAAAATACCATTGAAAGATGGGTACCTTTGAGCATTTGGTTTCCTGATAGAAGTTCTTCCAACATTGCTTCTTTGATTTATGAATTGTCTCCTATTGTCTTGAATTTTCTTTTGATTGTCAATCTTGGTAGATTTCTAATTTTCCTTTGAACTTTGTCCTTCTTCAAGTCCCAAACCACCTTTTTCCTTAGGGGGTTTCTATATTTCAAGTAATTCATCAAGCATTGTAGTACTTATTTTGAATTTATCCTCATGTATTTTTGTGTTTTCCAGATCAGATTTGAGATTTACCACTTGTTCAAGTCTAGAGCATTCTTCAGTCTTGTTTTGTACCACTACATTCAAACATTCCTCAATCCTTTTCTTTTCTTCCATTTGTACTTTTAGTGTGACCATCTCTTCATTTGTTTGCTTCAATTGTATATTGACTTCCCTATGTCTTTCTCTGAACTTCTTGATTTTTTCTCTCAATTTTTTGATGCATTCATTTGCTTCTCCCAGGATTTCCTTCAAGCTTTTGTTCTCAATTTCAATTCTGCCAAGATCTTTAAGAGCAACCTTCAATTCTTCTTTGTCAAACATGAAATCATCTTCTACATATTCAATTGTAGAAATTTCTTTTGGAGGAACAAGACACTTCTTATCTACCATGTATTCAAACTTTCAAGATCTTCCTCAAGATGTTAGGTTTTTCTGAAGGAACCAAGCTCTAATGCTAATTGTTGAAAATTCAGGATACTAAGAGGGGGTGAATTAGGGTGTTGCCACAATAGTGTGTCTCACTTTTGGGACATGCTGATTTTTGCCTGAAATTATTTTTTTTAGAAAAAAATAATGATTTTAGCCTTGAGATGTTCCATCTAAAGGGTTTTAATTGAAGAGGGATAGATAAGACCCCCTTAGATCAAACCCCATTGGATAGAACCCTTCTAGTATTAAATCATACCCACAATGGAGTCTCCTTCACACCTATCAAAATGTTGGAAAAAAAACACATTTACTTTACCTTTTGAGGGATTAAATAATGTCATTTAGAAATAATTTTTTTATAGGATTGTAGCCCTTGAAATGATCTTTCTAACAAGTATAGTTTTTATATGTTTTCATTTTATCTTCTATTTAATTTTTAATTTTTATTGAACATAGGTTTTTATTTGAACATCAAGCTTTTCATTCTACAGAGGTGGAAAAATAGTAAACCATTGTAAAAAAAATTCAAAAAATACCCTTTCCCTATGTATTGATGTCCTTATTTCAATAACAAAATAAAATTTGGATTTCGGTATATACACAACAAGTTAGGTTGTATGACACACATGCATGTCCAAATTATAGTTACAGTGACTTCAAAAATTAATTAAAAAAATGTATATAACAAAAAATTATAAAAAAATATCCATTCCGTAGATATTGATGTTGAGAATCTATATTCCCAAAATTAAAATTTTATCCTTTATAGAAAAAATTTTATGTTGTATGACACAAATATTACTTTCTCAAAATGTTGTTTTTCTATTAAAACTACTTATTAAAGGATCTATGTTGAAAGATTCATGATTTATATCCACATATATATATTTAGAATCTACACACAAATTTCCACAAATCACTAGTTCACATCATCTTCAAATTCTTAACAGTTTAGCTGCTATAGGTCTTAGAAGATGAAGATTCGGTGAAAAATATTGATGTAAATGTCCATCTTGGGTAAAAAGTGAGACACAGTATTGTTATTTCACCCATTAGTATTCTATAACTTTTTGAACACAACATATTCAATCACAAAACCATATTAATAGAAATAAGGAGTGAAAGAAAGAATCATCCACAAAATCACAAAACACATGAACACCAGGATTTTTACGTGGAAATCCGAAAATGGGAAAAACCACAGTAAGGATTAGTTCATGATATATTATATCTAGATATAGTATATTACAGGCGCTCACTACCAGGACACACTGTCCTTATAAGGCTCACAACCAAAGTTGAGTACAATAAAAAAATGGCTCATTTCCAAAGTATGAACTGATACAAAGTGCACCTCTCTTCTATTGTATTTTTGTTCCTTTGAAGCTCTGAATATGAAGTACCGCTTTGCTTAACAGTCACTCAACAAATCTACTATGATTATGAACTCTTACCATTGAATTTACATGTTCGCATCATATGAGACCACTTGCACTTGATGTGTCATTTATTCCCACTCATCTGTATATGTATTTCACACTTGTCACACCTCTTCAACTCCAAAATATCTCATATATATACCCACATACATCCACACACCTCAATTAGGTTGGCCCAATTAGATGTAAACAAAACAATCCAAAATAGCTTTTTTCGGAACCATACAAGATTAAAAATCATCTTCACTCCCATGAAATACTTAATTTAAGTCGACATGGACCTAAAATAGATCCAACTAACATTGAAAATGTATATTTAATCTTCTCAACACATATCATTGTTTCATCAAAAAATAGGGTTTATCAAGATGACAAACCACTAGTGCTTGCTATGAAACATACAATTATGTGTGATATGTGATGCAAATAAATGTAAAAAAAAAAACCTAACTGTTATTTGATGCTGATGTTGAACAATGTGTACCTTGCTGAAGAAAAAGTATTGTGAGGGTCACTGAGGACTTATTCACCCAATGGCGAATGGGTCCCTTTTAGGGTTTCTGAAAAACTAATTTATGGGTTTTGTTCTTCAATGTCTACACTCCCAACTCCTAGGTGTTTAGCTCCCGAAATTTGGAAATAACTTTTGTAGCTTCATTTTCGTGATCTTGCAAGATAGATGACAGCTTTTGCAATTTTTTAATCTTGACTTGACTTTACAACTTTTGTTCTCCACTTGATCTTCAATCAAAAACTTACAATCACACATCAAGAGAGGAGAAAAATTGTTGATTGTTAGGGAATAGGGGTTTGCCTTATTCAAACCCCATTTAGGTAATTAAACCTTTTGATGAAACAATGAAACATGAACATGAAACATGAAACATGAAACAATGATACCTTTGATGAAGTTTTGGATGTCAGATAATCAATACAACATGAAGTGGCTATAAAGAATGTAGATCTTGATATTGAATATGGATGTGAAACAATGCTTGTAAATGGACCATCAATGCTACATCAACACATAAGCTCAATTACGTGCATGATGAACTATGCCTTTGACATGATGAAATGATCTTCGATTGCTGCAATAAAACCTTGATAATCTACTCTTGAATGCCTTGTAATTTCTCTTAAATGCTCTATAATGCTCTTGTGAAGGTACTCTTGATTGCTTAGATGAAACTATGTGTATTAACCTTATATTTATACTTAACTTAAGATTTAATTCTGGAATTCAAATAGCACAAGAAGGCATCAGATCTAGGATTCAAAATCACTAAAATTCTGCCACAAATAAGTTCAAAAAGGGGTGTCCTTAGTTAAGGAGGACCCATTCGCCACCTTGGATGAATGGGTCCTAACACAATTAACTAGGACCAAGTTTTGGGGAGGTGAAATAACATGTGAAAAGGGGGTCGTAGGATATAGTGAGGACCCATTTTCTAGGTGAATAATGGGTCTTAGGTCACTATCCTAGGACTCAAACCTTACCAAATTAAGTGTTTGCAACATTATTAATGAGTTTCAAGATATATGATTCAAAAAATGCAATAGATAAGGCTTGGATTTGAATTTAAAGGGCCAATTAAGCTCTAATTAACCTTAATTAATTAATAAATTCCTAGACTAGTGTGTAGTGTAAAAAAACACTTTGCAACACCCTAAATAAGGCACAATTAAGTCCATTTTATCATTAATTATTCATTCCCAAACTAAGCGTGAAAAAGGGTTAATTTTTTTTTATGCTACAATCATGTATTAGGTTGGCTAGGAATAGGACTTAATCATAAAAAATTCCAAACATACACACTCTTCCCAATACACACAACTCCCATATTTGATTTTTCTTTAGTTTCTCATTTTTGCAAACATTAGTGAGACTAACTTTAGAACCGCAACATCAAAACATTCTTATCAAGAAAATGTGGAATCTCCCACACTGGTATACTAAATAGAGAGATGATAGTGATATACAAAGTTGAAATTTTCCATTGATATCTTCTAGTACACTTCACAAAACTCCTCAAGATCTTGAATATAGTTGTATAAGCCAGTCATAATGATATGGTTAAAAGCGCAGAGTTATATCTCATCTTGTAGTGAACTTTGGACCCAAAAAAATGATGCACTAAACCACAACACCATCAATAGAGAATACCTAGCCAAATTTCTAATAGATCAACTTTCTAATATAGTTAGTATTGTACAAATGACACCAAAAAATGCTTCCCCACAATGTTGACATCAATGGCAACATTGGGTTAGTCCAATCAACTGATGTATGTACACTTCATGCTCATGTTTCCAAGATGCATCAACAATGAAAAAATTCCAACACAACCCTCATCCTTATACTCTATACCCTCAAACTAATTGTTAGAAACCAAGATCTGAAATGCAAACCAAAAAATAACCTTCCATAGAAGAGAAAAATAGAAAAAGCAAGAGCTTTGCAAGAAGATGTGCAAAATATTATTATTTAGGAATTCATAATTACAAGAGATAAATTGTTTTATAAAAGAAAAGTATGCATAACCCTAATCTTATCTTGAGCAACAAGATAGCTCAATAAGATAAAGATGAGAATAATTAACCTAGGAATTAAATATTACCTAAGTAAAGTTATGTAAGTGTAATGAAATATTAATTACACTAACACCCCCCCATAAGTGCAACTTAGGGAGACTAACAAAGCACGCACCTAAAACTAAGATGAATGCAAGAAAGAATGAATGGGTCCCGGCAACAAGGCCTGATGAGGTACCCATGTACAAATGTAATAATGAGGTAGAGAAGGAAAACCTAGTGGGAGAAAAACCCCCTACAATGAGATGACTACTGCAAAGAAGCACTAGAAGAAAACTATGGAGTAACACTAGAACCGCAATCCGACAAGAAAGGAAAGATACTTTTGTCTACAAGAAACCAAATTGGAATCATAATAATGCGACAACAAACCCGATGCCACGGAACACTAGAAAACTCACAAACTGGAACAACACTGGAATCTGTGAAGCAACAGTAGATGAAATGATTGCAAAATCTGGAAACTATGAATCTCGATGCTGATGCCAAACTGAGACTTAAAATCTTCCATAGGAACATGTACCATAAATACTCTAGAACATTAACCATAAAAACATGGCCCTCAAATTGAGAAGGATCTGAACCAATGCAGATCAAGAAACATAAACTCCCAATCTAAAGTGTGAACCAATGTGAATATGATATGTGTCAAGCTAAAACAAGATGTGGCCAAAAGAAACTAAGAAACCAAATATAACCCATACGAGTTGTCATCAAAACAAGACGAAGATGGAGATCAAAGTGCATGCACACTCTAATCAGATTATTATGCAAGAAACCCCCCTGATGGAACTTTATCTTAGTTCATTTATTAAAATAACCCAACGATTGTAAAAGGAGAGAATGAAAACATGCATAAATAGAAAATAAAAATAGACCTCAGATATGCGTAAAGGACAAAACCAGCTTTCCAATACCAAAAGAATGATGAAAAACAGATAAGCGAGTCAAAAGATATGCCCTCCAAAGAAAAAAAACTTCATTTGAGTTCAAGGACCTGAAAAATATAACTGGAGAAAAATCAAGTAAAAACACATTCACCAATGGATCAATGTTGGAATCATCTTTCCAATGGTACTTCGTTTGCGAAAAATGGACATTGTACGCAAAAAATACCCCTGATTTAGTGAATAATGCTCCAGAATGGCCAATAAGGCCTACAAAGTCCCCAGGGGATAAAATTTTTTTAGCTCCTAGTCCTGTGTGCGACCAAGGGTTGGCAGGAAGGTGCTAGGGGTAGAGCCCCTGGTCCTCCATAAGACCGGTGTTGGCAGGCTGGGGTTGGTCGGGGGCTGGGCGAATAGCGCTCAGTCCCCCATAAGACCATCGCTACAGTCGCTGGTGTTGGGAGGCCGCCAGGGGCCAAACTCAAGGCTCCTAGTCCTCCATAGGACTGCATCGGAGTTGAAGGAGGAGCCCGCGAAGGCTAGAGGTGAAGCGGATGGTAGGTGGTGGAGTCCGATGGTAGTGGTGGAGCGGAGGCCACTGGGCGGCGGGATGCCTTTGAACTGTGAGCGCCGACATAGTTCCTAAATAAGCACTTTTTTTTATTTTTTTATATTTCTGTGCATCGGGGAGCATGTTGGGGAGGCCGTACGACCCCCCAGGAATTTTTTTCCTTCCGAACCAACTTCACCAAAATCGACGAAACAAAGGGCGATCTTAGGGTTTTTGGCCATTGTGAACGTGATGGTGACCTTCGTTTGTGCTCAAACTGCTTCAAAAAATTTACCTTGAGAGCTTGCAAAAAATCTCCCAGCTTGAAACCCTCATAGATCTGGAAAATGATGACCAAAATCTGCAAAAAAAATCCAATCTTGACTTTTTCCAGCACTCTGAATCCAATGGTGAAGTCCGATCTGATCCAAAACACTGCATAGATGAACTCAAGGCATGATACCCTCGAGGAATCCTGAATGAACTATGCAAATATTTTCTCGAAAAAATCTAAGGGGTTGCAAATCAAGGCTTTGATACCATGTTAGAAACCAAGATCTGAAATGCAAACTAGAAAATAACCTTCCACAGAAGAGAAAAATAGAAAAAGTAAGAGCTTTGCAAGATGTGCAAAATATTATTATTCAGGAATTCATAATTACATGAGATAAATTGCTTTGTAAAAGCAAAGTATGCATAACCCTAATCTTATCTTGAGCAACGAGATAGCTCAATAAGATAAAGATGAGAATAATTAACCTAGGAATTAAATATTACCTAAGTAAAGTTATGCAAGTGTGATTAAATATTAATTACACTAACACTTATACCCTAAACCTTGAACATTATACCTCAACCCTATACTTAAACCCTAAACCCTACACTCTCAACCCTTAACCTTATACCTTATACCCTAAACCCTACACCTTGAATCCTATACCCAATATCCTAAACCCTAATCCATATACCCTATACACTTGACCTAATACCCTCAAACCTCAACCCTATACTTAAACCCTAAAACCTACATTCAACCTTGTACCCTAAACCCTCAACCCTATACCCAATACCCTCAACCCTATACCCAATATCCTAAACCCTAATCCCTATACCCTATATACTTAACCCTATACCCCCAACCCTAAACACTATCCCTCAACCCTAAAACCTATACATTAAATCCTAAGCCCTACACCCTCAACCCTCATCCCTATACCCTATACCCTCAACCTTGTACCCTAAATCCTAAACATTATCCCTCAACCTTATACTTAAACCCTAAACTTTACACTCTCAACCCTTAACCCTATACCTTATACCCTAAACCCTACACTCTAAATCATATACCCAATATTCTAAACCCTAATCCCTATACCCTATACACTTAACCTTATACCCTCAAACCTATACTTAAACCCTCAACCCTCAAACCCAATACCCTCAACGCTATACCAAATATCCTAAAAACTAATCCCTATACCCTATACGCTTAACCTTATACCCTCAACCCTAAACGCTATCCCTCAACCCTCAAACCTATTCCTTAAACCTAATCCCTACACCCCCAAACCTTATCCCTATACCATATACCCTCAACCTTATACCCTATACACTTAACCCTATACCCTCAACCCTAAACTTAAACCCTAAGCCCTACACTCAACCTTTTTGTAATATAAACCCTAAAACCTCAATCCTAAACCAAATACCCTCAACCCTATACTCAATATTCTAAACCCTAATCCTTATACCCAATACTCTTGACCATATACCCTCAACCTTGAACACTATCCCTCAACCCTCAACCCTATACCTTAAACCCTAAACCCTACACCCTTAACCCTCATCCCTATACCATATACATTCAACCTTATACCATAAACCTTGAACATTATCCCTCAACCCTATACTTAAACCCTAAACCCTACACTCTCAACCCTTAATTGTATACCTTATACCCTAAACCCTAAACCTTATACCCAATATCCTAAACCCTAATCCCTATTCCATACACACTTAACCTAATACCCTCAAACCTCAACACTCAATGCTATACTTAAACCCTAAAACCTACATTCAACCTTATACCCTAAACCCTCAACCATAACCTCAATACCCTCAACCCTATACCCAATATCCTAGACCCTAATCCCTATATGCTATATACTAAACCCTATACCCTCAACCTTAAATACTCTCTCCACCCTCAAACCTATACCTTAAACCCTAAACCCTACACCCTCATCCCTATACCCTATACCCTTAACCTTATACCCTAAACCTTGAACATTATCCCTCAACCCTATACTTAAACCCTAAACCCTACACTCTCAACCCTTAACCCTATATCTTATACCCTAAACCCTATACTCAATATTCAAACCCTAATCCCTATATCCTAGACAATTAACCTTATACCCTCATCCCTCAAACCTTAGCCGTCAACCCTATACTTAATCCCTAAACAATACATTCAACCTTGTACCCTAAACCCTAAACCCTAAACCCAATACCATCAACCCTATACCTGATATCCTAAACTAATATCTATATCTTATACATTTAACCCTATACTCTCAACTTTGAACACTAGGGAGAAGGTGGGAAGGAGAGAGAGAGAGGGAGGGAGGTAGAGATATATAATGATGAGATAAAGACAAGAGAGTGAGAGGAAGGGAGGGAGAGAATGGTGAGATAAAGAGGAGAGAGTAGGAGAAAGAGGGGGAGAGAGAGAGAGAAAGCGAGAGATAGGAAAAGAGGTAGAGAAGGAGACATAGGTGAGATAGAGAGACAAAGAGAGAGTGATGGAGGGAGAGGCATGTAGAGAGAGGGAAAGGGGATATAAAGATAAGTAGAGATGGAAGGAGAGGTAGAGATATAGGGAGCTGAGAAAGAGAGGAGTGAGTGAGAGAGAAAGATGGGGGAAGAGAGGGAGAGAGAGAGTAAGAGAGTTGTAGGTAGAGGGAGAGAGAGGAGAGATAAATAGTAGAGAGGGAAAGATGTATGGAGGTTGGAAAAGGTGGGATACAAAGAGAGAGTTATGGAGGGAGAGGTAGGGAGAGATAGGGAGAGGGAAGATAAAGATAAGTAGAGAGGAAAGGAGACGTAGAGAGAGGAGAGATAGAGAAAAGTAGAGAGGGGAGGGAGGGAGGGATGGAGAGGTAGGGTGAGAGAGGTAGGGTGGAGATAGAGGTGTGTGTGTGTGAGAGAGAGAGAGAGAGGAGGGGAGGTGCGAAGAAGAGGTAGAGAAGGATAGATGAGATAAAGAGAAGTAAAGAGAGAGAGGGAAGGAGGTAGGGTGGGAGAGAGAGGTAAAGATGGATAGATGAGATAAAGAGATCATGTAGAGATAGAATGGTTAGATAGAGAGGAGAGGATGGGAGAGAAAGAGGGGAGAGGAAGGGAGGGTAGGGATGGAGATAGAGGTATGTGCGTGAGAGTGAGAATGGTGAGATAGAGTGGAAAGATTAGAGATTAATGGAGGGAGAGGTAGGTAGAGAGAGGGAGATGGGAGATATAGAGAAGTAGAGAGGGAGGGAGAGAGGGAGGGATAGGTAGGGAGGGAGGGAGAGATAGGTGAGAGAGAGAGAGTAGAGAGAGAAGGAGGGAGAGATGGAGGTAGGGAGAGAGATGGGTAGAGAATGGTGAGGTAGAGAGTAGAGAGGGAATAAGAGAATGAGAAAGAGAGAGGGAGGTGGGAGGGAGGGAGAGGTAGAGAGGGATATGTGAGATAAAGAGAAGTAGAGAGAGATAGAGAGAGAAAGGAAAGGAGGGAGGGAGAGGTAAAGAGGGAGGGGTGAGATAAAGAGAAGTAGAGAAAGAGAATGGTGAGATAGAGATATGGAAAAAGTGAGAGAGACAGAGAGATAATGGTGAGATAGAGAGGAGAGAATGAGAGACAAAGAGGGGAGAGAGGGAGGGATAAAGAGAAAGAGTGATAGCTAGACAAATAGAGTAGAGAGGGAAAGAGGTCAGGAGGGAGACATATGTGAGATAGAGAGAGACAAAGAGAGATAGATAGAAAGAGGGAGAGAGGTTGTAGAGGGAGAGAAGTATAGAGGGGGGAGATAGTGAGAGAGAATGGTGAGATAGAGAGAAGTGGAGAGGGAAAGAGCGAGTGTGAGAGAGGTAGAGAGTGAGAGAGAGGTCTAGAGCATGAGGGATACATAATGAGAGAGATAAATATGATACAACTTTCTAATTACTAAAATTTGACCTCCTAATTACTGAAATTTTACATGCTAATTATTGAAATTTGAATAATTTTGAATTTTTTTAAGATCTTCCAAAAACTAGAATTTGCATTATAACTCCTAGAGATCTGAAACCACTCTCAAACATCCTAAAACTATATACATGAAATATAACTCAAAGTATAAGAAAGTAAATGTCCATATGTAAATGTTTATTTCATGTATATAGTCTCCCTAAAAAAATAAGAAAGAGAAAAAAAGAGTAGAAAATAATTTCAATGAGTACATTTTAATGCGCTCGCATTTTGGCAATATATTTTGATGTGTTCTGGTATTGCATTTCGGTGCATTTTTTGAAATTCATTGATAAGGAAAAAATTTCAATACAAAACATAACACGAGCATGTTATAACACACTTGCATTATGTCTTGCTTATTCTATAGGATTTCACATAATCTCGTTTGTGCTAACCATTAGGTTTGCATGCATTTCAAGGTCGAGTAAATTGAACACCCAGGTAATGTTAGGCTCTCTCTTAGCTATTTAATGATGTCATTTTTTTCACATTTTGACAATGTTAAGGCTTTCATATTTAATTTTTTTTATTTGTGTTCATTTTTTGTCAAAAACTAGTGTTTGGTATTTTTTACTTTATTTTTTAACCATTTATTGAAATTTCAAATAAATTACATTTTTATAAACTAGACTCCATTCTACACATATTCAAAAAAATGATTTTCAATTAGTTTTCAAAAATTATAGGGGTAGCACAACCAAAATTCCATTTTTTAGGATGTGTCCACTTTGAAAATTAGCAAAAAATTAAATATTCATTAAAAAATTATTAGAAAAATCAGGCATAAACTACATGTTGCTAGCTATTTTCTCAAGGAAGTGATTTTAAAAATACTAAAAAAAAGATAACATTTTGAGGGAGCCACAAAAGATGCTATGTTATGTTTTTATGACAAAAACAACACCAATTTATGTGGCTCCCTTTTTTCAACCCCTTAATCTTTACCATTTTAAAATAAAATTAGTAGTTTAGAAAGTAGACTCGGAGCACTACAAACATTTTTTGGTTGCATCTTAAAATTTTGAGTGTATCTATCCTCAATTTCTCATCCAATGTCAGTATTTCCTGATTTCAGAAAAAAAAGTGGCCACTTAAGATCCCTTTTGGCCCCCCATATTTTTGCACTTACCCTTGTTGAACCCAAATTCCTAAGGTTGGATAATCTTCCAAGTGTTAGGGGTGTCAAAATTGGAAATACTATCACAAAACCTATGTTTAAGTTAGGAAACTTAGTACCAATTTTTGAGGTGGGTAAGTTCTCCTTCATTTGTCTTTACAAAACCAAGGGGGTTTCCCTAAGGTGCTGGATTAACTGATAAAGTTATGATTAAACATTTTCCTTGCTGAAAATTATACCTTTTGCACAGAGTATCCTAATACTGGTGTCACAATACACTTATGTGTCATTTTGAGTATGTAAGGTTGTGCACCTTTATGCAACAGATGATTCGTATCATGTAGAGTGAATAAGATACTAGTAACAACTTGTATTGTTTTTATACACTAATAGATGAAAAGCATGACACACTAACACCACAAATGAAAGAGAATGATTATAAATGTTTTTCTTAAATTTTAGGTGATGAGAAATGGATTTTAGTAGAATGGTTCCAATTCCATTTAGAGTTATAGATTCACGAGTTAATTCAATCTTCTAATGATTGAATCCTTATTAAAAAACCTTAATTAATATTTTGTAGAAGACCAGACATCTCAAAATACACAAGAAAATTGGGTTCTACACATGCATTTAGAGAAAAAAGAGTTGTAAAATATTTAATGAGTTTACTTATTAATCCACTAATAAACCTAAACATTTCCTTCAGTATCATGAACATATTCTCTACAAAATCTTTACAGAGTTTTTGCAACATTCTAGTTGACAAATTAATCATACATTTATCATGAAATGCACATAATACTAGTGGATACAATCACTTGATATTGATTTCATAGTCCAAAACTCTTTCTTCAAGGATTACAATGCTTCATTACAAATTTAGGATCAACCCAAGTCATCAAAATAAAAATTAATGTCTTTTTCATTACTAGAATAAAACATTAGCTTCAAGAAGTGTTTCTCTTCTCTCTGATCTACTCTAATTGATTATCCCATCTCTTAGAAAATGAAAATGAAACTCTATATACTTGTAGGTTTATTGAAAAGGAAACATACAGATTTGCATGGGGGTCTTAAAAAATTGCAATTTCTTGCAATTATAGGTAGCAACCATGCCTTCCTATCAAATTTAACAATAATTTTTATGCCTTAGAAGATACCCAATCATGTCCCTATTGTACTTGTGGAGTATAAAATATCATACCCACATGCAAATATCACTTCTAGTTGTATACACCTAAAATCGGTCATGACATCTAATTAATTAAATATTAGTTATTTAATTAATATTCAACTCAATTTATTTATATTGTTCATATTTTCTAATTCTTCAAATATAAAAATCATATTCTTCTAATTTAATTAAATAAACAAATTTCATAAGCTTGTTTTATTTAATTAAGTTTCACTAATCCTAGATTAGGAATTCAAGCACATGTCTACAACTTTTTATGCCAACCTCACCAAGTTCACATGAAATTAAATAATTCTAAATTTTAAATTAGAAATATTTTCAAACACATGGCTTATTCCTCACACACTTCTTCAACCAATTTTCAAACACATGGTCTTTTCCTCCCACACTTTATTCTTCCATCCATTTGGCATGTTGCCTTTGGTCAAGAGATTCCTCCATCCATTTGGCATGTTGTCTTTGGTCAAGGGGACACCTTCTTGATTCTCTCCATCTCCACCGTTCATTCCTCTTGTTCGAATCTGGACCGTCGATCATTGCAACCTCACAAGATGCTTGGAAAAGCCTATAAATACAACCCTTTTCCATTGTATTTTGCATCCACATTTGAGTAGAGTTATCATGTAGGAATATCGTTTGAGCATTGGAGCATTTTGGAATCTTATAGTTACATTTCATATCATGTTTTGCATCATAGTTAAATCTTAGAATAATACTTTGTTTCATAGTTGCATTTTATATCCCACTTTGCATCATAGTTGCATTTTAGATTAGCATATTCATAGTTAGCATTTGAGCATATGTAGAATCATCCTAGTTTCATATCATAGCATTTACATTGTATAATCTAACACCATCACCCATTCATCATAGTATCCATTATCCTTTCCATCATATAGTTTCATGTAGGAACTTACTTGGCTTGCATGTTGAATATTATCTCATTTCCTAAGTTGTAATTTTAACAACCATAGTGCACATAGAAATATGAGGGCCAAATGGTTTAATAAATTCTTGGGAATAGAGGACAATGAGACGTTCTTAAAATATTTGTTTAACTACAAAAATAGAGTAGTTTAGTTATTTCAAATCTTTGATATAAATTGTTTCATTAAGGTTTGTGTTGATTTACTAATTTTCCCACATTTCACACACACACACACACACACACTAGTCATAATGGTTATCAAAAAAAGGGGTGGGTTGGTGGATGAACAATCATATGTAGGTGCGTGAGTTAATGCCCTTAATTATGTTTACCACACTATACTTGATGCTCAAGCTATTTGAAATGCTTTTGAAATGATACTAATAGTGTCTTTTAATTTCCTAACATGAGCTTTGTCTTTGCATCTTAGCAATCCATTTTTGTGTCAAAAAATCCATGGGTTATCACAACACCTTTGTCCTTCACAGGTGGTTTGAAAATCACCCCAAAACTTTGACAAGTATAAAAAATTCCCTTTCCATCATTTCCTTTGCAATTAGCAACACATTGTAGAAAAAGAATCACTATTGGGAACTTTTGATGGTTAAAAGCTATCTCAAATCTCTACCAAGCCTAGGAAGACACCCTCTTTAGAGTCTCCAATGAGTTTAGAAAGGTTCATAAAGCTATGAAAAGGTTGTGAGAACATTTTCAAGAGTCAACACAAGTTCATGAATCACCTTGCTTTGTCTATGAGCTTTTGAAAATGCTGGAGTCTTTGATTCTTCAATTAGTATTTCAGATCACATTGTGTGATCCATCATCAAGAAGATAGAGAGATAAAAGAGATTCAAAAAGTTGATTAAAAAACTCTTACACAATCTAATCTAAAAACAACACTAATCAATAAAAATAATTAGTAAAGGGAAAATATAAATTTATTCTAAAGTGTGTGAAATGAATTCATGACCTAGCCTATATAAATTGTTGGAGGCACTTCTCAATGGTGGTGTCTACCAAACCAACATAATGCATATTTGACTATATTATTAATTCATTGAAAAAAAAAGTTCTATTATGATTTTCAATAAATTAGCCAATAAACTATATATAGTATGGATGTTGAGACGAAAGCCCATAAAGCCATTTGACACGAAACCCTATCTCTACAATTTTTGGTGTTGAATCCTCAAACCTTGCTGCAATTTCCCTCCACAACTATAGCTAAAACTTCAGATTCTCTTGTGCCCAAAGTTGTTGTCGTTGGGCCCCAGTTTTCTTTGAATCCATGTGGATTAGCAATGAAGAAAAAAGTGAGGGAAAAAGGATTTTTGGAAGACTCCAAATTTGCTACTCTGGAAATTATCCACGCTCGTCCGAGTTCAAATTCTCAACTAGTCAATGTTCCATCCTTGCAATCACGTGCTATTGAGGCCCATGTCGTGAATCTCAAACCATCCAAAGAACAACATCTGAATGAAACACGACCTGAAGCACCAAGCAACCAACCACCCCAATATCAAGCCTTTGCTAGAGGTAAATCAATTACCTTCGAATTCTCTAATGATATTATTGACGTTATTGAAGATTACAAAGCAAGGTCAATTATTCTATTTTTTTATAAGGCATCCCAATGAAACAAGAATTCTTCAAAAGGACCCACACAAACTAGGAACAAAAGGGGTGGGTTATAGATGTTGGATGTTGTGGTTGTGTTGTTGATATGTGGTTTTCATTGATGTCAACACTATTAGCATTGTTGCATTAGAAGTTGTATATGTTGAGGATATTGAGAAAATTGTAATAAGAAGTGCTATAGGTTGTCAGTGGTGAAGTGAAGTTCTTTTTGTTGGTGTGTTTAGTACGTTGTTGTTCTGAAATTTTGGACTAAAGGGTTTCTTATTGAGTATGTCTAGTTTATCCGTGTTGAGTTTTAGAGATCCACATGAAGAGTTGGTCGAGTTATGGTGATTTTCATTCTGACAATTTTTTTGTCGCTTCAGTTAGTGTTCTTGATTGAAGATTCTGTGATTTCAGTAAGTTCAGTTGTTGTGGATGCTTCTCTGGTGTTTCATGATGGTTGTGGTTTTTTCTAGTTCGTTCTCTATCTTTTTGGCATGTCTGCATTGATCGTTGTGCTTGTGATCTAATATTTTCTCTTGTGTGTTCGTGTTTTTCATGGTCTTAGCTAACAAGGTGTTGAAGCATGTTGTGGATCTTCGAGGAGAAATTAATCGAAGTGTTTTCATGTTGGAGATGTTGTTTTCAGTCTTCACTATGTTATGGCCGACCTTGGTTGATTTGCATGAATAATATTTATTTGTTTTCGGCCGACTATTTGTAATTATTTTATTATCCTTTTATGGCTGACTTATAGCAATGTAATTTCTTGTTGCGGATATATAAGAGCAATTGTTTTATCATTTGGAAGTTTGTTGGAGGGAGTGAATGTGAATGTGAAGTGTATGAGCGTTGTTGAGTGCTTTGACTAATACTAAGCTAACAAATGTGACGGATCTGAAGACTATTTATGAGCTCTGGAAGAAGTTGGAGACCTTGTATGAAGGTGACGCAAATGTGAATATTGCTAAGCTACAAAGTCTAAAAGGAAAATATGAAAAGTTGAAAATGGGTGATGATGAAAATGTTACTACTTACATGCAAAGTGTAAATGAACTTGTGTGTGGTATCAAATGTGTTGGTGGACAAATAGATGAATCAGAGATTGTTGCTAAAGTGCTTAGATCTTTTCCGAATTCTTACAAAGTCAAGGCTAGGGCTATTGAAGAACTCTGAACTGTGACAAATATTACTAGAGATATGTTGATTGGTAAGCTTACTGCTTTTGAGTTGAGTGAATTTGGTGATGCCCTTCCTAAGGTTGAATCTACATTTAAGGCTACTAATTCTGGAAGAGATGACAAAGATATGATCTAGGTGAAATTTCATCAAGAAAGACATTCAAGTATGAGGATGAAATGAAATAGCTGGATGAAGAAGAAAGAGAGCTTGAAGAACTTGAAGCATTGATTGTGAAAAGAGAAGCCAGAGGACAAGGTAAGTATAAGGGAAAGTTTCCTATTAAATGTTTCTCTTGCAATAAGATAGATCATTTTGCATCAAGGTGTCTTGAGAGAGTTTCCAAGCCAAGATTTAACAAACCTAAATTCCAAAATAAGTGTTACTATATTGTTGATAAAGGTGTAATAGATGATGAATCTGACAGAGGAAATGCAAGTGAAGATGAATTTGTGTTTATTGCTATCAAGGAAAATAATCATGTGTTTGTTGAATCTACTAGTTGTACAAATGTGGAGAAAGCCCTAGCTGCTCGAGTTGAAGAGAAAGATGAATGGGTAATTGACAGTGGTTGTTCTCATCATATGACAATAGATAAAACTAAGTTTGTGAATTTGGAGAAGTATGATGGTGGTGTTGTGAGATTTAGTGATAACACAGCTGGTGTGATCCATGGAAGAGGATGCATTTCTCTTGATGGTAAGCATAACACTGATGATGTTTTGTATGTTGAAGGTTTGAAGCATAATATTTTGATTGTTGGTCAAATGGTTGATAAGGGATACAATCTTCAGTTCATGGATGGTAAGTGCAAAATATTGGGAAATTCTGGAAATGTGATTGCATCAAGTACACAAACAAAAGGTAATATCTTTCATCTGAATGTTTCTAGTAAAAGTTGTTTGATTTATCAAGTTGATGAGAGTTGGTTATGGCATAGGAGAATGTGTCATGTTAACTTTGATAACATTTTCAAGATAAGTTCCACTAAAGCTGTGAGATATCTTCCTATGTTGATGAAGCCTACTAATGCCATATGCAAAGAATGTCAATTAGGAAAGCAAGCAAGAATTTCATTTTGAAGTAAACAGAAAAACTCAAATGGATTGTTGGAACTTGTGCATATTAATTTATGTGGTCCTGCTAGAACTAGAATTTTATAAGGTTACATATACTTTATGTTGCTTATTCATGATTATTCAAGGATGATGTGGGCTACTTTCGTAAGGGAGAAATCTGAAGCTCTAGAAAAGTTCAAGATCTTTAAGGCTATGGTTGAGACAGAGACTGGTTTGAAGATTAAGTGTCTGAGACTAGATAGAGGTGGTGAATTCACTTCTTGTGAGTTTAATTATTTTTGTGAAGATCATGGAATAAAGAGACAGTTATCTACACCACAGACCCCTCAACAAAATGGAGTTGTGGAAAGGAAGAACAAAACAGTTCTAGATGCGGCTAGAACCATAATGTTAGAAGGAAATGTGCCTCATATCTATTTGAGAGAAGTTGCGAGTACTGTTGTGTAGACACTTAACCAAGTAAAAATCAAAGGTGATACTGGTAAGACTCCTTTTGAACTATGGACTGGTCAAAATCCTACTGTTAGATATTTCAAAATCTTTGGAAGCAAGTGTTATATCAAAAGAAATGAAGATATAGGAAATTTTGATGCTAGGAGTGATGAAGGAAACTTTCTGGGTTACACTAATAAAAGTAAGGCCTACCGGTGTTACAACAAAATATTGAAGAAAATGGTTGAAAGTGAAAATGTTAAGGTTGATGAAGACATACCTGCACTATCGAGAACCTTTGGATATGATTTTGATGATCAAAATGACTGTACAAGAAAAGGAAAACAACGTCAGACTGTAAGTCAAGTTCAAATCATTCCGATGAATCAAGAAAATCAAGGAGAAACCGATGGAAGAACATAAGAGAGATCAAAAGAGCCTGAAGTTGAAGAACATTCTAAGAAGACTCTGAGGTATGTGAGATTGAATCATTTAGAGAATTAGATCATAGGTGATAAGAACAAAGGTGTCCAAACTAGGAGAAAAATTGCAGAAGAGTATTGTTTGATTTCAAAGACTAAGCCTAACAATGTGAATGAAGCATGCAAATATGAGCATTGGGTTGAAGCAATGAAAGAGGAACTGTAGCAAATTCAAAAAAATGATACATGGATTCTTGTTCCCAAACCTAAGGATAAGAATGTATTTGGAACTAAATGGGTCTTTAGAAACAAACTGAATGAACAAGGTGAAGTGGTTAGAAACAAAGCAAGACTGGTTTGTAAGGGATATTCTCAAATGGAAGGTATTGATTTTGAAGAAACCTTTGCCCCTATTGCTAGAATTGAAGTTGTGAGATTGTTTCTTGCTTATGTTGCTCATAAAGACTACAAGGTTTATCAAATGGATGTCAAGTCTGATTTTCTAAATGGTGAATTGGAAGAAGAGGTATATGTTGAGCAACTTGATGGATTCCAGTTGATTGATCAGGAAGATATGGTGTGTCGATTGAAGAAAGCATTGTATGGTCTTAAGAAAGCCCCTAGAGCATGGTATGCCAGATTGGATAAGTACTTGGTAAAACTTGGATTTAACAAAGGTATTGTTGACAGTAATTTATATTTCAAGAATGATGATAAAGATTTGATTGTGGAAGTTTTTGTTGATGATATCATATTTGGAAGAGATGATAGCTTGAATATGAAGTTCGCTAATGAGATGTAAAATGAATTTGAAATGTCAATGATTGGATAGATGAAATTCTTCTTGGGATTTCAAATTACCCAATTAGATAGAGGGATTTTTATATCTCAGTCCAAGTATGTGAAGGAATTGCTGAAGAAATTTGATATGGAAGATTCAAAGCCTATTGGGACACCCATAGTGACCGGATGCAAGTTGACAACTAATAATGATTCTCCAAAGGAAAATTAGACAAGATATAGATCAATATTGATTAGTGGATTGATTTATTTGACTCAAACTAGGCCCGATATCATGAATCTTGTATGTATTGTTGCTAGATTTTGAGCTGCTCCTAAAGAATCTCATGTGACTGCTGTGAAGAGAATTTTCAAATACTTGAAAGGGACAGTTGATTTTGGTCTATGGTATCCTAAAGATGATGATCTTACTTGAGTGCCTTTACTGATGCTAATTGGGTATGAGATGTGAATGAAAGGAAAAGTACTAGTGGTGGAGCATTTTTCTTGGGAAAGAAGCTGATTTCATGGTTGAGTAAGAAGCATAATACTATTTCTTTATCTACTACAGAGGCATAATACATTTTTGCTGCTAATAATTGTACTCAAGTAATGTGGATGAAACAAATGTTGAAGGATATCAGAGTTGTGTATGATATTTTGTGATAAATCAAGTGCTATTAACATTTCTAAGAATCTAGTGCTACATTCAAAGACCAAGCATATCTATAAAATTTCACTTTTTGAGAGAGAAGGTAAGTGAAAAGGAATTCAGATTGGATTATGTGCCTACTAAGGAGAAGATTGCAGATATCTTTACAAAGTCGTTGCCTAAGGATACTTTTGAGTATCTCAGAGGGAAGTTAGGGGTGATTACCCCTCCTAATCAGAACTAAGGATGTATTTCTTTGCATCAATCCGTGCATTTCATGATCATACTTTGATCCAGATTGATGTTGTGGTGGCTGCTACTCAAGGAGAGTAGTCAAATGTTCATATATTCAGAAGTTTAGATATGTGGTTCAGAGCTTGTATTGAAGAGATCTTTTTCATTGATGTCAAAGGGGGGGAAACGTAATGTGAAAAACAAACTATTGATTATTTGAGGAGAAGAGCCTTGTGGGGAGAAGAGTTGAGGAAAGAAAAGTCAGAACTTAAGGGAGAGTAAACGTAGTTGTGTTGATGGTATTTTTCACATCATGTGTTTCCATCAATGCCAAAAGGGGAGATTTTTGGATGTTGTGGTTTTGTTGTTGATATGTGGTTTTCATTGATGTCAACACTATTAGCATTGTTGCATTAGAATTTGTATATGTCGAGGATATTGAAAAAATTGCAATAAGTGCTACAAGTTGTTAGTGATGAAGTGAAGTTCTTTCTATCGGTGTGTTTAGTACATTGCTATTCTAAGGTTGTGGACTAAAGGGTTTCTTGTTGAATGTGTCTAGTTTATCCATGTTGAATTTTAGAGATCCACATGAAGAGTTGATCGAGTTATGGTGATTTTCACTCTAACAGTTTTTATGTCACTTCAGTTAGTATTCCTAATTGAAGATTCTATGATTTCAGTAAGTTCAGTTGTTGTGGATGCTTCTCTAGTGTTTCATGATGCTTGTGAATGTTTTTAGTTTGTTCTCTATATTTGTGGCATGTCTGCATTGATCGTTGTGCTCGTGAACCGATATTTTATCTTGCGCGTTCATGTTTTTCATGTTCTTGGCTGACAAGGTGTTGAACCGTGTTGTGGATCTTCAAGGAGAAATTAATCAAAGTGTTTTCATGTTGGAGATGTTTTTTTCAATCTTCAGTATGTTATGGCTGACCTTGGTTGATTTGCATGAATAATCTTTATTTCTTTTGGGCCGACTGTTTGTAATTATTTTATTATCCTTTTATGGCCAACTTATAGCAATGTAATTTATTGTTGTTGTGTGAATAAAGTTCAGATCATTTGAAGGAAGAGTAGAGTGTGAAGAAGAGTGAAGAAGTGTTCATGTGCTTAACTGAAACTATAACCAAGAATTAGCAGATGTTATTTTCTCAGTTCAAATCTGGATGGTTTTAATCTGAATCTTTTTGTAAGACAGTGTGTCTTCCTTGGGCAGTAAGCCTTGTTGTATTTGAGCAGTGAGCTCTAGGTAGTGTGCTTGAATGCATGTGCATTCCCCATTCATATTTCCTTATACTTTTAATAGGGTATAATCTTGTGGATTGACCTCTAGCATGGTTTTTCCCCTAACAGGGTTTCCACATAAAAAAATCTTATGACATCAACATTATGTGTGCTTTTGATGTGTTGTTCATTTATGCTTTCATGATTAATGATTAGATTTTAAATTAAGGTTAATAAGTTGAATAAGTTTGAGATTCAGTGACAACTGATTCACCCCCTCCCTCTTAGTTGTCTTCCCTTGAGTTTCCAACAATAGAATCTTCCAGGGGCCTAGGTAGAGGTTATGTAGCATATACCTTCATAGATCCAGATCAAGCTAGAGTAGCCCTCCATTATGACTCCTAGATAATCCATGGAAAAACCTGTTACCTTCAAGCATGGGATATTGACTTTCACCCAGAAGGGATTTCTAAGTCTAAATATCTGATGTGGATGGAATTCCCTTTCTTAACCTTGCTTTTCATCCATCCTTGCATAACATAGCTTCTCAACTGGGAAGGGTCCTCTAGTGTAAATCTAACTCTGATAAATGGGCCAACTTGAAAGTGCACCCAAGAGTTTGTGTCGAAATGGACTTAACCCAGCCTCTCCTTGATTCCATCAAGTTGATAGGCCAAGGTTTTTATTTCTCTCAGTGGATCATCTACCTTAACAAAACTAATTCCTACTTTTATTGTCAAAAAGAGGGGAATCTTATTAGAGACTATCCTCACCATAAACCCTGTCCCTTGCAAGCCCCTATCTCTGATCCAACACTCCCTTCTGCTAATGCCCCTCCAACAACCCTCCCTTCTTTCCATCCTCAACCCCCCTCCTCAAATCCTAACCAAGTTACAGCCCCACTTAACCCTGAAGTCCCTTCACATCCTCTAAAATCTCTTGGTCTTGCTTCATTCAAGGATTTCCTTAAAGCTGAGAGAAGGCTTCTTCAAAAAGAAAAGAGCTAGCCATGCCCTCGCCTTCTAGCACTCAACACTCTTCTTAGCCTTCTCAACCCTATATGACTATATGAAATCGCCCAACTAGCCATGTGAGTGCTTCCTCCTAGCCTAACATTCCTATGAGAACACCCCCCTCAAGCCCTTTGAGATCACACTCTAGACCATCCTCTAGAGAGCGACTCCCTGCAAATTGCTCCCTAGACCCACATGCTTTATTAGATTCCAATCAGTTTAACACTCTCCTCTCAAATGAGGAAATTCCTGACTCTCAATGAATTTCCATATTCATTCATGGAATGTGAGGGGATTAACAATCCCATCATGCAAATATCAAGTTAAACAATCAGTCTTAAACAGTCGAATTGATGTCTTAATGCTACAAGAAGTGAAAGTAAGCCAATCTCGTCTTGAAGTTACGTTGGCCACTATTTGGAATGAAGCTTCTTTTTTTCATACCAACCATCTTGAGGGTTTTGGAGGTGTTGTGTTGGGTCTTACTCCATGGCTGGCCAAGTCACTTGTTGCTTTTGGATATGATCCTAATAACTATTGTGTGTGAGCTACCACCTTTGTTCAAGGTAACTTAGTAGGCTTTTGTTCCATGTATGCCCCCAACTCTTCACCCAAGAGAGTTGCCTTGTGGGATTGGCTTCACATAGATTTACCTACTGCTGAGTGGGTTCTTGAGGGAGACTTCAATATGGTCGAGCACGTTACTAATCATAGTTGGGACTGCCCTCCTAGATTTCCTTAGCTAGAGTTTGAAGCTTGGACCCTTCTCGTAACTCTCTTTGTATCCATGATCCCATTTTGGGTAAAAGGGACTCTCATAGACCTCATTGGTTCACTTGGAATAATTATCGGGAAGGATGCCTTCAAAAAATGTGTCATTTGGATAGATTCTACATCTCACCCAATCTTCCTATTCTTCAATCCAATTCAGGCTATATAGTCCATCTTGATTTAACAACCACACTCTTAGATCACCTCCCCATTTTCACCACCTTAACCTTAAATGGGGTTGCTTCCCTCACTAAGGACTTACCTTACAAATTAAACATATCTCATCTTCAAAATCAAGCTTGTATTGATGGTCTTCTTGCTATCTGGAAGGCTGATCCTAAACCCCAAGATGATAGATGGATAAGCTAGTGGGAAAGAACTATTGCTCGATGTACCCAGTTTCTCTAGGACTTTGTTAGGAGAGAAGCAACTAAATGTCAAAGAGCTAAAAAATCTATTAAACGGAAGCTGTTTCAAAATAGAAAATGTTTGGACATCAATCCTCTCAACATCCCTTTACATGTTCGTGTAGTTGCTAATTCTGAAAATATTCTTTGAAAATTTGATGCTTACAAGGGAAAAGGTGCTCAGTTGAGGGCTAGGTTACAATGGCTTAAAGACGAGGATAAGAGCACCAAATTCTTCTTTCAATTTTTGCAAAATAAGCACAAAAAGAGCACACTTATGTCATCAAAACTAAGGATGGTGAGTTGCAAACCAGTCAAGATAAGATCATGAATATCTTATTTGAACATTATAAACAATTATTTACTGATGACTCCATCAAAGACCCCTTAATCCCCATCTTGGAAGATGTTCTAGCTAATTTTATTCCTCAAAAAATCTAGCACGATTATAGTAAATGTATTGACCACAACCTCTCCTTGGCAGAGATTGATGATGCCATGTACAATCTGGCCTTAGAGAAGAGTTTCGGTGTAAAGATGACCTTTCGGTGGAGATTTACCACACTCTTTGGCCTCATACTAGAGAAGATTTCTACAATGTTAATTTGGAAGGAATAGAAACTAGCTCTTTGGGTGCGATTAGTAATCAAGGCCTTATTAAACTCATTCCTAAAGGGAAACAAGAAGGTTCGGTGAATGGTTGGCTCCCCATCACATTACTTAATACCTCTTATAAGATCATAGCCAAAGCCTTAGCAAAAAGAATCAAACCCATCACACAAGAAATTGTTAGACCTGAGAAAATTTGTTTTTTAGGGGGGAAATTTATACTAGATAACTTAATCCTGGCTTGGGAATCTATGGAATGGGCTCAACAAACTACACAAGACGTGTTGATCCTCAAACTTGATTTCGACAAAGCTTATAATCCTATAAGATGGCCTTTCATCCTCAACGTGCTTCGATGGCTCGGATTTGGCCCTAACTTTTGTGCTCATGTTTGAATGTTGTTCATGGATGCTAATGCAAGACTGGCCATTAATGGTGCCCTCTCCTCTCAATTCCCCCTTCAAAAATTAATTCGTCAAGGTTTCCCTTTAGCCCAGGTTTTCTTTATGTTCTCACTATTGATGGTCTTGGTTACCTCCTCCATCATGCTTAATCTAACTCACTCATCCATGGCATCTCTCTCCCTGATAAAGGAATGGCACTTAATTCCCATTTCGTTGATGACAACATGATATTCATTCAAAATTCTATTGAAGACATTAATAATTCGCTAGATATCCTTGATTTTTATTGCAATGCCTCTAGATCTAAGCTAGCCATGCATAACACTGAATTTTAGATGACACAACCCAATCCCAATCCCCCATGGATTCCTAAAGAATGGAAATAAATTAAGCATGGCACCATATCTCGATATCTTGGCATTCCTTTTGGGCTAGGAGTTTCTTTAAAGGACGTGTGGAGATGGTTCCTCAATAAATTCAAATCCAAATTGTTGGCCTGGACTAATCATTTTTTCTCAATGGTTGGGTGTATTCAGGTAGCTAATAAAATCTTGTTGGAATTTCATATTTATACCTCCTCCTATTGGCTACCCTCCAAAGCCTACTACAACCAACTCACTCAACTAATTTATAATTTTATTTGGTCAAAATGGGGAAATAAAAAGGGCAGATCAACTACCTCTTGGTCTCATTGTATTATCCCTAAAGAGAAGGGTGGGTTGGACATCATTGATCCATACATTCAAGGAATCTTTTTTTTAGCCAAATGGATAGGTCGAGCTTTCAATGGTAATGCTCCTTGGAAATTGCTGATTAGATATCATATTCAAATAGCTACCTCAGGTAAAGCTTGGAGCTCTTTTCAATGGAATAACAAGATCCTCTTAGCTCACTACTTCAAACTTCATGGATTAGCCCCCCTAAATTGCATTTGGAAAGCATGGAAAATAGTCTCACAAAAGCTATCATGGTCTAATCAATATTTTAGTCATGGCCTCAGTTTTGTTTCTTCCTCAATTTGGTGGAATCGCTTGGTTCAAGTTAATAGACTGCCTCTTGCCATGACTCTTAGATTGGAAGCTAAACGTCTATTTAAAAGAGGTATCCAAGTGTTCAACAACTTATGGGATCCTACCAGCTTCACATGGAAATCCTGGCAAAAACTTAGAATCTGCTTTAACTTAAATGCTAAAGATAAAGCCACAATGTTGGAAATTCAAAATATGGTGCCTCCTAACCTCTCCATCCTCATGTCCACTAGTTGTCATTCAAGCTTTTTCAAAGATTAGAGGTGGCCGTTCGGTATCTGCATCAAAACTTTTCCTCTTAAGGCCATTTATAAACAACTCATCCCTACCATGCCCCTATCAAGTAGACTTAGCTCTAGATTTGGCGTTATCACCTCAATAGATCAAAGTGGAACATGCTCAGCCTCTAAATTTGGCAATCAAAAACTGATGAACAATCACAATTCACCGCTTGGAAGCTTCTTCATGCCAAACTCCTAGTTGGAACGCACCTCAAATTCCTTCGTCCACCTCCCTCTTGTTCATTTTGTGGCATGACTGAAACTTTTAAACATTATTTTTGGTTCTATCCTAAAGTTAAAAAGCTTTGGACTGCCCTCTTCTCTTCCTTGCCAACATTGTCTCATTTCCCATGGTCATGGAAATCAACTCTTCTCGGGCTCTCCTCTCATTCACAACTTGTTAACCAACTCAAGTTAGCTTATCATAATAAAACATATATGGAGATTTTGATGCCAATCTGCCTTGGCTCATGCCTTTTTTCCTCTTGAGATTGTATTTTTTTCCATTTACTCCAACTTGCATACCCTTGTTATGAGCATAGACATTTTCTTGAGAAAGAAGGGAAGTACTTCTCCCATCCTCATGCTCCAAGTAAAGCAGCTCTTGACCCAAATCCAAGAAAAAATTAACCCTACCTTTCCTAGTGCAACAAGTGTAGACAGTCGAAGTTGGCTTTCTATGACCAACACAAGTTGATGCGGAATGTTGGGAAGTAATGTTTGAAGCATTTAATCTCCAAAGATGATGGGGGAACATAAGTTATTTAAATTTCTTGTGGACATGCATGTTTGGAGGAAAAAAGGATTGTGTTGTTCATATCAAATGCACATTGATTATGTGTTTCTTCAGGGTGTGTTGTTGACAATGCTTTACTGGACTCATAAGGGTTGTAGCAGATTTTTTATAGCTACAATAAATTGTTGTTTATTTTTCATCAGCTGCTATAAATTGTTATTTTTAAAATAGCCTAACTATTGTTCTTATGAGGCTGATGTTTGCTAGTAATAACAACAATTGCGTTGTTATTTGATGTAAATGGTTATCTGATACTTGATGTCTTCCTGTTGTAATTGTTGTTTTTAAAAACAGCCTATCTGTTGGTCTACTGGTTATAACAACAATTTTGCTATTAATCTGATGCAACTTTTTTATGTTGTTTTATTGTTTTTATTACTAAAATCTTCTTCAATAAAAATAAAAAATAAAAACCATTTGTTGTTTGACCACTTTACTGGTAAACTTTATACGTGCATCATAAATCAAATTTTATCACTACAGAGATTGGCTTTTGTTCATCTCATTTAATTTGTTTTTGCTTTGCTAGGTAGGACTTTGTAAATGGCAAGAGCAGATAAGTGTTTTTTTTTTGCAGATGATGGTCGATGTGGATTTTTCTGCTAAGGTTGAGGCATCGTCGCCCACCCCTTCTTTGACTACAAGTGCATTGGTTTTGTGATGGGGGTACCCTCTATAGGAGTTGGTGTCGTTGGAGCTCTCATTACATTTTTGGCCTACTTACACTGAGCGTTGGATCTAATGTGAGTTTGTGAGTTAGAAAGGCAGTAATCACACACTTTTGAAGTCATTTCCTATGTCCAAAAGATCAATTTGTCATTTGCCTTTAGGAGTTACAGATTGAGAGACTATTAGAGTCCTTTTTATAAACAGTTGAAATGAACCATTCCTAGCTAGCATCAGGATATTCAGAGAATTTTTGGGTTGTTCTGGCTTTTGCAAATTTGTTCACTAAATAGGCTCTTTTAAATTTTTTTGGCAACAACCTGCTACCATGGTTGGAAAATTTTGTGCTTTAAATCTACGGTTTTAAAATCTAAATATTTTCCAATGTAAACATTGCAATCTGAACTAAACAGGACAATTTATGAATATGCCTGTGAACTCATTTGACTGCAGCCATCACTACTGTAATGCAAAAAATTAAATATATTTTCCAAAACATTGCAAAACCATTATTACAACTCAGAACTGTGAACTCATTTGACTGCAACCATGGTTATTGTAATACAGAAAATTAAAGATATCCCCAACGAAGAAATTGCAACTAAAATCTCGTTTCTTTAGTAGAAACATAAGGTTTGGTTTAGTAATTTTTTTTGAAACACTTACCTTATTTTTTTTCGATTTACTCCCAATAAATTAAAAAATCTTTATCTTTTTGTTTGTTGAGCTATCCTTAACAAAGAAATTTGTTGTGATGGCTTGTAATGTTTCAGCAGTCTGATATGTGTGACATTTGATTTAGTTTTATGGGACATAGCCTGGTGGCAATAGGCATTGCTATGGAGAGTAATAAAACTTAGCATTAGCAACTCCTTTTTCTTCCAATGGTCGTAATGGTAGGGTTATGGGGATACTACTCACTAGCTCAGTATGTTGAGGTAAGACTATAAACTCAGATCAACATTAATAAGCAAATATAAACTCAACAATTCATGAATAAACACACACAAATAAAATACGAGCTGCTGCTCCAAATACTTGTATTGAATTGCTTGTCCAAAAGTGATTTACATCTATCTCTTATATAGAGGACTTAGGATACATATAGATAATTCTAGAAACTACAAAATACATTCTAGAAATTACAGAGGACTCTTCTAGAACTTAGGCCAGCCTATCTATCTTCTAGAACAATCTCTAACTTAGTTAGAAACTTTCTAACCCTTTCTAGAAATTCTTATTTGATTTGTCTTTTTCCAATATTTGTCTTATTTATATTCCCAATGAGTGGGAGAAATTATATTCCAACACTCCTCCCTAATTTCTACCATGAATGCTGCGACATTCCCCAATCTCTTTTGCCAGTGACAGTTGACTTCTTCTTTGCCTTATGGTTGCAACCAACTCTTCAAACTTTCTCGAATCCTTTTCTTTGCCATCTTGATGATCTTTATGCCTTGACGATGCCTTTGTCCTTGTCCAATTGCTGCGACAATCCTTGACCTATTCAACTCTTCAAAACTTGAATCTAGAACTTCCTGGAGTCTTTCATTCTATAGATGTCTTGCTATCATCTTCAAACTTATTATCATTTATGCCTTTTGAAAACCTTGCTTTGATTGCCTTCAACTTTCACCTGTGAACTTTTATACTTAAACAAGTTCCTGATCATACCTGTTATTTTCTACCAACTCGATCCGTAAACCCATCCACAATCCATTTGCATGCTTTTTGTATTTTTCTTCTCTCTTTGCCAACACATCTTCTCTGAATGATTTCTCAAACCACATATTCTGCATGGATGTAGATCCCAACATGTATCCTTCGTATGTCCTTTCCTGTTATAATGTGAACATTGCATACAATGCACTTCTCGAACAAATTTTGTTAAACCTATGTTATTTCCTTTACTTGTCACATATCCAAGACCTTCATGCTTCAGCCTCATTATTGACTTAATTGGCTCTCTTATCCCTTGATCATACCTTCCTAAACCTTTACCTTTGTATCCCATTATTTCCATGATCTTTAAACCAACATTTTTTTCATTGTCATTACATCTAACAACATTATCATTTTGACAATTTTTATCAAAAATTTCTTTAGCAAAAACACATTTATCAATTAACAAAGTCAAATCTTCTGTACTACATGAAACATCACATGCCGATCTCTTTGTCCTCAAACATTCATCTCTTCATTCAATCTTAATATTTCATTTTTGTATAAACTACTCTCTTCTTCTAATTTCTTCACCCTTTCTTCTAAATCATCAACCAATTTCACTCTTTGTTCCATTTCTTTTTTCTTTTTCTTGATCTCCTCAAACAATTTTAGCTTTTCCTCTAACTCTTCATTCCTCTTTCTAACCTCATCAAATAATTTTAACTTTTCTTCTAACTTTTCACTTTTATCTTTAACTTCTTCCAATTCCTTTTCAAGATTATAATTTTCATCTAAAAGTTTACACTTTTCTCTCTGCATCTCTTTATTAATTTCAAAATAAAATCTATTATTCCTTTTAACAATATCCAATTGTTCTTTAAGCTTTGTTAATTCTTCTTCCAAAAAATAGTTTTCAACCACTAAATTTTCATTCTCTTTTTTAACCCTTTTTCCAATTTTTCCCATTGAAACAAATAATTAAACTCACCTTATTTTTCTTCTAGAACTTCCCGTGCCTTCCAATATCTTCTTTGATTTTGTCATCAACCAACTTTGTCACTGCAATTTCTACACAAATTTTGGACAGCTTCTTTCCTGCCAACTTCTAAGGACTGCGGCCTCATGTCAATCTCTAATAACTTTGCATTTCATCGGATACCCTTCGCTTTGAAATCTCATACAAAAATAATCTTCAACTATCAGTCTGCAATAACCGTCCGGCGACTGGCAGTACTTGACAGCAATGGCAACTTTCTCTCAACTATTAGTGATGTCTTTTATTGAAAATGAACAACGATCTCCTACCAATCTTTCGCAACACTATAAAACACAGCAATCTCCAAAAACCAAACAGCCTCAAAACAAAAATGCGACCTTCGTTTCAATTTTCCTCTTATCTCGCAAACAATTACCCACATTTTTTAGATATCTCTTCAATTGATATGGGGACCTCCAAACTAATGATGCAATTTCCACCTTTTGATTGGTAACTCCTCTTTCTGTGATCTGGACTCTCTAAATGCTCTTCCAGGCTGACTCTGATAACTTCATATATTGACAGACTGCGGCTTCTTTGTGGATGACGACACCTTAACACTGGCTTCTTGCACATCAAACTTCACCTCTTCCTTCTAAGATCAGCTACTTCATTTTCACTTTTGATGACTGGGAATACCCTTTTGCAAACTTTCTGCTTTCAATGGCTTCAACTCCTACGCTTCTTGATTTAGATCTGCACCTCTTTTCACTTGTTTTATAATCTGCGATCTGTTGCCAAGCTCCTTTCCAATGAACTGCTACGCATGAATCTGCTTTCCTTTCAGTAGCATCACACTTTAATGAAACACGTGACTCTCTTTTTTTCTTAAACAAGAACTTCGAGTGCCTTCATGCGACCTCCGTTCATCTGCAATGGTGACTCTAATGATCTACAGATCACACAATCTATTCTGCAGCATTTACTCTGCCCTGATCTTCTGGATCTAACTTGGCTCTTATACCACTTTGATAGGGGTGGATGGATACAAATCAACACAGAAATTATACAGCACAAACTTATAAACACAAATACTTAAATCTTTTACGTGTTGTTGCACACTTTTGTATTGCTTAATTGAATTGTTTACAACCACCTCTTTTTATAGAGGGCTCGGGAGTTTACAAAGATTTCTAAAAGTTGTTTTTTACATTTCTTTCTAGACTCTTCTATCATCGACAACCATCTTTCAAGACTCTTCTTACATTTAATTCTCTAGACTTTGCATTTAATGAGGTTGGTGATTATAAGCTGCAGAGCTTTCTAGCACATGCATAGAAGATTGTCTTCAGGTCGGTGGAGGGCGGTGGATGAAGCTTCTGCTACAGGAGAAAATAATTACCAACAGTTATGGGGATACTACTCACTAGCTCAGTATGTCGAGGTAAGACTATTGAGATAAATTAGCATTTATAAATATAGAATATATTTATTAAGCATTAAGGACGCTTTTGGAAACAAGGTAAGATTAAAGGTATGCAGAGGGGAGATTACTGATTTTATAATTTTTAGCTATACTAATTTATGAATATGATAAATAACTATAGGGTTATTCCTCCTACCGTAGTTGTAATCCTCACAAGTGTGAATAGCTTGGATTGCATATACTATAGTTACAATGAGTACATATGCTTACAAGCATGGGTTAGCATTAGGACAGAAGCTTCATCTAAGGCAGTTGTATGAACTTTGTAGATTTGGGTGGCTGAGCATACTTGCTTTTCAAAAGCATAGATTCATGTAAGGGGTCTTCAGTTCATTGGTGTGAAGATTATGAGTACCATGGCTTGGTCCTACACAACCATTTAAGATAACATGAAAGTAGAAAAAAAAATTAAAATTATTGAGAGGAAGGATGTTTAAGACACATATCCATTGTATGTGATTAATGAAGTTTCCTTTGTCATTTTTCTTGTATGGGATTCTAAAGACAAGCAAATTTGTATGTGGGTTGAAGGTTAATGGAATTAATGTTGATTTGTTTTAGATTTTTTTGTTGTTTTTTTCTTTATTAGTGTATGAGGATTTTTCTTATTTGAAGGATTTCTTGATTAAAATACATATTGTCAATCACATTTGGTGAGACTAGATGTTCTTTCTAAATTTAGCACAAGAAAAATACATTTCGTGAATTGAACTAGTTACGTGATGCTTGTGAATGCTATTATAATTTCCTAAAGAGGTCCAAATTAGTTGTTAGAGTTTTGTACGTGTCGGTGGTACATCAAACTTTATGAAGTGCACTCGAAGTTCATTGGAATGAATTTGCAAATTTGAGCTCTTTTTAACTGAATAGTGTTAATTTTAGTATTATATATAATTCGATAACTTGATTAATTGAACACTAGGAGGAAGGATAAAGAAAATTCTAGAAATTCAATTTGGAGGGGAAATGTAAAAGAGTATAGAAAGATTTATCAGCGACCATTTTTTCAACATCTTCATTTTCATTCAAAATGTAGCACCTCCATTATAGATAATGAATGAAGCATTTTAAAAGTTGAAAAATGCATTATTTAACATTTATGGACTTTCTACTATGTGTTTCTAGTGAGCATAATTGTGTGTTCGTGTATATATGCATAACTTGGGATTGATTTCTGAGCTCATGACTTAACTTTACACAATTTAAAGATTGCACAGTGTTATATAAATGGGTTACATTTTCTTTGATGTAACTTTTGACTTGTTCCAAACCAATCAATTGATTTAAAAATAATAATTAAGAGAAATAAACAAATCACCTCGAATTTTTTATTTATAAATTTATTTGTGTAAATATTATTTATCATTGATTATAAATTAATTTTACTTTGTATATTGAAAATAAGGTACTATTATATTAACCTTTGCCACATAATTTCACTCTAACCATTAACCATATGGTGGAGAAGCCTAAAAAAATCTTATTTAACTTGGGCCAATCTCTCACAAATTCCACTCTAAGATAGTAATAAATTAGTTTAAAAAACGCCCCTTTTTTAATCTACATGAGTAGACCTTTCACAAATTCCACTTAATCAACTAAACATTTAATGGAGTGAGAAAATTTGGGTGGACCCCTCACAAAAGAGTATACTTTATTTTTCTCAAGGTCCATCTTTTCTAAGTAGATAATACTTGGGAACCTTTCTCTTCTAGTCAGTACCATCTTTGTTGACACATGAGGGGTGTTTTTTCATAGAACAAGGGTCTAATTGATATAAATTAATTTGAACAAATCTTTAGGTTGCTTTGTTCTCAATGTGCAAAACGTGTTAAAGGTGTTTTCTATATGTTTTTATATTTTAAATTTCAGTTTTGAAAGCAAAAATAAAGAATATACCTCCTCAGCAGGTTAACTTACATATACTTTCCTATAGAAATAAGCCTTGAACCCTTCTGATGCAAGTGCTAGTTAATAAATATGGTGGGTGCATAGACGGCCTGGCTTAAAGATCACACACTAAGGTTTGACTTCCTACGTGGCTCTGGGTCCCACTCTTTCACCGTTCGGTCGGATTCTTTGATTTATTTTCATCTTCCGTTTCCCGTTTTCTTTTCCACTGCACTCCTCTGACTCTCTGACAGTCACGGTCACTGCAACTTCCGCCCAATGCTGTCACACTCGTTGATAATGAAAGCGACGGGTTAAGTTTGAATTTAAATTTCGAATCTGCCCCTCCCGCTCAAGCAGAAGCAGCAACAAGAGGATTTCTAGTGCAAGATTTCTCTGCAGAGCATGTCGCAGAAACTGAAGCAGATTTGGTGTACTCCTGGCCTGTGCCAAGATGAGAGCTTTGGAACAGAGTGTGGACATCCATCAAACTAAAGAGGCATTATTATCAGATATTACAGTTCAAAATCCTCTAGTAGACATGTATGCAAAATGCGGAAGCACAGACACGACACGTGAACTATTTGAGCAGATGCCTCAAATAAAGCGGTCTCATTGAATGCTATGATTGCAGGATATACACAAAATGCGTTCACTGAAAAGGATTTAGAAACTTTTAACTAAATGCAATTGGCAGTCGTAAAGCTAGACCTCGCAACCTTTGCCAGTATTCCTCCAGCCTCTGCCAAAATGGGAGCTTTGGAACATGGCATGGACATTCATCCCAGGAAAATGAATAGAGGAATTCTGTCAGATGTTGTAGTTGCAACTGTCCTGGTAGACATGTATGCAAAAATGTTGAAGCATAGACAAGGCACGAGAACTGTTTGACAGAAAGCCTCAAAGAAATGTTGTTCTCATGGAACGCCTATTAACAAAATGTATTTGTTGAAAAGGCTTTAGAAGCTTTCAACCAAATGCGATTGGCTGGTGTAAAGCCGAATTCTACAACCTTTGCCAGTATCCTCCCAACTTGTACCGAATGGGAGCTTTGGAACTGCTCTGGTAGACGTGTATGCAAAATGTAGCTATATATTCATAAAACCTATATATTCAATTTTGGATTAATTTTGATACCATAACTGTAGTTATAATTCATCATACAAATTAACAATGAGTATATGAGATTACAATTCATCATACAAATTAGCGAAGAGTATATCATACAAATTAGCAATGAGTATATGAGATTACAATTCATCATACAAATTAGTGAAGAGTATATGAGATTAGGAGAGTTGAGGAAGGTTTAGATGAGGTATATGTTTAGGTTGAAATTGATGAAATAATATATTATGGATGTGCATTATGTGTATGTGATTAGTGATGTTATTAAATTGTGGTGATATATGTTCAAGCTAGAGTTCTCAATGTGGTTGTTGTGTGAATGTCATTCTATGTTTGCGAATTCATGGGTTTCATGTCAATGTTGGGATCATCATGTATGAGTTTGATCTATTGTAGTACAATATACATTTGATATAGCCACAAGGATGACATTGTGGAGTAAATTGTTGATCATCCTTTAGGCCTCAATGGAGTTGCATAGTCACCAATTTACTGAGACTATAGCTCCATGGTCAATCATGCATAAAGTAACATAGTGGTCATTTTGGTGATTCAAAAATCCAAATAATGGTCATCCTAGTAGAGATGGGATATTTTATATCTCTATTACAAGTTGAATAGCATGTCTTTCCATAGTGAGGTGTTGCTTTGATTATCAAGTGTTCTTCGGATGATTGCTATGTTTGTTTAAGGTTGGATAGTGTTGATTTGGTTTAGCAAGGTGTTACATTGTGATCAAGGTATTTCCTTGTTAATATGTGTTAGGGCCCATTGGAGTGGTTGTTACCCCCCAAATTATGTTGAATGTAACTGTGACTCAAATGTTAGAGACATGTTTGTGTCTATATGTATGCGTGCTTGTGCATATGTCAATTGGTCAACCTAGTGATATTGAGTTCTAGATTGGCTAATGGGTGGATGTCATAATTTTCCTAGATTGGTTAATTGGTGGATTCCATGGTTCTCTTGGATTGGTTCTAGAAATTATCTACAAAATTGCTTAGATTCTAGAATCACTATACCTTGATCAAATGGGTTGAAGACCTCTAAAAGGCCACACACCTCAGTAAAATACTTATGAAGTTGAACATGTCATTGTAATGGTGCATAGGATGAAAAGTAGGCATTATACTTGGGTTAGCACCCAAGCAAAATACTCTACACTCTAATATTAAATTGGTAACGCATGTTCCTACATTATATGAATCAATGAATAACTTTTTTTACAATAAAGATGAATTCATATTATCTCTAAATTCATGAATCTAACTACAATTATATTTGACTATTATAATGAACTTTGTGATATGTGTTTACCCAATATGTTTATAGGAGAAAGGGGTAGATTTTCTTAAGGACTCCATCAAAGATGTGCAGTAGGAAGCATTAAGGATTGTTGGGTGACAATTGACAATCATCAAATTATTGGTTAAGAATCAAGAGACTTGTTATTAATTTTTTCTTAAGGCATTAAGTTGTAATGTCTAGAGAATTGTAAAGGATATGTTAATAGTTAAAGATTATAATACTTTGTGTAAACTAGCTGTGTAAAATTTGACCCATCGCCTCAAAGATAGAGTTAGCTTTTTAATACTATGATTCTATTGTGTGATATAGATTACTTAAGGCTTGTATGTGCTTCCTAGAAGGTTAATTAGTACAAGGCTTGTGTAATATTATTATTTGGGTTGATCTATAAGACAAGTGACATGATTCTATAATGTTTTAGTTAGTGAGCCTATCTACTTAAGTGTACTTGACCTAGAGGGAATGATCTAGAAAATTAGAGTCATGGATGGTTAGATGCTAAAGTGTAGTATTTATGTAATTCATAAATTTGGTAAGTAATTCTCATATGTCATCAATTGAGCATATACCCTAGCTATAAATCAAGTCTTGTAAATTATCAATATTTGTTAAGAGATAATTGTATAAACCCTATGGATAAATCATAAAAGGAAGTATTATCATAACTCTTTGAGGAAAATTCTAATAGCCTAGACTAAATCCATTATCTTGTGGCTCTTTGCAAGATTCAATGATCTAAAGTCTAAATAATTTAAGATTTTAAGATTTTTTCTTGAATTAATTATAATAAGTCTTTAAGTCCCTTCATGATAATTTCTCTATCAATCCTATCCTTTGAGACTAGATTCCTTTGTAATATTGAAGCCTAATTTTGTTTCCAAGTCTTAATAACTACTAACCATCAATTCCTCAAGAGAATTGTTGACTATGGATGTCTTCTAGAGTAAATCTCTAATGGAAACATTTCCCTAAGAGGAAATAATCCTAAGTCAAGAAAAATCCCTATTCATTATTCTATTGAGTGAAATCTAAGTCATCAATTGACTACAACTAGAGTTAAACATGCACTTAAGCCTATCCTCTAAGTGGGAGTTTGAATGTTACCCCTATAAAAAAAATAGAATTCCAGTTATATTAACATTAAAAGGATCCTCACATCCACTAGAAATTTTAGGAACAAAGAAGTGTTGAATCTAAACTTGAGATCTTGAGTAAAATAAAATTTATAAATACCCACATCTATAGCAAATTTAAATATAATCACATGCCCTAATTAAAATTAAGATCTCTTTAATTTATGATGGTACTCCTTTTTAATTTAGATCCTGGGTATGTGCAGGATCATGATAGGCCAAAAAGTGGCAATATGATGGGTATGTGGTTGATGACTTTTTTTTTACCCAAAATTGATGAAAAGAAAAGGGTTTTTAAAGGATATTCTCAGCTTTCAACCAATATAAATTATTCTTTACTTTGAATTTAATAAGTAATTATTATTCATTTTCTATTCAAATTACGACTAAAGTCCTGATTGATAGACTGATTGAAAACATCTATATATTTCAACGGTATCACATTTTTGAATCCAAACATGCATCACATTCTATGTTTCACATACTATAGCATTAAAAAGAAAAATTGAATTTTGAAGTTTTGACCAAGTTAGGGTGGTCGACATACGAGTTTTCTATTTTTTAAAAAGTTGTAGTAAAAAATTCATAATTAATTATTTACTTAAAAAAAATTACAAAAAATATGCATCACATTGGGACATGAGTCATCTACTTATATCTAAAATATTATTAAAAATATTATCATTTTATTGTGGTTAGGGTGGTCGACAAACACCTACTTCTTATTTTTCCCTAAATTTAAGTACTACTATATTGAAATTTCAAATTTTCACCAAATAGATTTTTTTTGAAAAAAAAACCTAGTAGTTTAGAAACTACGTTCAATTTTCTTCAAATCCTATTCTTACATATTTTTGAAATAATATAGATAACTTATTCAAATTTTTACGTCAAGTTGCATAACTCTGATTTTTCTGATTTTTTTGCCACTTAAGGGCCTGTTTTTTCCATGATGATCCTGCACATACCCTCCTAAAAATGTTGTGATTTATGTTATTCTCTCAAACATATATAGAAAAGTCGGCAAGTGGCATGAGGTTCAAATGGTAAGGAGATTGATGAAAGATAAAGGAATTAAACAAAACCTCGAATGTAGTTGGTTTGAAGGCCATAAAATGGCATGCTATTTTTTATGTAGGAAATATATTACATTCATGGACATAATATATCTATATGTAAATTTTGGAACATCGTTTGGGAGATTAAGGCAATATGGTGTTTCTGAGATTCAAGACATTTACTTAGCGATATGGAAAAGGAAGAAAAATAATCATTTCTTTGTCACCATAGTGAAAATTTAGAAATTATTTTGGTTTGTGGGACACAACCCTTAGAATAACTATTGGAGCTATGAAGAACCTCTGAGTATGTGTTGATTGCCACATTGCAAAAAAAATTATCTCCAAGTTGATTGCAAGAGAAGTTGTGAGGGATATGAACTACACCCATCATTTTAAATATGGATAATTCTCATGTGGAGATTATCGATCACACTGAATGAAGTGATACAAAAAATAGGAGTCACTATAATAATGTGCACCATGTTAGACTTGCATGACGGAACAAGGCTTTATTTCTATTTTCAAGAAAATTTCATTAGTTTTATTTTTTATTTGAGTTTTTGGCAATCTAGAATATCATGTTGGCTTTATAAAATTAGATGCATAGAGTGCAATGAAGATCACTTCTAATATATATTTTTTATTAGATTAAAATGGGAAGGACCCGTACCCATTAAAAAATGGCCATAGAGGCCAAATGAGGGGATCATGAGAAGTGAAAGACCGAGAAAGCAAAAAAAAAGAAAAGCTACAAACCAACCAACCTAAGAAAAAAAAATTGTACACAGAGAAAAACTAACAGGGGATCGAAACTGAGCTACTGGTCTCCCAGAATCTTGAGACCACTAATTTCCTGTCACTCCTTAGCCAGGAATTGGAGCTTCTCATCAAATGATAGGGGTCCCCTTTGAATAGACTAGGTCTCCATGGTAGTGTCTAGAGCTGAACTACCCACCACCTTGCCTTTTTTGTACATGTGACTATCATCAAGACCACCCCCAGCCACTCTTTTTTCATGACTGTTCCTTAGCTCTTGTTGAAAGACCTGGATGGTTGTAGTGGTATTCTTCATAGAACCTTGTTGTAATCAATAATCTCTTAAAGAAATTGCATAATTTTTTCTTCATTGCTATGAATAGTAGTAATCTCCTCCTATAATTTCATTTTATCCTCATTCATGCCCATAAGGGCTCTTAGATCTTCCATATCCTTGTTCTAATTAGTTCATCTATCAAATGATTTGGAAAGGGAGGAAAGCATATCCCAACACCCATCGTCTTCAACCTCACTTGGCCATTGAGCTAGTTGATTAAGCACCTTGTTTTCTAGCACCTAGAATTTTTCCTTTGCAATAATGAGTTGGCCTAGAAGCCACTTTAGGATGTCATTCTGGACTTTGACAGTTGCTAAAATTTCATTCATTTTATGTTGAAGGGGATCACAAGAGACACAAATATTGTTACCCACATTGGGTTCAATAGAGGTCCCATCCAAATTAATGCATATTTTTGGGGATTTTTGGGGACTAGAAGGGTTAATGATAGGGGGGGTATTGGGGACATTGAAGACACCTCAACATGACTAGGGAAGCACATGGGGGAATCGCCAAGGGTAGGTTTCCATGACTTTTCATCAGGAATTATATGAATTATTAGAGCCAGAGGTAGAAATAGGAGTGGTCTAAGGGAAATACACTTTTAATGGGGTCAAGAGGGCTTTCCTCGTTAATAGGAATTTTCCCCTAGGATCTAGTGATATGGCAAGTGGTGGAAGGGGTTTCACCAAGGGTACAATTGGAAATGGGCCCATTAGGGGGTTGGCAGGATTTTGGATAACCAAAGTGCTCCTCTTGACAGTGACCAAGGAGGGTAAAAGAGTGGTTTGTTGATGGAAAAGGTAGAAAATTAAGCCCTGGTGAATGGGGATAATTTTACTTTTACCCTAGACATTCTTAATGGATTGTTCACAAGAAGAAAAAATATAGAAAGAAAAGTTCATTTTAACATTATAGCATAAATGATTAAGCATGGGAAAGATATGGGCATGAAAATGATGGAAATTACCCTCTAACGATACATACCTCATCAGCACTTCCACAATTTTACTCCACACCCCGGGAAGGTCAACCTTGTTGAAACTATTTTGGAGTCTGTTAACCTTTTCACCAAGTTCTTTCATAAACCTCTCCATATCTTTTTGGTAGTGACCCTTAGGCTTTCAAGGAATGTAAGCATCATCCAATGAAATTCCCATCACCTTAGTAATCAACTCAGTGTTCACAAGGAAGGAGCACCCACCAATGGTGACAATGTCACCATTCCAGGGAGTTAGCAAACTCAACAGAAAACTTGGGGTTATTCCCCTTCATGCCATCCACATATGAGGCTAATTTACCTCATTGAATAATAGGACAAATCTCCCTATCTTGCTTCCACACCTCACAAGTGGCAGGTCCATCCTAGACCAACTTGCTCCTAAGGAAAAATTTGTTGAAAACAGAGCAAGAGAAAGAGTTCTATAGAAATGTCGAGAAGAATACTAAAGCCAAGAATAGAAAGGCTTATGAAAAGACTGCTTAGAGAGGGTAATTTTCCATAATTATAAGTTGTGACAAATGACTAAGGGAGCTGGCAAGAGATCTAGTTCAATCTCTCTTTTTTTAGTACTTTAACATCATTATTAATTAACTCACACACATGCCCATGGATATGAGAGATATTATCCCAAATAACTAAATTTGGAGTAAAAGCGCCAAGGTTAGCTAGTGCATCCTCTACTTTGTTTCCATTTCTATACACTTGAGTAGATCTGCTATTCCCAAGAGTAATCATGAGATTGAAAGCTGATAGGATGGGGTCCCAGAGGGACCAACAAGGTTTAGTCATCCTAGTCAACAAAAGAATGGTGTTTCTAGATTCCCCTTCAATGACTTGGTTGGAAAAGCCAACATTCGTGGTAATTTGAATACCATTGTATACTAATATTCATTGTTGGGATATCTATCAAAGACTTATTTTATGATAACATGGATGTTTAATTAAATGATTTTTATAAAAATACTAATTTATGAAATGAAAATTTGAAGTAGGAGGTAGAGAAAGAGAAAATAAAAGGTGAAGGAAACTCCAAAGTAAATGAAAAGATTCTCGACCAGTAGGAAATGGGAGAGGATGACTCACAATTACTATTTCTATTTTGTATATTTTTGTTTAGACTAATTGTATTATCTTTTGCCTATGCTAGGTTAACTATTAAATTGCACATTATAGAATAATTGTATTATCTTTTGTCTATGTTAGGTAAATGGTAAAGAAGAAACAATTAAATTTTGTGAAATTAATTGGACACTATAGTATCATCTGAATGCTCAAGAATATTGCACTCATATTCTAGAGAAATTATTCAAAATTTAACATGTGATTTTATGTCAGTAATGTTAGAACATAATGATTTACTAAGAGGGGGGTGAATCAGTAGATACTAAAACTTTAGCCTTCAAACACCTTTATACAGATTACTTTCTTAGCTCAAATACTTTGTGCAAATTTCTTTCTTAAAATCTTAATGTATAGATTGAAAACTAAAGATGCAAACATAAGCATGCAAATATGCAATCAACACAATCATGCCCACAACACCAAATATATGTGGAAAACACAAGATGGGAAAAACCATGGTGATAAAAACTGCCGGAGGCTATTGCTCAATTCTAGCGTCACAAATGAAATCTCTATTACAATGTTTAGGGCTACAGCCCAAGGAAGCTTCAAATCCCTAATTTAGAAGCTACAACTTCAAGGATGCTACAACACCCTGTTTTAGGAGCTACAACTCTAAGGAGACTACAATCACCTAGTCTAAGCTACAACTCAGTTCAATGAGGCTACAACCTCAATCGAATTACAAGTTCATATATGCATACAATTTGGTTCTACATGACCTAAAAAGGCACCATTACATTCAATGAATTGTTGCACACCCTGTAACTTACAAGTTACTGTTGTTGAAGCTGCACTCTCAACAACACACCCCTGAATGCAAAACCTAGATGATTATCTATGTTGTGTCTAGGTCACACATGTGTGCATTCACTATTTTCACTCATAGCTATCTCTCCTCTTTTCTTCTTGTAGATACAACCCATGGACAATTCTATGATCATTTTCTTTTTCTTCTCTCAACTAATCTACAATCATTGCCTTGAGATTCTCTGTACCATCCAGATCTTCTCAAATCTTCTGCTAGGGTTTCCTTCACTTGCAAAATTCACCGGAAAACTACCTGTACATCAAGCTACACGTCATCATCCAACTCATCATAAAGACATCTGCTAAGATTTATCAGCTATCACCATACCTCTACATCGAGCCATACAACTTTTAATTCTAATACAAATAATTTTTCTTTGTTCTCTTTGTCGAATCCTAAAATCTAATTGTGTACTGAATGAATTCTCTTGACCATTCAATCTGATTCGATCTCAATCACCTTTGCAATCTTTTCAACTTCCTTGAAGATCAAATCTTGATTTACATTGGTCACTTGGTGTAGTTGGACCAATTAATTTCTTCTTCTATGTCGGTTACCAATCAAAACACTCATTCATATAGTCATGGTCATTGTAAATCTTTATCTTTGAATTTGGGTCATTGATCTTCTCTTCACACCATGAACTTGCATTCCCCATTCATCTCAGCACCTTTAAGGTCCAACCATTTGATAAATGATTTTCAAATCTCCATCGTCGATCTCCACTGACTGATGATGACTGTTGGATCAATTGCCAAAAAATTTGCATCGTGGATCTCCTCCATACATTACTTTCCATACGCGGGGTCCATTAGAAAGGTCATTGCCACGTGTCATCCTTTCATTCGCTCTCTGACTATTCGTCATCCTTACCTTATTGGGTCCCACAGTCAGCATCCATTCTCTCATCGCCTTATCGTAGGGACTAGCTCCATAGTCTTGCCAATATCACTTTGTTTCACTGATGAAGGTTACCATCACTGTATCGAAGGGACTGCCTTGAGAGTCCTACCGATGATAGAATGGCACTCTGATGAAACCAAAAATCCCCAATACATCATTTCAATGTGGGGTCCATATGATGTTATCATATGTCCGCGTGTCTACATTGTCACCTTCCACTATCTGGTCTTACCAAGACTCTACAATGAACACTATTCAATCTCCAAGGATCAATATTCACTGTTCCCTACTAGCCTTGCAGTTCTTGATCGGGCCCCATTGAATTCTTAGTGGGATATGCGGGAAATGATCGCATATACACGTTTAACATCACCAAACTCCATCCTCAACCTATTGGGTCCCACCTTCATCAACGGTCATCATGGCTGGGTCAGTAAGTTAGAGGTTTCCAAAACTTCACAACCCTCAATTTGTGGTTCTAAAGTTCTAGACTTCCGTGATCTCACGGTTCTGCCATAGCTCTAGGTCCCACCACAGTTATTGGACCATTGAAGGGACTGTGAACAAGGTCCCACCAAAAAAATTCACTCACACCGATAAATCTCTCCTTACTCCTTATTGCTCCATTGAAGAGAGTCCTTCTAGACTTGTATCGATACACGAGTGTCTCGCTAATGAAATGATCATCAGGTCGTCAAAGAGATGTCTACTTGACTCCTATTAACATTGAATTATCTCATTGATAAGATAGTTTTTGGGCTTTCAAAGAGACTCCAGCTTGACTCCTACTGATACATTAGTGTCCCACCGAACTGATGGAAATGTATAACTTTAAAGTGCTAGGAAGAGGGGTTGGTCACCTCCACAGGATGAATGACACAAGTTATTACTCATGTGACATGCAACCTGCAATGCCAAGTCACTGACAAAATATAATTTATGTTCACGACGCCATGACTGTAAACCTATTAGTGTTTATCTGTAAACCCTAATATCACCCGAGAGCAGAAATAGTTAATTCTTGGGCGTATTCATCAATTGTTGGATCTGCAAAGCACATCACTCGAATGCTCTCGAAAAACCCATATCTAAACTATAGCCTAATTTACCGTCAGATCCACTACTCTCACATTCATCCTTTGTCATCATGCCAACAATCTCCTTTTTATGATTTGCTCTTTTGACATCAATGACAACTATATTCCAACAAGTAAGAAGAACCAAAATGTGATAGAAAATTTGGTAATGTGGTGAAGGAAAAATGACCAAGGTTGAGGTTAAAATGATCCCTAATATAATATGGGAATGGTCACTAAAGAATCCTAAAAAAAAAAGTGAAATTGTTAGGGTATTCAATTTTTGATGTAACAAAGGGGTTATCATATAGTAGGTCTATTTGTTGATGAATTAAGTGTTATTTTTATCTCTTTTATTTCCCTATCAAAATACCTTTGGGAAAACCTACCTTGAAATAGAAGAGCCTAATGATGAAGCAAATATTTCCAATTCTTATATATAGTTTTTGTTGTTTCTACTATCTAATCATAACTTTATCCCACAAACCAATCTCAACATTCACTAGAATTAGGTTTTTGTGTTGTCTTTAGGATTTGTGGAGCCACAATTGTGATAAAAAATATAGTGAAAGTGCAATACATACACCAAATGTATTACTAATGTAATCTCTTCACTTTAGGATGAAACATAATCATTGAAGTTACAATCCACTTGTTTAGCCAAATTTTCATTTCTTAAAAAAATAGAACATGTCACACTCTCCTTTCCCTTCACAAAGGATAACATCTAATAAATATAAATTCCACAAAACATAAAGCATTGGGCCACTTGGCTATATTTGGAATTACTCCTTTATAATGCAAGCCCAATTAGGCATCCACCTACTTTCATCTTGACCAATAACTATTTGACCCTTAAGTCCATGACATCTAGAAAATAAAACTACAAACAACTCTTTTTTGAATGGATAAATGATAGAATTCACAACAAAGAATTCAACCATTTTTGTTCATGTATAGAGTAAAGAGAATACATGTGACTTTGTACAAATTTACTAATGTGCCAACACAAAAGTGAGAGTGTCTTGTTGAGCAAATACAAAAATAATTTTTCACCTATCATAATAAGTCAATGGTCAATTAGAAATAAACTACATGGGGAAAAGTAGGGGCTTAGGCATTGCTATAATATTCCACCATCATTATAGCATAAAATATTATTAAAATCATAAAATATTTAATAAACATATGTGGGGAAAGAAATAAAAAAGGGTATCAATCATATAGCTAGGTAAAGACACAAGGATGAAACCCTAATTTGATTTTTTGGATTGATTGTCAATGTTAAGCATGCCAAAACACTATAAAGAGATAGAAATAGGTTATTACAAGAATGAATGTCAACAACACCTCTTGTTAGGGACTTAAATGTCCAAAAAGTACAACAAGAATCTAGAAGTCTCTAATAGAGCATACCAAATCAAGAAGATAGGGAGAAGAATAAAATAATCCCACAAAATAAAATGCACAAGAATTACATATGTACAAATATAAATTAAACATAAAAGAAAGAGAAACTTAAAACTTAAAGGCTTGCAATGAACAACATTCCCACATATTAGAGACATGCAATTGTGACTAAGAAGATTCTAGCATACATATGAAGCTAAAATGACCCATACAAAAAATGTGATACACTATCCTTTACAAGACCTCTTGTGCCTAAAGGTTATAGGAAAACATACAACTAATACTTCCCTAAATCAAAAACAAAAATTTAGATTAGTTATCCCATTTTTTTCATTATAATGCAATTACTTCCTAGCTAAAATATAAATATTCTCATAAAATATAGAAAATTTCTCTAAGTAAACTATATTGGGTTAATTCTATAGGTCACCTAAAATGTGTAGCTTATCTTCTTCTTCATTTGCACAAAGATCCAAATATTACTTCTACTATCAATTTGGTTAGCTTTAAATTAATGTTTGTAAAATATTATTGGCCCAAGAAAAACTAATGCTATGATCAAAATAGAAAAAATCATATACACTTGAGTCATATATGTAGCCCAAACCATCATTTAGATCATTAAAGCTAATATGGAAAGTTGAGGCACCACATGTGAAGGACCTAGTTTTTCATATTGAAGGCTCTCTAATTTTTATCACATTCATTGTACATGCTATATGAGACTCATTTCTATAACCAAATTCATTAATAAATCTACTAGCAAATTTATTAATAAATAATGCTAAGTTGACTTTATTATTAGTTTATTCATCTTCTTTTGTTAGAACTTCTCTCTTAGCATATTTTGTATCTAATTTTTGGAATGCTACAAACCAAAGGAATAAATCATCATATACTACAACTTGGTCATTAGCATCACAAATATTTATAGCTAACTTATTAAACTAAACATACAAATCGAAGGGATTATCAATAAAAATAATTTTGAATATAAAATGTAACATCATTGATATCGTAATGGTTTCATCAATGTGTTTACCTCAATAATAAGCCTATAAAAGACTTAGGAGATTCATCTCTTTTGAAAAAATATTATACTTAAAGATTAAAGAATCCATGATAGAATCTCAAACATTCTTATATATCAAAGAACCCATACATTAAGTGATAGCTTTCAATCATGAAAACATGCAATAAAGAATAATAAGAACCTTAATAATTTGATGTCTTCGGATGCATTTTGGTAATATCCTGCAACCAGGGCTTTCCATGAGAACAACATTTCTTTGAGGCATTCTGTCAAACAGTTCTCGTGCCTTGTCAATGCTTCAACATTTTTGCATACATGTCTACCAGGCCAATTGCAACTACAACATCTGACAGAATTCCTCTGTTCATTTTCCTGGGATGAATGTCCATGCCATGTTCCAAAGCTCCCATTTTGGGAGAGGCTGGAGGAATAATGGCAAAGGTTGCGAGGTCTGGCTTTACGGCTGCCAATTGCATTTAGTTAAAAGTTTATAAATCCTTTTCAGTGAACACATTTTGTATATATCCTGCAATCGTAGCATTCCATGAGACCGCTTTATTTGAGGCATCCGCTCAAATTGTTCACGTTCCCTGTTTGTGCTTCCGCATTTTTAATACATGTCTACCAGAGGATTTCGAACTGTAATATCTGAAAAAAATGCCGCTTTAGTTTGATGGATGTCCACACTCTGTTCCAAAGCTCCCATCTTGGCACAGGCCAGGAGTACACCAAATCAGCTTCAGTTTCTGCGACATGCTCTGCAGAGAAATCTTGCACTAGAAATCCTCCTGTTGCTGCTTCTGCTTGAGCGGGAGGGGCAGATTCAAAATTTAAATTCAAACTTAACCTGTCGCTTTCATTATCAACGAGTGTGACAGCATTGGGTGGAAGTTGCAGTGACCGTAACTGTCAGAGAGTCAGAAGAGTGCAGTGGAAAAGAAAACGGGAAACGGAAGATGAAAATAGATCAAAGAATCCGACCGAACGGTGTAAGAGTGGGACCCAGAGCCACGTAGGAAGTCAAACCTTAGTGTGTGATCTTTAAGCCGGGCCTGCATAGACGATAGGCTTCTCAACCACAAACATACAGTTTGATGGAACCAGTGTTACGGGTTGGTCATTAATTGTCGAACAGACGTGATTCATAAGCTCTGACAGCACATTGTGACAAGGATCTCTTTCCAAATGAAAACGAAACACTTTCATATAAATATAGAAGTTGGTTGTTGCAGTAGTAACTCTATGTATAAATGGGGCGATAGTGGATTGGTATGAAAATATTCACTACCACACTGACTGTTGTCTCGAAGGATGTTTAATGCACTACCACACTTCATTAGTTTAATGCACTCCCAACCTTAGATCGCCTACGTATTTAACGAGGATGGAGGAGGACTGCAAAAATATGGTCGTTTAGGTGTTGCCACAATACTCGACCTTCGCCTCTCTCGTTCTCGATTCCTTGCTCAAGATCCAGCATTCTTGCACATCTCTGTAGCATTTAAGCTTGCAAAGGAGGATCTGTAGTGTTATTAGGATAAGAATGAAGACGGCCAATGGTAAACTGGCAGAACGCCAGCTTGCTTCTAAGCAAAATGCCCATGATGATGCTGATGGTTTTGAAGAGCCTAAGATAAAACTAAGAGAGATTGTAATGAAGAAAACAGATGATGTAAGCTACATGGCCGATATAGCCAAGCATGAAGAACCCCTGAGTCCAGTGGCATGCACCATGTCGGATGCTTTGGTAGATAGTTACATCTTAACCATTGTGGGATTCGAGAGAGAAATCGACGTGAAGTCCTTGGAAATTTTACTGCGAAAAAATCTGGGGGAACATCAAAGATTTTCAAGCGTTGCGGTAAGCATTCTCTTCCTTACTTTTTTTTTTATCTGTTTTACATTGTATTTTTTCTTTTCTTTTTAAGCTTTTATTTAAGGGTGCAATGAACAGCGTTTTTAGATCTTTGTTTTCCTCTGATTAGATGTTAGGACTGAGTGTATCTCTTGGTGACTGACATTTTCTACTGGATAAGGTAGACATAAATTTGAAAGAGCTTAAACAGGTTCTAGTGTTGATTTTTAAGAGAACAAAAATAGATTAGCATCATCAAATATGATGTCATATTAGCATGTTTTTTGTCAAGATGTAGCTGACCAATAGTTGTGTGTCATTCACATCATGGGTAGTTGAGCGCTATGCGGCATCACATGATTGGTTGCTTTTTAGATCAAAGGAATACATTTTGATAAATTGTGGGTAGTCATGTCACAATGATCCTTGCATCACATCATGAGTACTGATGTGACATCACATGACTGGTTGCTTTTTAGATGAAGGAATACATTTTGTTAAATTATAGGTAGTCATGTCACAACGATTGGTCCACTATTGATAAAAGTATTAGACATTATGTAAACAACTATTATCACAACTAGTGAAACATGTTAAGTAAATCCTCTCCCTAATTAGTAATATTCATGTCTCCCTTGTAATTCATGTGCATGAGAGATGGAAAAAGTTACATATGTAATATGAGTGAATTGATAACACTAAAAAAAGTATTATATTTTACTTAGCAAACTTGTACCTATTAATATGCTAAAATATGTCCTGAGAAGATTGCATTATGGATCTTCACCAAGAAATATTGACCTAAGTTCATTCAATGTGACCTAGCTAGATGTGTATATCGGTGATACAGGTATTAACTCTGTCTGGTTTGAAATTTATGTTGTATGATAACATGAAATGAACTGTGGAGTGCAGTTAAAGGACGAACACAACAATCTGAAGTGGGATCTTAGAGAGGTGGTGATAGAGAATCATGTGATTGTTCCATGCTTAAGTCTCTCCGCTGCAGAGAATCCCAATTTCGTAAATGAGTATACAAGCTCTCTAGCGACTGCTCCTCCCCTTGACCCATGTAGGCCTCTGTGGGAAGTCCATGTGTTAAATGTTTCTTCTGGAGATGCAGCAGCCAGCCTTGTATTCAGAATCCATCATTCATTAGGAGATTGTGTCTCTATGCTTTCCCTCATAATAAATTCTACAGGCAAAGCTGTACGTCCCAACGTGTCATCCACCATCCCACAACATATATCATCTAAACAGAGATCCACAGGCTTTCTGCAAATTGTTTACAATGTGTTGGCAGCGCTTTGGCTCACATTTCTAAGTCTGTTCGAGTTTGGGGCCACTCTGATAGGGAAGCGGGACAGGAATTTATTGATAAAAGAAAGCACAGCAAAAACTGGTCCAAAGCGTCTGGCGCATGTTACTCTCAGCATTGAAGATATTTGCTCTGTTAAAAATGCAGTTAATGGGGTGGGTAAAAAATTTTCTATACGTTTTATTGTGAATGAAACATATTCAATGCCCTTCTTATCATATTTTGTACTGGCATTTATCGTAGCAGAAAGTTTTCTATTATTCTTACCAAAAAAAAATATGGCAGACATTGAACGACGTGATTATGGGAGCGCTTTCTGCCGGATTGGTGCGTTATATGAGCAGGCGACGATATGGTACTTGTGATAACAATTTACTCCGCTTTAAAATCTACTGACAGTCTAATACTAGTAATCCTTTTCTTATACCCTACTCAAGCTAAAAATGTCTCATTTCCAGAGAAAATGACTTCGAGAGATCCAAATGCAACTGCAAGGCAACATCTTCCGTCAAACGTAAGACTTCGAGCGATTATTTCAGTAAATATGAGGCGGTATACCATGCTCAAGGTAATAGGTCCAATTCCCATTCCTTAAAATTCCTATTGAAAGTTTGTTTTTGTGTTTAGGGTGTATTAATTTCAATTATGTGATTTCTTAATCATGGTGGAATGAGATTGTAGTAAAACTTTTGTAATTTTTATTTTACAGACTTTATTGACAGTTTATATACATTAATGATATGAATTTTTCGGCATCGAGTAAATTCATGGCGAGTAATTTATGAAGGAAAATTTATCGTCAGCAATTTATCACCATGGAAAATTCACCGACAGAAAATTCACCACCAAATAAAATTCACGGTCTGCAATTCACCAAGTTTTTGAAATATATATTAAAAAATATTGGTGAATTGCTAGGGGTGAATTTTACTTGGTGGCGAATTTTCCGTTGGTGAATTTTCCATGGCGGTGAATTTTGTTGGCGATGAATTTTCCTAGAGCCAAAATTTTCACAATTCATGTTAATTATTATAGAATGGTTTCTGAATTCAATTGTGTCTAATTTTTTTACATCAATGTTTCAGATTACACTGATCCATCATTATCAAGATGAGAGCAAAGAGCATAAGGAGAAAAATGGTTAGGTGCAGACCAAAAACAAAATAAAAGGCCAAGGGTAAGGGGGAAGAAGGTTGCACAAGGGCCAAGGAGAAAAATGTTTTGGCTTGTCTTCCTTGGCCCTTGTGCAACCTTCTTCCCCCTTCCCCTCGACCTTTTATTTTGTTTTTGGTCTGCAACTAACCATTTTTCTCCTTAATCTCTTTGCTCTCATCCTCCTGATGATTGATGATGGATCACGTAGTGTGATGGAAAATGTTGATGAAAAAAATTATACACAATCGAATCCATAAACCACTTCATAATAATAACATATATACACCCCAAACTTTTTTTGTGTTTTGTTTTTCAGATAATCATATCTCCTTAATGTATAGAATTTTCATTTTATACCAAAATTAAATATGGGCAGGATCTAGATAAGAACATGGAAAACCCATCGAAGGCTATGTGGGGTAACAAACTAGGTTTTTGGATGATTCCATTTCCGACGTTCGACTATGGAGATCCCCTTCAATACTGCCGCGTTACAAGGATGATGTCTAGGATGAAGAAGTTATCTTTCGAGGCCTCACTGACATACGCCATAGCCAAACACATGCCAACTAAGGTGATATTCAACAATTAACAGTTATTTATGCCAACAATTTGTTTTATTTGGCTAGATCCGAAAGGTCTTTTTCATTACTTATTTAGTCTGCGAAAGCTCCTTAAGAGCCAATAATTTTGAGAAGCACAAGAAACAAAATAAGATCCTTTTGATTTCTAATTTCTCATTAGAAAACTACAAATACTTCAATGAAATTGCAGTTGGTGGCTTACCTTACCAGTAAATTTTTTGCGAGCACTACAGTGGGCTTGTCCAATGTGATGGGGCCCGTGGAACAGATTCAATACGGTGATAACCCCATCACTCACATTATTCCTACGGCTTTCGTTAACTATCGTGTCGGTATTCTCATTCTCTTTTACAATTTTCTATTCAGAAATGTTTTCAGAATTCTTAAACACCATTAAAAGTGATTGTTCCCGAATGTATGCAGTCAATAATGATACATTTCATCACCTACGCTGGAAAAGGAAAGCTGGTTGCGTTAGTATCGGAAGACGTAATTCCTGACCCGCAGCAGCTTTGCGAGGATTGCGCAGACGCCCTGCAACTCATGAAACAAGAAGCTAAAACTAAATTATCTTGAACGGAGCTCTTGATGTTCACCGCCTCCCGTTGCAGACTAGTACTTCAATAAATATATAAATAGTATTTTAATAAAGATATGTACTGTAGATAACCCGCACAGGTAGTTCAGTTGGCTTGAGTCTTGGGTTTGTTTCCTAAAGGTTTTGGGTTCGACCCATTCCGGGTTTAGAAAGGTGTAATGCGGTTGCGGGCTCCATAGTTATACCCGGAGGTGGACTAGTCTCGCCTAGTAGCAGAAACTTAAGAGAAGCCTGGCCGGTTGCAGGGACACCTCCTCCGAGTTATCAAAAAAAAAAAAAGATATGCACTATAGATGCAATTGAGTGGTTATAATATTAATAAAGATATGTACTCCAGATAAAGATATAACTAGTATTCTAATAATGTTATTTTGGGGAGAAGATTTAATTGTTGAATTTGTGATAATACTTGTTATAGTTTGATCTATTAATATAAACTATTATTATTATTATTTCAACATGAACTATCATCTAACTTGACTCTATCCAATCAATCATTAAACACTATCAACTGAATCAGTATTATTGGTTCATTTGTATATTTCATATGACGCAAAATATGATGTAATTCATTATAGGTAAAGTTTACATAAAAAGTTATAATAAAAAAGAATATAAAGTTTGTGCAATTCTACAAGTAATTCAACTAAACATAGACAAAGATGACAACATCAATGCATACCTTCATTTAATAGAAAATATACAACTATAAAAAAATTAGTTCAAGATTTAATAATTAAACATGTTCTCAACTTGACATAAACAAGAAATCTTATTTCTTAAAGTCATTCTATCTCTCAAAAATATTGTGTAATAAATATTTAGATTAGAGAAATCAAATCAAACAATTAATACACTAAAATTTAAAATTTATGCATCATAACTTTGGAGTTTGCATGAATTTACTTTTTTTCAAAAGCTTTCTAATCAGCAATTCGTCATGATTTTATCTTTTCCCTATTTGATACTAATTATTTTAGTCAAAACTTGATCATCCATGTGCCAACTTGACTTATTTATAATGTCATATTTTTAGACCATGGAACACTTGACCAACAATGTTTTAAGTATTGAGACTAACCACAGTAAAATTTTATTAATTAAGTTCACAATAAGATTCAATTTTTACAAGCAAATAAATTGAATTTCCTAGAGTTACATCTCATTTGTTTTCATCAAAGTTTGAGGGGTTAACTACTTATACTTAAGCTCCCAACTAGTAATAATATGCAACTTTGATAAATTTTGTTGAGAAATAAAAGATCAACTTATCAATATGAAGTGAATGGTAAATTTATTTTAAATCAAAATTTCCTAAACACTTACACTAGAGATAAAAAAAAATTGTGTTTAAAACAATGTAACAAAACTTAAAGTGTAAAAGTATTGTTTTGACAACATTTATTCAACACCGTTGATGCACATTTGACCCTACTTATTAATTAATTAAAATTTAATATCATATTATAGTTTGAATTTTAATTAATTAATATATAATAAAATAAGCATCCAAAATGTTGGATAGATGATATAATTTTCATATGGAAAATTGGTATGCTTGCTAGGTTGGAAGTTAATAAGTTATCTTTACCTTTACATTATATGAATCAACTATAGAACAAAGTTCAAAGTAAAATTTATTCAACACGTCAAAAAATTATTCTAGAGAACTTGAAAAGTTCAAATTAAAACAAGAAAAACGTTATAAAGAACACTCACTTGAAGAAGGTAAGATGTGATCCAATAGTCACATAAGGATTTGGCTTCCTAAGTTCAAATTAAAAGAAGAAAAGTGTTATAAAAAATAATCACTTGAAGAAGGGAAAATGAGATTGAATAGTCATATAGAGATTTCGCTTCTTGGGCCACAAGTACTATTAGTTGACTATATTCTTTGAATTTTAAGATTTTTAATGTTTGGTTATTTTTTATGAAGTGTAAACTCTGATATTTGTTTCATGTATGTTCAATAAATTCAAAGTGGAAATGAGCTTTCTAGGTTTGAAAGTGTATCATTGTTGTCCCATTTTCCCTAATAAATCCTTATGCATAAGATTACATAAGAACATAAACCAAATGTTAAAGGATAAATAATATTTTGCATATAGCAATGAAAGCTTTAAAAGCTTCCAAAATTACTAAAAAATATTGGATTGAAAATGATAGAAAGAAGTTGGAGGAAGTGTACTCAAGAATACATATTTTAAACATAAAACCTAATGCTATTACATATTCCAAAAAAAAAAAATGCTACATTACTTAAAGTTATTTTTTGGAAGGCTTATCCATTTAGCTATATATCAACCTTTGCAACCAAGATGAAAAATAGAAAGTTACGATAATAAAATAATGGTTTTCTAGAAACTTAAAAAGTTAGTTTGGAAATTTGAACATAATGAAAGTATATTGAAAACAATGAAAATAAAATATCCATGAACCAAGGAAAATAGGACACATGAACAATTAGCGGACAATTCTTAAGGTTTGTGGCGAATTTTTTTATCATTGACATACCCTTAAATATAATGATAATTTTTGTATTGATTTATTAAATGTCTTTTGTAACTTTTATCCAAATTTTTACCTTTATATAGCAATATATTTTAGGGTATTTTTATGGCATATCTAACTATAAATTGTTTACTAAGGTATAAGATTTGAATATTCTATGACTCGTATATTAAGGCCTCAAAGTGTGTATAATTTGTGTAACATTTAAGGTAATATTAGGACATATTGTGTAGTATGTCAAATGATGTATTTTTATGATAATATAATATTAACTTCAAGAGTTCCTTAAATTGGCTTCTCAAAGAATGTTCATTCTTTTCATGCATACTAGATGTCTTGTGTTTGTAATTCATGATTTGACTTTGATATAGAGAAAAAGCAAATGCCTTTAAATGTATAGTATATATCCTTATTATTAATATTTGTGTTATTATACAATTTGCTTTCACAAAAATTAAATTTATTGTCAATAAAAATAATTGTTAATAGTTTTTAGCTTTTAGGATAATTCCATTTTATGGTACATAGTACTTATTGATTTTTATTTTTTAATATTAATGTCAAGTAATATGGAAGTGTGGAGTATGTGTTATTGATACTAGGTCAAGTATTGGCTATCTTTTTTCATCATGATCGCTAATTAATGCTAAAGTATGGAGTATGGCTTACAAATACCCAAGCCTAGTCATTTTGCATTATTACAATATTACTAGTAGAAATATAGAAACATGTTGGGATTCAAAGAGAAAATACGATCCAATAGTCACATAAGGATTTGGTTTCTTGGACTATAAGCACTATAAATTGATTAAATCTTTGAATTTCATCTACATTTGAAGAATCTTTTTTTCTTCTAATTTTTTGTATTAATAATAGTTGAAACTCACCAAAATATAGTGTTTTTACAAGGGTGATCCCACAATAGTGGTTTACAATCTTTGGCCAAACTGGACACTGAAATTATTATTTTTAACTAAATCTTCACATTCAAGCACCTATAGCGGCTAAATCGTGAAGAATTTGAAGATGATGAAAACTAGAGTCTCATCACATTTTGTCTGTAGATTCTAAAAATATTTTTTCAAAATTTTTGGAATCAAATTGCACTTCTTTTTCCATCTCCCACGAAAATTGTTTTTTCAAAAATAACATTTTTAAAAAGTGACGACAATCGTATAATGCATAAATTTCTTTCCATGAAGGATAAAATTCTAATTCTTTTGAATTTAGATTTGTAAATCTGATATCTAGTGCTTCCACTTGGTTAGACAGTTTTTTAATGAATATTTTTTCTTTAATCAAGTTTCAAGTCAAACCAATTACAATTCGATTATAGTGCGACCATATAACGTATAACTTTTTTTGTATATATCGAAATTCTTTTCTTTTTTTGTTGGATCAAGAACTTCAATATCTGGTGCACTCATATTTTTAAAAAAAAAAAATTGATAATATGCTATTTTTCCACGTGTAGAACAAAGACCTTCATTTTCGATGAAAAACCTATGTTTAATAAAACTGGAAAAAAAATACATAATAAAACCAAAACATATTAAAATTATATTAATTGGATAGCTTATTCTGAGGACTACCTAATTCTAGTTGTGTTTGTGAAGATTCATACATTTTCATCCTCAACCTGAGCTCCGAAGTGCCAAAATTCAAGGTTTTTTTTGTGTCTCAGGGGGGGGATGAGGAATAAGGGGGGTTCGAGCGAACCCATAGGGGTTCGCTCAAACCAAGGTTCATTCAAACCCCCCTTTTATAAGGGGTTTTGTTGGCTTTTTTGGCAGAAAATCATTAAAAGGGTTCGCCCGAACCCAGGTTCTAGCGAACCCCTAATGGGTTCGGTCAAACCAATAGGTTCGTACGAACCCCTAAAATCAAGTTTTTTGCCATGCATTAATTTTTTGTGAGTTTTCCTTCCTCACTTCAATTGTAAATGACTACTGTGGCTTCACCCACAACTATGTTGTATTAGTGTAATGGTGTGAATTTGCACGCCTTGTAAATTTCCCATTTACACACCCGTTACCTTAGAAAACACGATCTCGATGGTGGGTAAAAGCACAAAGTTGTGTTACACAAATTCAACCAAATAAATAGTTCTGAGAGAAATAATTCATGCCTAAATAGTTTTGGTCGAAATGTGGTCTATACATGGCACATAGAATTTCGGGCGAAACCCTTTTGCCCAAAACAAAAAAAAATTGAATTTTTCCCTTTGCCACTTTGAAAATTGCTTATTTTATGTGTGGGGTTTTGGTAGAAAGGGTTTCAATCGAAACCCTTTCTATCGAAATTGTTTATGTGGCATCCTAGTTGGCAATCAACTTAGCTTTTTTTAGAATTTTCTAAAACTTTCAACTTCAACTAAGTATTTCTTCAATCAGAATGATTTTTTTTATAAAAAAGAAAAGTACCCTTCTGTAGAGCTCAGAGTGAGCAATCCAAATATGTTTTTTTTTTAATATTTTGATTAGTTTTAATATACTATTTTTTAAAAGTAATGCAAGTAGGTTGTTAAAGTTAAAAAAGAGATTGATTAGAAACTTTAAAAAATAGTAAAACATATTAAAAAAATTTGAAAAATATATGGTGCACTAGAGAAGAAAATCCTCTTCAAAAGGATATAATTTTCTTTTAAATGATTAAAAAAGTAGAAAATAGTTTATGTCAAATGAAAACTATCAAATTCTAACAAGTTTGACTTTAAAATGCTATTACGAGACAAATATACATAAAAAAAAAATTAAAAAATTAAAAATCATGCACTAGATATTGAAGTTTACCTATTTGGAGAAAAATATTTAGGGGAAAATGAATCCTTTTTCTATTTGTTTATTGACGTCAAGTGAAGGTCACTTTTTCTTGAATTTTTCAACATTCCAAAATCTACTCTTAAATTGATAAAAAAATAATCAAAACAATTTTTTTTAAATGTGAAAATTATAGGAATAAACTTCTCAGTATTTCTACATTTCATTAGTTTACATCATTTCGAAATTCAAAACATAAAGACCACTTTTATGTGGTCGAAGTTCATAATTTTTTTGTTGTTGGTCAATTCCTTTATAAAGTGTGACACATGTTTGTGCTTTTACCCTGATGTATTTTCCACATCCGCTTCCATTCCCATCCACCTAGCAGCTATTTTGTGTGTCGATGGAGGAATTTTGTCAGGGATGTGGTTGCACCACGTGAACATCCACATGTCACACTATCGTGCTAACAAGATTCTTGCCTTTGGAATTTGCGGAGGCATTACACTCCTCCATAGGACACGAAGTGTAACACTTCCTGCCCATCCAATTGACTAAACAAACGACTTGTTTGCCTCCATCCTTCTTTTCAAATGGCCATCTTCTTGATTCACTCTAGCTTCTTCAACTTCTAGATCAAAATTCGCTCTACACACTTGCTCAACACTCACTTTCAGCTTCTTCACATTTCACCACCTTCATTGAAGCTACAAGTTGCTACTTTATTGGCTCCTCTTCATTGTTGTGGTAGTTTTGGCCTTGGAGAGCTTGCGAGCTCACATCTTCCTCCTTTTTCCTTGAGAGCATGTGGTTGAGAAGGTGATATCCATCCATTTCCATTTACTTTTACATCATCTACCTGCATAGTAGCATATTGTTGTTTGACTAATTTGCTTGGTATTTCCATTTCTACACTTTCTTTATCATTTTTCCATACAATCGTTGTCTTCTTGTTGTCTGTAGAGGTAGAAACACCAAAGTGAGGGATTGAGTGAGGTAGTCCTCTAAACACAACCCCAACAGTTTCTCATTCTTGTGTGTAGGTACTTTTCAATTGAAGCTATTCGAAGAATCAAATTGCACATGGATCAGCACTGCTTTCTCACCACTTCTTTGTCAATTAAAAGTAGACTAGTTAAAGTATTCTTCTTATTGCATTACGTTTCTATACTTTTTCATCACTCTATCATTGCTTAAAACTCTGCTAGTCAATATGTTATCCTGTTTCCTAGTGTTTTGGTCTTTCTTTCACACTCTTTGTATGTACGGATTCCAATTCCCCTAGTAAGACACTAGCGCACTACACTGGAGTCTATGTCCTACACTGCCATCCTCAGGAAGCAAGCTACTTGAGTCACAGACCAAACTCTAGAAGTTGGCTCATTTGACCTCTTGAAACATTTGAGTTAGTAGAAGGAAAGTGACAAACTAGTTGTCCCTCATTTTTAGCCCTTGAAACCTTAAACCTTTACAATTCATTCATCTAGCTTGAGGTAGATTAGGGAAGCATGTTGTTCTAGACTCTCTCATGACCTAGAATCCCTTAGCAATCAGTCCCCATCCTCTACATTTTGGTGAACCTAACGTGAACATCATAGCGTTTATTTCTTTGTGTCGATTGGAAAGATGCATGTTCTAATCATATCCTTAAATTCTTGAAATTGCTTTCATCATTATAATCAAATGAAAATAAATAATTAAATAATTAAAATACATCAATGAATCAAAGTATATTGAAACAAGGTGGTGTCTTCATTAGATTTGGCCATTCAAGCTTACACTTGAATTATCATTTCATCAAAACATGTAAATTTAAATGCAGTAATGCAAATTAAAGAAATTACAAGGATATAAATGTTTTACAATTTTAGTAATAGAGTCTAGTTACTATGGGTTGGCTTAACATACGTCCTACATTCTATCATGTCGTATTTTCCTCATTCTCAATTCCTATACTTACAAGGTTTACATGAATTGGCACACACATATGATCAGGTAGTTAGTACATGATTACTTAAGACAAGCTATATAAATCAGTGGTAGCTTACAATATGACAAGTCATATACAAGACTCAGAAGGACAGTCCTAGGGGCCCGACCTAATTCCTCGGGGGCTCATCGTTTGATGGCCTTGCCTACGTATATATTTCGCAGAGGCACCGTAGTTCGACAACTTGAGTTTCTCCAACTCATTTGACTAACCCACATAGGGTATAACCATTAGGTTTCAATGGAAAAGTCAACTTCATTCATACTCACAACACCATAACACTGATACATACTAAAGTTCAATCCTCTACTCAAGGTATCATGAATTCCATACAAATAACGTACTATAAAAGTGGGTATGCAACCCTTTCTAGGGTCCATTACCCCAGACAGTTTCTCAGACGGCTGCCACCCACTTAGGTGAAGCCGAGGATTGAAGACCTAGATAAGGATGCAACACACTCCAAGGATAATTCACCATTAAGAAGAAAATTTCCTCTTGCAATTCAAGAATCCTAATTCCATTATCTAATGTAAAACATTTAATTGTCACTGGCAGATTCATTCTTTTTCAATAAATATAGTCAATATTCACTTTTAAACTTAATTTAATTTATTCTCTTAATTAAATAATCCTCTTAAAAAAAAAATCACTCAAATTATTATAAGAACTAACTATCCTAAAACATTTTATTTTCTAAAAGAAACCTAGTCGAATAGCATAATTTATATAAAAGCCATTAATAAATTAATAAATTACATAAAATTTCCATTTCTTTATTTCCATTACCATTAGCATTTAAGTTTTGCATCCACTTATATTAACATAGTAAATTGATTACTTAATAGAATTATACCTTGAACAACCAAATTAAATATTTAAAGAAAATAGAATATATATATATATATATATATATATATATATATATATATATATATATATATATATATATATATCCACATTGTATTTAATCAATTAACATTTACAATCGAATATCTCGACCATTGAATATCAATTATATATAAAATGAACATATTTGAATAACATCATTCTTGTACAATGAACAAATTGTATAATACATATATGATTCATTAATGTTATTGTGCAATTATAAGCTAGAGGTTCATTATGTAATTAGAGCATCGTTAGTGTGTAGAAAGTGTATTCATAATTATACCAATAGAATATGATCCTAAATTTTAAGAAAGCTCCAATTCAAATGTTGAATGTCTACTTTAAAAGTGTGGTTCGCAGCTAGAGGAAAAATAAGAATACAGACGCATTGGCGATAGAGGGAAAATAGCAAGGAGGTGTCATTCATTTGCGCAACAAGGAGACCACATCATGAGAGGTGGAGGAGAATAAAATCGATAGCTAAAAGAGAAATTGATCTTAAGAGACGTGAACCACATATCAAAGAATTGTCATTTTATGCACGCAAATATAGTAGGGGTACGACTGTTACAAAGGAGAAGGCAGAATAAATATTGCAGGATATACATAAAGTGGAAGCATTGAAAAGACTATTGAAAGCAGATGCAATATGTAGGTGAAAATCTGAATTCCACAACAGTTATCAACAAATGAAGAATCATAGGGAAGACACATGAACTGTTTAACAAAATGCCTCAAAAAGATGTGGTCAGGTGGACTGCAATGAACGCAGGATATGCACAAGATGGATCATGTTGAAAAGGCTTAAGAAACTTTCAAGCAAATGCAATATGCAATTGGTGGGTATAAAGCCTAATTTCACAACCTTTTCCAGCATCCCTCTTTGCCTGCGTGGTGATCCCATAATAGTGGTTTACAATTTTTGGCCAAACTAGACACTGAAATTATTATTTTTAACTAAATCTTCACATTCGGGCACCTATAGCGGCTAAACTATGAGGAATTTGAAGATGGTGTAAACTAGAGTCTCATCAAATCTTGTCTGTAGATTCTAAAAATATTTTTTTCAAAATTTTTGGAATCAAATTGCACTTCTTTTCCATCTCCCATGAAAATTGATTTTTTGAAACAACATTTTTAAAAGTGGCCTTTACACCGTATACATAACCTTTTTTCCATGAAGGATAAAATTATAATTCTTTCAAATTTAGATTTTAACTCTAATATCTAGTGCTTCCACTTGGTTAGATAGTTTTTTATTGAATATTTTTTCCTTAATCAAGTTTCAAAGTCAAACCAATTACAATTCGACATAGCGACTGTATAAACGTAACTTTTTTGTATATGTCAAAATTTTAATTTTTTTTTTTTGTTGGATCAAGGACTTCAATATCTGGTGCACTCATATTTTTCAATTTTTTTTTTTGATAATTTTCTATTTTTCCACATGTGAAGAACAAAAAAATTCATTTTCGATGAAAAACCTATGTTTAATAAAACTTAAAAAACAAATACATAACAAAACCAAAACATATTAAAATTATATTCATTGGATAGCTTGTTCTGAGGAATGCCATAATCATTTGAAATAAATTTTAAATGAATTCATTTGATCCCCCAAAAGCTAAATCAAAAGTGATTTTTTATCACATTTTGATAGGTGTAAAGGAGACGCATTTATAGGTATGGTTTAAAATTAGCGAGGTTCTATCCAAGGGGGTTTGATCTAAGGTGATTTGATCAAACCCTCTTCAATTGGAATCCTTAAAATGGAACTTTTTAAGGCTTAAATCATTATATTTTCTAAAAATATGTGATTTCAGCTAAAATTCGTTCCTCTCAGGAATTGTAAACCACTATTATAACAGCACCCTGCGCCAAACAGAGAGTGAAAGAAATGCGGTCTCATGGAATGGGAAGCAATAATTGCAGAATGTGCATTTGCAAGGAAGCTCTCAAAATATTTGGACTAATGAAGCACTCTGTAACACATCCTAACATTGTAAGCTTTGCTTGTGTTCTAGGTGTGCGTAGTCAGGCAGGTTTGGTGGATGAGGACTGCACATACTTCACACGACAGTACCCTTATTGCATTACATATACAGTTGATCTTTAGGAGTGCATGATTTAAAACCTTCATGCCCGTAATGGCTATCTTGGAGGCAACCCAAACCTTACTACTCAGATACTAGTTAAACCTGTGGTGCCCAAGGATCATACATGGATATAGGGTGAGAATTTTCATAAAAATTAAAAACAACGACAATGTTCTTATGGAGATAAATGGTGATGCTAAAAGAAACAATCTGCAAAATAAGCTTGCACTAATACAGTACCTAGGAAAACTTGTATGCAAAATGTGAAATACAGACAAGGCACGTTACTATTTGATAGAATACCACAACGAAATGTGTTCTCATGAAATGCAATGATTGCAGAGTATGCATAACCCAGATTTGTTGAAAATATTTTAGAAACTTTTTAAGCCAATGCAATCGAAGAAAGAGTTCATACCAATTGCGCTGATTTACTTGCCTATGTTTTTTCTGTAACCTCCTTGCTCTCTCCTTCGAATATCATAACTTATCATCATTGTCATGTTGTTCATGACAGCTTTTTCCTCCCCATGTATGTTGCCTCCTCTCAAAAAAATAATGCCAAATATCTACTTGCGGTGTCCTCTACTTGACACGCTTTTTACTAATCATGGACACTCGTTTAATGCGCAAAGGTTGTACTCCTCTCCCCACTTCTTGTGGCAGCCAAGTTTCCCCATCTAATGACAATGAATGCCACGTCTATCCTTCCCTCGACAACTAATCTTCTGCAGCATTTATGAATTCCCACTCTCGGTAGCTAAGCCTCCCAAAGCATGAATTACTTGGATATAGGTATGATATGGTCAATTGGGGATGGTATTTGACAAAATCATTAGGTAAAACAAGGTGATATTGCTGCGTGATTAACAAAACCATTCTAACAGCTTAACAGATCAATTAGGCATTAAATTCAGAAATCATTTGACTCAGTATCTCAACCATAAATCTAAGTCTGGAATTATTTTCTCCTTCAATATATGAATAGTAGCATACCTGTTTATGCAGAACTTTCTTTTAAGACAATGGTTGTGCAGTTGAACCAAGCATTCTTCCTTCTAGCGAAGTTCTGCCTGGAAAAGTTCTTGTGTTTCCGTTATGATTTTCCCTATTTAATATTTTTTTTTCCACATTCCTCATAACTGAATCTTGACAAATTAAAATAATATTTCTTTTTTTTAATGCATAATAGTTATCCTCCGAAAATAGTACGGAAGTCCTTTCTTTTTTTTAACTTTGCAATTTAAGTATTTACTTTAAATAAATTTTAGTGAAATATCACTTATTTGCACATAAAGCAATTTTCCTAACTAACAAGGTATTTTCTTTTAATTTGCAATTAATTATTCTAAATAACAAGCATTATTGATAAATTGAAGAATGAGTTTTTTTGATTAAAATATAATTAATTCACTTTTGTTTCATTATAAATTAATTTAACCAAGCATTACAAAATTACAAAATAATAAAAGAATAGGGGTCGTGACATCCTTCCTCCCTTAAAGAATCATCGTCCCGATGATCAAGTTGGCTAAGGATAAAATTTCATACCTCTTTACTCTATTCTACTTTAATGTTGCATGGCCCACCAGCCAAAGATATCGTTTACATCAAGCACCTATTTGTTCCTCATAACAAAAATTTATGTGGCTAGCATCCATATACTTGCACACCTTGTTAGCTCATGTCATGGCTACATTAAAGTCACTCCATTTTCTTAAACAATAGAAGTATGCCAACTAATTTATTTATTTCTTACAATCTTATATATCTTATTCAAATCTTTTCATATTCCAATATATTCAACGATGGATGGAAAACAATTATGCTCATTTTGTCAAAACATTTTCCCTTATGAGGATAAATAGGCATCCCATACTACTTGTTATCATCATTAGCAGAGAAAAGTCTCAACAATTTTTAAATTATCAAACCTGTTACATCAAGGTCTATTACCATAAGGTCTTCATTCCTCTCGCATCTCATGTAGCTTGTAGACTTATGCATCGTGAAACTTTACAAGCTTTATGACCCAATCTACAACCTCTGGGTACATTGTTAGGAGAAGCATACGACATCTAAAAATGGATTTCTCAAAGGTCACTCTTGGTCTCACTTCTCAAGAAATGGTTTCAAAGATGGAAGAGAGCTTCCTCAAGGAGGTCACTCGTGCTCCCATTACTCCCATTTCTCCTATGGCCCCACCTCCAAAGGAGGATGATGCTCTCGTTATTCTTGCAAATCACCTCCTTGCTTTAGATAGCAGGCTATTGGATCTCATGAATCATTTGGGAAAAGAACGAAATACAACTAGGGCTGCTAGGCTTGTCAATGAAATGAGATATATGCTAGACAAAGATCGGATGGGTCTGGAACTCCTCTAAGGCCTCATTGACATAGTGGAAATATATGTTCCCTCATACAAGGATGAACCCACAAAATTGGTTTACAATTCTAGTGAGGAAGGAAAAGTTGCAAAAAATGAAAATGAAGGAGAATTCACATACCCAACTAGATGATAGTAGTCCTTAGAACGAGCTATCCAACGAATATAATTTTAATATGTTTTGGTTTTATTATGTATTTTTTTTTAGTTTTATTAAACATAGGTTTTTCATCAAAAATCAAGCTCTTTGTTCTACACATGTGCAAAAATAGCAAATTATCAAAAAAACAATTAAAAAATATGAGTGCACCAGATATTGAAGTCCTAGATCCAACAAAAAAAGAATTTTGATACATACAAAAAAAGTTACGTGTTATATGGTTTGCCTATGTTTGAATTCTAATTGGTTTGACTTCAAAAATTGATTAAGGAAAAAATATTCAATAATTTACACTATGAAACCAATTGGAAGCACTAGATATCATAGTTACAAATCTAAATTTGAAAAAATTGGAATTTTATCCTTCATGGAAAAAAATTTATACATTATACGGTGAGTGTCACTCCGTAAAAATGTTGTTTACTGAAAAAAACTAGTTTTCAAAGGAGATAGAAAAAGAAATTGTGCAATCTGATTCCAAAAATTTTGAAAAAATATATTTAGAATTTGCAAACAAAATGTCACAAATAATTAATTTTCATCATTTTCAAATTCCTCACGGTTTAGCCACTATAGGTGCCCAAAAGTGAAGATTTAGTTAGAACAAATTATTTCAGTGTCCAGTTTGGCCAAAAATTGTAAACCAATATTGTGGGATCACCTAAAGCTCTAGACTAGGTGTTATCTGAGGTTCCAGACCTGAAACCTCTAGAAGACATATAGGAGTTTTGATGCCCATGATGTTGATATACATGGCCAAATCAGGCCCTTCCGTCAACACCACCCCCATGCCTGAGGCACCTCCGACCATCAAAGTAAAAAAATCCCTTTGGATTTTAGCGTCATTCCTTCTAATTCTGGTGACCTAGTAATTTTGGGGGCCATATTGGCTCTGGTAGTGGAAGCCTTGGAAGAATGGGGGGTGGTAGCTTTTGTGGCTCTGGTTGTGGTTCTAGCGGCAGATTCATTGGTATTGTTTCATCGTCTGACCCCGTTCTAAATGCTCTACTACAAAATATGGGCCAGATGTAGAATTAGTTGGCAAGTTTGTCCCAGGCCTCCTCCCAACTGATTTTCCAAACTATCTTCTGGCATATCCCTTTGTTTGTTGCAATTTTGAATACTCCTATCCCCTAGGGGATGGAGATTCCTAAATTTAAAAAGTACAATGGTAAGGGAGACCCGCAAACACATGTGTCAAACTTCAGCATGATGTGTACGGACTTCTTTCACCATGATGCCTTGATGGCCAAATTATTTCCTAGATCCCTCAAGGATACAACCCTTTAAAGGTATTGTTCCTTGCTCGAAAACTCCATATTCTCATTTGACCAACTTGTGAACCAGTTTCTCTGATAATTCCAAGCGAACATCGGGCCAAAGATGACCTTTTTGGACCTTGGCTGATGTAAGCAGGTAGAGAATAGGAAGATAATTGACTTCATTGCTCAATATCAAGTGTTATTCTCATAGATTACTTACCCTTTGCTCGAATCAGATGTGCAAAAGGTTTTCATCGACAACCTCCAAAGGTCATGGTAGGAGAAGTTCACTTTGATGAAGTACACTTACACTTCTTTTGTGCATCTGTGTGCGGCACTGCGAGAGTACCAGCAAATAGTCATTCAATTTGGGGGATCCCCCTCATGCTCCCATCCTAAGCTAAGGTTGATTGTGTTGATTTTTGGTAAAGTAAAATATGTTGTGAATGTAGTTGGTGTGTCTAGTGACAAAGGCCTCAAACGTAATAGACAATTTACAAAATTGTTTGAATCGTACTCCTCTATTTTGAGGAAGTTATTGAAGGATAAAATAATAACCCTACCAGATCCTTGACCCCTTACTGAGCCTTACCTTGATTGGTACGAAGATAATACATTATGCCAGTAACATCAAATCCACAAACATAATACCCAGTGATGTATGTGCCTACATCACGAGATATAGGATCACATTGACAATGGTACTATCCACCTTGATGGGAAAATGTAGAATTAAAATAAGTATATGCCAAAAGTTAACACTAAGTTATAGATTTACACGGACCTATTTCCATCACAATCTATGAACTAATTATTGAACCTTCTAATCCTTACGAGAAAGTCCTTTCAAAGTACGTCAATATGGTCTCGTTTACTCACATTCCCCTTGCTCAGCCTGCGATCAGTTCACTAGATGCAACATAACCTTTAGGTTGCAAGATGTTCCCATGAACAAGAAGCCTTCTCCTCTGTATATTCCCGATCGCCTCAATGGAAATTTTGTGACTAGGGTCCTAGTGGACCCCACGAGTCATGTAAATGTGATCATGGAGGAGATGTTGCTTCTAAACTTTCTTCATAAGGAGGAATATGAGAAGACAAAAAGCACCATATAAACACATCATGGGCTAAAAATCCCTCTAATTGGTTCCATCACTCTCTCAGTCTTGGTAGGAACCAGGATCATAAATGCTCTCTTTGATATCATCCCAAAGTTAGACTTGTTTAGAGTAAAACTAGGCATCCCATGGCTAGTTTTCATGAACGCAATCACTTTGGTAATCATAAGTGTTTGATTTTTTCTCATGAGGTCTCTATGCACGTTATGCGTGACATTGGATACAAACCTCTGGTGTTACATGGGGGCTACTCATTAGATCACTACTAGCCTACCCTTATTGATCTGCTTCCTCCAAGGATGAACCTGTTATATTGCACCTATGTTAAATCTAAGAATGGGGGCATATCACTAAAGGTGACCTACCCTGTCTCCCCTTATGCCATTTCATTTAAGGCTCTATGATCCAGTAGCAGCAGGTTGCCTCCTCCTCTCAAAAGGGGAAGGGGAAGTTTTCTCATGCCTAGGAGCCTTCCTCTTCTTTTGCCTCTCGCCCTGCTTTAGCACCTTCGGCCTATGCTCCCATGCCTCGTATGTGGATTTCGATGGAGCCTGCTTGGTGGAAGGCCAAGTGTCAAGTATTTGAACTTCCTATATTACCCATGGTTTCAAAGCCCATTGTCTATGGTAAGGGGAAGGATCCTCATGGAGTTTCCCTTGCATCTCAGCCTCTACGACCTCGTACCACTCCTACCCCTCAGGTTGTGAATGGGAAGAGGCCCACTATTGAGGAGCCTATGTTTGCTTCTCCACCTACCGTCATTTCTACTCCCGTGCTTCCTACTCTTGTTCCCATCCAGGAGACTGCCCTTCCACCAAAAACGGTTGTGTAGGACATGCCTATGGTGGAACAAAAGCCTCTTGTTCCTTCTCAATCATTGAGTTCTAGTTCCTAAAGTCAATGAAACTGACTTGCGCATGAGCATAAGTGTTGGAGGAAGGCTCTAGATGTTGAGCAAGTTTTCTCACAGAAGGGAGAAGAGGAGCCAACAACTCCTATTCTGTTATCTCCTATTGTGCCTTCCTCTTTTGTTTCTTCTGCTTTAGTTCTTGTCGCCTCGATCTTGCTTCTGAATCCTCCCATGAATGTTGATGACCCTCAACAAAAAAGGGTGTAGGTGTTTATTGCTCCCTCGGTGAAGCCCCCTCTTCTAATGTCCCTTCAATACATCCCTCTATTTTCTAATCCTATTGACATGTCGAATATCATGGTGGTGTTTGTTGTGGCCTTGTCCTCTTCCTCATCACCTCCCACTTCTTTTGTGGGGATTTTGCATTCTTCGATGAAGCGTAAGTTGGAGGATGAACTCGCTTCTAAGGGAGGTCAAAAGAAGGGGTTGCCTTCTTTGGGAGAGGGTTCTACTTTGGCTTGTGTCATCCTATTGATGGAGGTAGCCCCAATGTCTCCGGAGTTTGTCACCATCTCTTTTGATGAGATCGATGGTGGATTTGGTGCACCTCCTTCATCTCTCACTCAGTTAATACATGGCACTCCTATCAAGTACATGTTTAACTCGGTAGATGATGTCCTAGCTCTATTAACAATCTTTGCAAGATCGATGACTTTTACCTCACAAGAGTTGAGTGAAGGAGACCTTGAGGGCCCTTCTTCCTTAGCTCTTTTCATAGGAGATTCAGACGGTTATCCCATTGCTATCCCACCCTTACAAGCTCATCTGCCTTCCCCTTATAAAGATCTAGATTAGGAGAATGACGACCTCTTATTTGACGACCTCCTATTTGATGATGACTAGGAGAGTACCTCTTCTTTATCTGTGGATTAGATTTGTGTGTTTTTTTTGTTTCCCCTGTGCTTGCCTTTATGTGTGCCTAGAGGACCCTTGTCACCTTTGTAGGTGCTTGGATACAAGAGTGAAATTGTGTCATAAACTTCCTCTATATGTTGCATGTCATTCTTCTATATGTTGTAACTTGATTTTGACAATTGGGGATGATGCAATGTGTTGGGGACATTTAGGCCTCTCTTCCATGTTGACCTATTTTTTTTATTTTTCTTCATGTGCCTTTGTTCAGATCTAGGAATTCGTGGGATTGATGATCGTTTGTTCCTACACTATGTGTTACCAATTTACATATATGAGTAGATCTGACCCTAGATTCCCAGATCCCCCTATCTCTTGATTTTTTCGTCTTTGCTTATCTTTCTTTATTTATCTTTCTATCTTCTTTGATTTATTTTTGATGTTGTGGTTCCTATGTGTTGTCCCTCGCATTTGCGATAACATTTCCATGCTTACATCTCATCATGTATCATGGGCCATAACATCACTTTCTTTTCTCTTCTCTCTCCTTAGGATGTCACACACTCCTTTGACTCACATGCACCATCCTAAGGGGGGGATCCTACTCTGATTTTCAATAAGGTGTATTTGGTGGCCAACGAATCCCTTATTGTAAATCCTTGCATTTTTCAAAATCGCATCCTTGACTACTTGGACTCCCTTAACAAGATTTTCTTTTGAAATTGAATTCATAGAAAAAAGAATTAAGAATTTTCCTTCAAGGAGGCCATTTTTTTCGGATTCCTTGACAAAAGAGAATCTTTCAAAAGGATTCCTTGATGCTATAATCATTTATGAAAAATATCACTTTTCAAATGGAGTGTCCCCTTGGGTGGGCCCCTTGCTATTTTGAAGGGTTCCCAAGGGACCCCTTTGGAAACTTTGCCTTCAATTGTTTGTTCTGAGATATGACTATTTGTCTGTCTGCATGACTTTTTCTTGCCTAACATGTTTTGTCTATGGATTAACATGTTGCTTTGCAAGACCGAGCACTTGTGAAGCTTCTTTTACAACCAAGCTTGGAGGACTGAGTACCTTGTCGAGCTTTCCTTGCAAGACCAAGCACCTGTAAGGGTCAATCAAACTCTGCAGAGCCTTTCACATTTTTCCTCCCTCAGGACCAAGCACCTATGGCACCTCCTTTGTAGGATAGATCACCTATAAAAAAATTCATTTTGTAAGACGGAGCACTTGTAGAACCCTTTGTTCATCTTCTGCAAGACCGAGCACTTGTGGAACCAATTATGTAGGACCAAGAATCTGCAAAGCCTTTTGTTCACCTTCCACAAGACTAAGCACCTGTGGCATTTTTGTTCAAATCTCCATAGCACTGAGTACCTATGGAGCCAACTCTCTCTCTCTCTCTAATGCCCAAGTTTTCCAAATTGTGGTCTACTTCCTTGATGGTTCGAGTGTATTCTCTTCAACTTATTTCACTCTACTTTATCATGCATTTGTTGACACTCATGCTCACTAAAGTGGGGGGAAAATTTAATGGCGTGAATTTGTACCTCTTGCAAATTCCCCATTTACACACCCCTTACCTTGGAAAACGTGATCCTAATGATGTATTTTCCACATCAGTTTCCATTTCCCATCCACCTGGCAAATATTTTGCGTGTTGATGGAGGAATTTTTTCAGGCACCCATGGGTGTTGCGTGGACATCCACATGCCATGCTGCCATCTTGATAAGATTCCCACCTCTGGAATCTACAAAGGCATTACACTCCTCCATTGGATGTGAAGTGTGACACTTCATGCCCATTTGATTGACTTCAAATGACCCTTTTGCCTCCATTCTTCTTTTCAAATGGATACCTTCTTGATTCACTCTGGCTTCTTCAAATTTTGGATCAAAATTCGCTCTACACACTTGCTCAACACTCACTTCCAGCTTCTTCACACTTCACCACCTTCATTGTAGCTGCAATTTATTGCTTTGTTGGATCTCCTCTTCATTTTTGTGACAACTTTTTCCTTGGAGATCTTGCAAGCTCACATCTTCCTTCATTTTCCTTGAGAGCATGTGGTTGAGAAGGTGGTATCCATCCATTTGCGTTTACTTTTGCATCATCTAATTGCATAGTAGCATATTGTTGTTTGACTATTGCTTAGTATTTCGATTTCTACACTTTCTTTCTCATCTTTCCATACAATCATTGCCATCTAGAACTGTCTATGGAGGTGGAAACACCAAAGTGGGGCACTGACTAAGGTAGTCCTCTAAACACAACCCCAACATTTACTCGTTCTTGTGTGTGTAGGTACTTTTCAATTGGATCTATTCAAAGAATCACATTGCACATGGCTCGATATTGCTTTCTCGCCCTATTTTTGTCAATTCAAAGTAGACTAGTTAAAGTATTCTTCTTTTTGTTTTTTTTTTTGTATTTTGTCACCACTTTTTCATAGCTTAAAACTCTACAGGTCAATCTATTAGCCTATTTCCTAGCATTTTGGTTTTTCTTTCACACTCTCTATCTATACATATTCCAACACCCTCACTAAGATGATAGCACGCCACGCTGGAGTCCATGTCCTACACTATCGTCCTTAGGCAGTGAGTTGCTTGATTCATAGACCAAACTATGGAAGTTTGCTCACTTGACCTCCTAAAACATCCAAGTTAGGAGAAGGAAAGTGACAGACTAGTTGTCCCTCCTTTTTAGCCTTTGAAACCTTAAACCTTTCCAATTCATTCATCTATCTTAAGGTAGATCAAGGAATCCTTTTGTTCTAGAATATCACATGACCTAGAGTCCCTGAGCAGTCAGTCCCCCTCCTCTACAATTAGATCACCAAAAGATCCATATATACTAGAGATTATACTGTTTGAGTGAAAACTTGATAGAATTTAGCAGCTCAGTTTATATAGAAAAATAAAAAAGATATAGTGAGTATTTACAAGTAATACACTTATACCCCATATACATAATAATTTTTGAGGCCAACTAACATAGAGAATTGTTCAAAACATGATATGCAGGTATTTAGTTCTCAAAGGGTAGGCTCGTGCTCTCACTACATGAATCTATATCTTTCTAGTTCGCAAGGGTCTCAATCGTGTCCAATTCTTCATTTGAAAAAACTTCTTCAATTTCATAGTTTTCATTAGTGTGAAGCCTGGGATTGTGGTTCCTTTGTTGTTTTTTTCCTTTTCAGCCTTCTCATTAAGCTCTTTTTGTAAGGCCATGCCTTCATGAAGAGTGGTAGGTTGGATTGTCCATGCTACCATGAATGAGCATATTTAACCTCCTTTTGATGAACGACATGACCCCATCTCTTAGAAACTTCAAGAACTTGTGGGCTCTAAGATTTCCATGGCAGTAACAACTTGCATAGAAATAATAAAAAATATGAGTCTTTTAGAAGACTCAGTGAGTTCCCTCTGTGTTCCATTAAATTTTGCATCACTTCCTGCCCTCCAAATACACCACAATATTTTAGTAGAAAGAGTAAACCAAAAGCATTACAATTTTTTATTTATTTTTAAATTAATTCCCATTTGAATTTCCTTCCAAACTATTTATGAATTCTCCCTCTAGAATCTTTGCTCATTACAAAATAATTTCCAAATTTTAGTAGCATAAATACATTAAAAAAAATATGATTAATATTTTTAGACACCCTACAAATGTTACATATATCCATATCTACATGATTTAATTTGTAAGGAATCTTTTACAAAAGCAAAATCCATCTAAAACAAGATTTCTTAGCATCTAACAAATGGTGCCATAGAGAAGAAACGGAATTCTTCCAACTTTTATTATCAATTCAACATTTCAAACTTTATTAAGATAATTAGAGAGGGGTTTGAGCTAATGAGTTATTTATAGATAATTATGGTTTTGACCTCAAAAAGTGGTGTGGAGATTTTCCAGTTGTAATCCAATTGATTATTAGATTTGAGAGTAAGATTGGGCTTCGAGAGAAGAGGTTTACATGCTTCTTTGAGGATAGTATAGGTTCTAAAGCTTGACTGAGGAAAATTAAATTCCTCTTTTAGTTGAACCCACTCCAACAACACCCCATTTCTTAGGATATTGTTAAATGTTTTTATAACAAACTGAGCCCACTTTTTGGCAAAGCACCCTTGAAGGAGGGCTAAAGTCTTCCCATTGTGCTCAATATTCCACCACACAAACTTGGTGGGGTGTATGAAGTTGGAGTTGTGTTCAAATTAGAGAGGGAATTGGATGCTCCCCCTAATACTTTCCCAAGCTCTCCAAATACTTCTAAAGACCATAGAACCTAGAGGAATTATGTGATGCTTGGTGTTAAGAAGATCACTAAAGGTTAATGCTTTCCAAGATTCTACCAATTTGGGTACAACATGCTTGATATTATTTCTTATTAACACCTTCCAAGGTTCACTCCTATCCAGGTCTCTTATAACCCATTTTGCAACCAAGGCAGTACCAAGCATCTTAAGATCTTTAATTCCTAGTCCTCCATAATCTTTTTCCAGACAACACCATTCCCACTTAACGGAATGCTTTTTATTTTTTCCCTTCCCATCAAACCACAAGAGACATCTGATATTATTTTAAACTTCATTTAATTGATAGCTATTAAAGAACCACACTAAAGAAAAATATAAAGTGTAGGAGTACATGATTTTTTGACACACCTAGAGCCTTCAAGCCATAGATAGGTAGTGTTTATTCCAATTTTCCAATTTCTTATCAATTTCGGCCTTGATACAAAGCCACATATCTTTGATATTTGGACTGGCAGAGAAATGTATTCCCAAATATTTGATCTATTTATGGGGACCACCCCATTGAAGATCAAATTTATGAAGCCATCTGGGAGGAGCCTCAAACCATCCTAACATAATATATTTCATTTTGGAAATCTTAGCACCAAAAGAAAGGAAAAATAATTTGAGTTTAGTCATAAAGTTTACTAAGTTTTCTTCTTCTAGTTCCATAAAATTAGTTGTGTCATCAACAAACTAGATGTTGAGGAGTTCTTTTTGGTTGGGGAGTGTCAAGCCCTTGACCCTAGGGGAGCTACTTTCCTCCCTTAGCAATTAATGAAGTGCATCGGAAGCAATAAAAAATAAGGCTAGGGCCAAGGGGCAACCCTATCTGATGGACCTTTCAAGGTTGAAGACCTTTGTGTGAGTGTCATTCACTCAATTTTTGCGGAAACATCTTTTAGGAGGGTCCCAACCATGTTGCAAAAAACTTGGGGGAAACCAAAAGCTTCTAAATTCATTCTCAGGAAGTACCATTCCGCTTTATCATACGCTTATTCAAAGTCTAGTAAGAGCATCCACAAGGTTTTGATTGTTGTTTCTAGCCCATTCCATTGCTTCCCAAATCGTGATCAAGTTTTCCAAGATGTACCTATTATCTCTTGAAATTGAACACTTCTCAAGTTGCAGAACTTGATACCTCAAAGAAACATGGGAACTTTTCTAGGTTGTGGGTCACCTAAAAATGGAGAAGAACCTCTGGAGAAGGCTGGATTCCTTTGGTAATATCACCAAACTAATAATCTTTGTAAGGAAAAGGGAGAAGGAAGGCATGAAAATGAAAACTAAACCCTATGGTGATACACCAGAATATTACTTAGACTTGGAAAACTCAAGTCTCATACACTTGTACATGATGACTGGAAAACAACTTGCACAACCTGTCTCTGTGTGCTTTGCATAAGTTCTTTATAAAAAGGCCTTATTGCTTGAGCTTCTAGGAGGAAAAGATTTCACAGCTAAAAGCAACTTGCAATTTTGACACAGATTATAACCTGCAAACATCACACTTCTCTACAAAAAGGTACTAAAGCCATGAGACAAAATTAAGGGAAACGCATACTATCTCACAATAACTTAATCAATCATCTGAAAATACACAATATTGCAATAACAAGAAGACAAAAATACTCCATTCAGTGATGCCCAAGGTCTATACTATATTCCATGTCTAAGTGAGTTACAAAACTTTGCAAATTTCTACCAAAGGATCCAAAAGTCACTAAGTGCAGAAAAATGCCAATCCAGAACTATTTTTACAAAGAGGCAAAAATGCCATATATACAAAAAATGTCGGCCCCTTGTTTTAGGGTTTACAAAATATTAGTTTTTAGAAAGGTCAAGCCTCATATCTTTTGGAAATAAAGCTAATGATGCATTCAATGTGCATCCTTATGTCCATGTCGGTGAAAAGATCACCCTCACAAGTGGCCTTCAGATCTTTTGCAACAATTGCATTAACCTGCAGCCCTCGTGTCTGCCCTCAAAACTTGTTAGAGCTTCTTTGAATGTTTCTGAGTGCTATCATAAATGTCAATCCACTTTGCCAGTCGACATCCCAGTTGTCATTGTGACTCGTGGCCTCTTCCCCTTTGGCTTTCTTGTGCTCAAGATCTTTCTGCAAGAGTAGCCGCAACAATCCAACTACCACTGGTTCACCTTTAGCTTCCTCTTATTGGTTGAACAGACACCACGTAAGCTCTTTGGGTGGTCAAAATCTATTCAAACTAAATCACATGTTGTTGAGACATTATCTATGTCTCCCCAATGCAATTATACTCCACAGGATGGTCGGCATAGCTTAGGACTGTCAGCGGGACCTCATATCAAACTATAGGAGTTATAGCGATATCCCAAAATTGTCACTAAGACCATTGCTATCGGCTGGAGATCATAGTGAGTTCCCATCGGTTACATTGAAGACATCATTCTTTTGGTGAGCCTCCACTTGGTTGCCAGGACCTCATATCAATCCCTTCATCCTTCAGTGAGACACTATCGGGTCGGCCAGACATCACGGCGGGCAGCTAAAGTTATAACGATATTTCCTTTCATCGCCGAGACAATCACACTCGGCAGGACATCTTATCGAGCTCAACATGTTACACCGAAGGCACAAAACATGTCGGCAAGAGTATCACCAGTCGGCGAGCTATCATGTCGAGCTCTTCCATTCTCCCTGAGCTCATTTCATTTCGGCAAGACCCTACTAGTTGGCGAGACCTTTCATCGAGCTCAAAACATTACGCCGAAGGGAGAATCCCTTGGCGTGACTAACAACCATCGGTGAGACATCTCCCCGATAGCACCTCTTTTCGCCGAGACAATATCAGGTTGGCAAGACCTTATGCCAAAGCCACCTTGTTTCAGCAAGAGCTCATATCAATCAAGAAGACTTTACCTTGTCAGCTAGACATAACGGCAAACTCCAACCTTTCGCTGAGACCTCCATCATTCAGTAAGACATTATGTTGATCGAAAAAATTTTGACCAGACTTCTGCCTTTTGGCAAATGTTACAATAAGCCCCAAATTTCTCTATGATGTCAGCCATTTCGGCAAGACCACTGGTCATCGGCAAGACATCACGCCGAAGCCACAGCCTTTCGGCGAAACCTCATCGCGTCGGCAAGACATCTCCCCGAGCTCAAAACATTACGCTGAAAGCTCCATTTATTGGCCAGAGGTCAGAGCGAACGTAAACCACTCTCCCCAATGCTAACCTTATGAACAACTATCGGCGGGACTTCTCAAGCGGGGAGATATATAAAAACTCATGGCGACCGAAATGTCTTGGCGACCTAGGTATTTCGAATGAAAATAGCACAACAGCCAGTCGGCAAAACAACTGGAGGGTCTCATCGACTTTCTTCCTTAAGGAGTGTTATTCTAGATCCGACTGAGGCATACTTTCCAACAGACTTCCTCATGAAATAGCATAAGATGAAGACCTTCCCAATGAAAACCAAACACCTGCATGCTAGGCTCAACCCTTATGGGAGCCACACTTAATCCATGTGCAAAAATTAAAACATAACTTTCCCCTATAGCTGCACAAGAAGCAAACAAGTTAGAAAATATGTAACCTTGATGCAAATGTTTCCTCCATTTGGCCTTCATGAACACCTGAACCACAAGTCGCCCTACCTGATTGAGCCCGCAGGTGAAAATCGAGTAACAATACCTTCCCTTAATAAAGCATGTTTGGGTGTTATTAATAAACTTAGGAAGGATCTTGGCAATCCTCATAGCCACAACTTTGGCCAAAATTTTATGACATTTAGGAGAGTGATTGGTCTCCAATTTTTATCAAGTATTTGTCTCCCTCCTTGGGGAGTATCTTAATGAGTCCAATGTTTATGCATTTACCAAGTGAACCTCTATCTAGAGCTTCCAAGTAAACCCGGTTGGGTCTTCACATACCCAATCCATGAAAGTCTTGTTGAACTCAACAAAAAATCCATCAAGCCCTGGGGATTTATCATTGCTCAAGGAGGAAGTAGCTTTTATGATCTCATCCTTAGTTATAGAATCTAAAAGATGGAGGGAATCTTCTTTTGAGATCTTGGGGGAATTTTATGCTTGATTATAGTCCTAGCATTGTTGTAGCCCTCTCCATTATCTTCAGAATAGAATAAATCTTTGCAAAACCCAAAGAATTGGAGTAGGACTTCCTCCTAACTAGAGACCATAACTCCATTATGATGGATTTGGTCAATTTGTTCTTTTATTCCTTTTTCTTTGATGTACTTGAAGAAAAAATTGGAGTCTTTATCATTGTTCCTTAGCCAATTCATCTTAGCTCTTACTTTCAGGCCTTGCACTTTGTTAGTTTGTAGTCTTCTCAAAGAGCTTTTAGCTTTATTAATCTCTTCATAGAGACTATCATTGTGAGGCTCCTCTTGGATTTTGCTTTCAACCAAAAGGAGTTCATCCTGAAGTTTTTTTTCCTCTCTCCTTGCATCCATAGCCCTTTTCTTACCAATGGTCTAGAACAAGAGGTTGGGTGCAAAAAGACGGGGGGCCAAAAAGTGGCCAACCATCTTTCAAATTTTTAAAAAAGTCATAACGTGAGCACATTATAATGCGTTCGCGTTATGGCTTGGTGGGGTCCTTCTACTTTCCTAATATATTTTAGAAAAGATATTAGGTTAGCGTCTGGCATAGTAACACTTTTTTTTTTTAAGGAGATATATAAATGGTGAAGAACTTCTTACATGGTTCCTTGAGCATTTTGGAGTGCAAAAAATCAACAAGTTTAAAAGAATTGGCCAAAGAGCGATTTCTAGTAGAATAGTGTGTTGTGTAGCAATGTAGAAGCATTTTCTCTTCAAGACGCTGATTTGTAAGAGGTGACAAGACTTTTCAGTCACCTAATACACAATCCAAGAGTTCATGGGGCTATAAGATATGAGTCACCTTATTGGAAGACATGATCATGGAATACTGGTTTCTGTTGGAATTTAAACCCTAACTGCAGCCGTCTCCACCATCCATTGCCCGCAATATCGTAATAAATAAAATATTCATTGCGATACAGTGGGAGACTCCCGTAGCTCTTTGTTTTATTTTAACCGCCGCTGTTTACCGTGCCATCAACTAACTGCTGCCCGCGATATCACAATATGGGTTTTACCCATTGCGATACCGCGGGGAACCATGTATTAAGCTACCACCGCCAGAAAATTTGGGAGTACGAAAAATTTAATATTTAAGTTTTATATTGTTGTAAAGGATGCTTTTTTAAATGCGTGTTGATGGGAAAAGTTAGTTAGGTATTTATGTAATAAATTTTTTTCGGGCTTTCTCATCCGTGAAAATTTATTCACGTGATTTTTTACTTCAACATATATTTGTATATGTAATTTACTTTTATTAAAAAAAAGGCGAATGTGAAGAAACAGAAAATTACGAGCAGCAGCTCTGTGTTGAAGAAATTTTTTTTATGTTTTAATTTTTACTGTGTGAATTCCTTTGCCTCTGGCCTTCACGTGGTATCAAAGCAGGTTCGATTATCAGAGTCAATTTTATCAAAGCAGATTATCTGGGTAAATTTCAAAAATGGTAGCAAGCACAAGCTTGACAAACTCACAAATTCCACAGTTTAATGGGAAGAATTATGAGTATTGGTCAATTACCATGAAAGCACTGTTTAGCTCACAAGATATATGGGATTTAGTAGAGAATGGATTTCCAGAGCCAGCAGATGCAGTAGCATACAATGCTTTAATACAAGCAGAGAAAGACTTATTAAAAGATACAAGGAAGAAAGACTCAAAGGCTTTATTTTATCTGTTTCAAGCTGTACATGAGAGCATTTTTCCAAGGATTTCAGTAGCAAAAAAGTCCAAACAAGCATGGGACATACTTCAAACAGCCTATCAAGGCATGGGAAAAGTTAAAACAACAAAGCTACAAATGCTGAGAAGAGATTTTGAAACAATATGTATGAAGGACAATGAATTTGTAGATTCATTCTACACCCAAGTCATTGGGGTGGTTAATCAAATTAGGTCTCATGGAGAGAATCTGGTAGATACCAGAGTTGTTGAAAAGATTTTAAGGAGTTTTCCCACAAAATTTCTATCAGTTGTAGTTGCTATAGAGGAGACAAAGAATCTCTCATAGTTCTCAGTTGATGAGCTGTATGCATCTCTAATTTCTCATGAACACAGGCTGAAAAGGTCAGCAGATAAATCACTGGAGCATGCTTTCAAAACTCAGGTTTCAGTCAGTCAAGGAAGAGGCAGAGGTATATCAAGAGGAAGAGGAAGAAACTCTTACAGAGGTGAAAGATGCAGTCTATCAAGTTCAAGTGGAAGAGGTAGCAATCAAGGCTCAAGCCAAAACCCAACACAGAATTAGTCACAAAATCAAAGGTATGATAAATCTCAAGTCCAATGTCACTACTATAAAAAATACGGGCATTATATGAATGAGTGTAGAAAGAAGCAGTATGATAATAATAGACAAAATGCAAATTTTTCAAGAGAAAGTCGAAATTAGAATTCAGATAAGAGCATAATGTTTTTAGCTTGTAATGTTGCTCAAGCAAATGAAAAAGATGTATGGTTTTTAGATTCAGGCTGTAGCAATCATATGACAGGGAATCTAGAAATGTTTTCAAGTTTAGATGAAAATGTAAAGTCTGATGTTACATTGGGTAATGACAACAAAGTGTCAGTCAAGGGAAAAGGAGATGTCAATATTCTAACTAAACAGGGGGAGAAAAAGTATATTTCAGATGTGTATTTTGTGCCTAGTCTGAAACATAACTTAATGAGTGTAGGGCAACTAGTTCAAAAAGGGTATAGAGTAACCTTCAAGAATGGTTTGTGCACAATTTTAGACAAATACCCAAGCAACCAGCTTATTGCAAAAGTCAGAATGACAAACAACAGAATGTTTCCCTTAAAGATAAGGCCAGATTTGAATATAAATTATGCTCAAGCACAACACTTAATGAATTCACAAGTGGGTAGAAAAGAAACTACAGCAGTAGTGCATACAAGCCTTCAAGCTGAGATAAAAGATGAAAACTGGTTATGGCACCGAGATTTGGGCATCTCAACTTTGGAGGTTTAAATTTACTTCATAGGAAAGGCATGGTCAAGGGACTACCTTTAATAGAAAAACCAGAAAGGGTATGTGAAGGGTGCATTTTAGGAAAACAACATAGAGAATCATTTCCAGCAGGAAGTCAACAAGAGCAAAAGCCCCTTTGGAAATTATACATTGATTTGTGTGGACCTATGCAAACACCTTCAATAGGTGGTAGTTTTTATTTTCTGACATTCATTGATGATTATTCAAGAAAAACATGGGTTTATTTTCTAAAGCAGAAAAATGAAGTGTTTGATCTGTTTCGTCAGTTCAAGAATTTGGTTGAAAAACAAAGTGGTTATTATATCAAAGTGTTGAGAACAGATAGAGGTGGTGAATATATTTCAAGAGAATTTTTTAATTTTTGCAAAGATCATGGAATTCACAAGCAATTCACAACTAGATACACACCTCAGCAAAATGGAGTAGCTAGAACAATCATGGAAATGGCTAGAAGCATGTTGAAAGCCAAACATTTGTCAAATGAATATTGGGCAGAAGCAATATCTTGTGCAGCCTATATAATGAATAGGTGTCCAACAAAAAGTGTCATGAATATGGTACCTGAAGAAGCATGGACAGGAAGAAAACATAGTGTTACTCACATGAGAGTATTTGGATGTGTAGCATATGCACATGTGCCTAATGAATTGAGAAGGAAGCTAGATAACAAAGGAGAAAAATGTATATTTGTTGGATACAGTGAAGAATCCAAAGCTTATAAGCTCTATAATCCAACCACAAAGAAAGTTATAATCAACAGAGATGTACATTTTTTAGAAGATGAAGCATGGGATGGAAGCATAGAGAAGATAGTCAATATTTCAGCCAGTATACCTCAAAAGGAGAATGAAGTTTCAGCATCAACAAATATTCCAGCTATTGTGACTCCTACCACTCCCCTTCAAGCTCAGCAAAGTAGTCCACAAGTGACACTAGCATCAACTGTAAGAACAACCTCAACCATTCAAGGAAGCAGTCCAACAAGAGGACAACAAACACCATCTACAGCAGGACCATCGGGTCCATATTCCACAAGTTCAAGTGATATGTCAAATCCTACATTGGCAAGTCTGAGAAGATAGAAAATCAGAAGCATAAGAGATATATATGAGCAAAATGAAGGTGAGAATAATTCAGATCAGATTTCTCTTTCTGCATTTTATTCTCAAATAGAAGATCCAATTCATTTTGAAGATGCAGTCAAAGATGATAAATGGGTAAGTGCTATGGATGAAGAAATTGAAGCAATTGAAAAGAATCACACATGGGATCTAGTCAGTCTTCCAAAAGACAAAGATGTCATTGGAGTGAAATGGATTTATAAAACCAAATTGAATGAAAAAGATGAAGTTCAGAAGCTTAAAGCAAGATTGGTTGTAAAGGGCTATTCACAACAGCCAGGAATTGATTACAATGAGACATTTGCACCTGTAGCATGATTGGATACTATAAGGATGATTTTAGCATTAGCAGCTCAGAATAAGTGGTCTGTATCTCAAATGGATGTAAAGTCATCCTTTTTAAATGGTTATTTAGAAGTAGAATTTTATGTGGATCAGCCACCTGGGTATGAAATTCTGGATCAAGAAGACAAAGTTTACAAATTGAAAAAGGCACTGTATGGATTGAAGCAAGCCCCAAGAGCTTGGTACAGCAGAATAGATAGTTACCTTTTGTTGAATGGATTTAATAGATGTAGCAGTGAGCCCACACTGTATACAAAAATGAATGAAGAAGGTGAAATACTGATAGTATGCTTATATGTTGATGACTTAATTTTCACTGGCAATTTGTCAATTGATCTGTTCAAGGCAGACATGAAGAAAGAATTTGAAATGACAAACTTAGGTCTGATGAAGTATTTCTTGGGTATTGAAGTGAATCAAAATGAAAATGGTATTTTTATTTCACAGTCAAAATATGCAAATGACATTTTGAAAAGGTTTAATATGATGAAGTGCAAACCAACACCAACACCTACAGTGATAGGTCTAAAACTAAGCAAGGATGATAGAGGGTCTAATGTTGATCCAACTTTGTTTAAGAGGCTTGTTGGAAGTCTCATGTATCTCACAGCCACAAGGCCAGACATTATGTATGGAGTAAGTTTGATTTCCAGGTTTATGGAAACACCAAAAGACACCCATTGGAAAGCTGGGAAGAGAATTTTAAGGTATGTAACTGGAACAAGAAATTTTGGCATTAAGTATTCAAGTTCAGATGAGTTCAAACTCATAGGATACACAGACAGTGACTGTGCTGGCAGCATTGATGATAGAAAAAGCACGTCTGGTTATGTATTTAATTTTGGGACAGGAGTTGTCTCATGGTCTTCAAAGAAGCAGCCAATAGTCTGTCTTTCATCAGCTGAAGTAGAATATGTGGCAGCCACAAGTGCAGCATGTCAGGCAATCTGGATGAGAATAATTTTCAAAGAATTGCAAAATGAACAAATGGAGGCAACAAAAATTTACTGTGATAACAATTCAGCCATAGCTCTCTCGAAAAATCCAGTCTTTCATAAGAGAAGCAAGCATATTGATACCAGGTATCACTTTATCAGGGAATTAATTAACAATGGTGACATATTTTTAGAATTTTGCAGATCAGAAGAGCAAAGTGCAGATATTTTCACAAAGGCACTGGGAAGAGATAATTTCATTTTTCAAAGAAACAGATTGGGCATGGTGGACAGTGCAATTATGTTTAAGGGGGAGTGTTGGAATTTAAACCCTAACTGCAGCTGTCTCCACCAGCTGTTGCCCGCAATATCGCAATAAATAAAATATTCATCGTGATACCGTGGGAGACTCCCGTAGCTCTTTGTTTTATTTTAACCGCTGTTGTTTACCGTGCTGTCAACTAACCGTTGCCCGCGATATCGCAATATGGGTTTTACCCATTGCGATACCACGGGGAACCATGTATTTAGCTGCCACCGCCAGAAAATTTGGGAGTACGAAAAATTTAATATTTAAGTTTTATATTGTTGTAAAGGACGCTTTTTTAAATGCGTGTTGACGGGAAAAGTTAGTTAGGTATTTATGTAATAAATTTTTGTCGGGCTTTCTCATCCGTGAAAATTTATTCACGTGATTTTTTACTTCAACATATATTTGTATATGTAATTTACTTTTATTAAAAAAAAGGCGAATGTGAAGAAACAAAAAATTACAAGCAGCAGCTCTGTGTTGAAGAAATTTTTTTTATGTTTTAATTTTAACTGTGTGAATTCCTCTGCCTCTGGCCTTCAGTTTCAAATCCAATTGGGCCACTTGATCATAACCTTTTTCTTGAATGTGTAAGGGGTACAATAAAGCTCTGTGCAATAATACATACATGAATCATTATGAGATGGATTTGCAAATGAAAAGAGATTTTACAGATGGATCCTAAGAAATCCAATATCTAGAAAACTTTTTCAAGGACGAATTTTAAAAATAGGGGTTTAATTCATAAGTTTTGCAGGGATTCTGGTTGTAGCCACTATGAGAAGAGTTTTCTCCAGTATTAGACAAATATCTTGAAATTTTTATATGACAATTATATTTTGTCTAGAAATGTAAATGGACAGTTCAAAAAGAAGTAATAGAAGAGTTGCACAATGTCTCTGTCAAATAATTTGAAGCAGCGCAACTTTTACAGTTTTGAAAGGAAATTAAAAACTCAGCTTTCAAGGACTTTCGATTTTTCAAACTCCAAGTTCATAGGGAGAAATTTTTGAATACAAAGCTATGCATGATGCTTAAAATTTAAGAGAGACATATAGAGAGATACAAGGAAATGGATTTTTTTTATAATAACAGACAATCTAATTATCAAGAAATAGTTACGGGGGGATAAGAAAGGTTATTATAAAGAATTTTAATTTTCTCAAAGGGGAGGTCCATCATTCTAAATACGGGAGAAAAACAAGCCTGTGTACTTGTTAGTGTTATGAATTTTCTGAAATAAATAATCAATTTAACAGCTTGTGTATTGTTTTGTTGATTATGAAATTATTATTCCTATGTGTACAATAATTATTGTTGAATATTTAGTCTCTCCATGTTAGTTTGCATTCAAATCCATTTAATGTTGGAAAATCAATATCAATATGGTGTGTTGATCTATGGGTTGATTATCATTTTGAAGGTTGAGCTTATGGTTTATCATCCTTCTGTATTGGATTTCTGAATTAACCATCTGTGAATCATTAGTTTGGTTATCTTTCAAAGTTATTTGTATTTATTTGCATTCTTGTCTTTCTATAATTTCTGATTAAAAGTACTTAATAATATCAAATTATATCATATGATGGATTTTCCCCTCTCAAACGTATAGGACAATTGCTAACCTCATAGTGAATTCTCCATTTGTTGGTACATTTCATCACTTCGCATTAGGTAAGTCAATTAATTCTCGCAACGACTAAACTATTAACAAAAAATATGCATTCCCAAGAATCTTATGAGGATGAAACACCTTCTTGTTATTACAATCCAACATAAAAAAAATACACATATTCAAGCATACAACCATCCGTACTTGAAATCAAGTTAAGGATAGAGGAGTTTAAAGAGCTTAAGAGGCAATGTGAATTTCAAGTCAAGGCTCTACAATCACAAAGACCTCCAAGTGATATTATAGAAAAATAGGTTTATTCATCCCCTATTGTCCCACTTGATCATATTTATACATAGCTTGACCTTTCTTGGGTCAACTTTGAAAGACAAATGATGAGATCTTCAATCTACCGATTGATTCCTAGATTTATGGATTTGATCTATTAGATGGGGATGCACATGTTGAGGTATTTTCAAAATTCATGGATAAGTATCAATTTGAAGATGAAGACATGTGAATGAGATTTTGTTAGGTCACTGGATGGAAAGGAAAAGAATTGGTATCTAAGATTTCATGAGCATTCTTTTTCTTAATGGAATTAGCTTATGGTTGCATTTGAAAAATAATTTACTTTCTTCTTGGACCTTGTTACTCTTGTTGAAGAATTTTAAAACATCAGATGACGATAGGGAGAGTCCAACATGGAGTTTAGTCACAAGTTTGTTGTTTCCCTTTCTCGAATCCCAAAATATTGCAAACCTAACACACATGCCTATATTGACATGTTTCTTAGAGCCTACGATGTTTCTCTAGGTTTTGGGGCAATATAAGAAGAATTTATATTGATAGACATGCAATAGGCATACAACTTCCTTGATTTCATTGATGAACTAAGAAGGGACATGGTTACAAAATCATTGTCCTCAACAAAAAATTTTGTTGGAGGTGAACCTAATATTGAAAACAAAAATTCTTTGGAGATGGAATCAAGTAGAAGCATAATATCATATGATGATTATGTTTATAGGCGATTAGGAGGAGGTGTTGGTGCAATGCATATTAATAGTACAAATGAGGATTACAATGTTTGCACTGACCTTTAGTTGGATCAATCATCCATGGGTGATTACAATGAAGAAATCATTGATGATTCCCAGTCTATGAATGATGAATATCACCCTGCTATTTGTGGCAGCAAAGTGGATAGTGAAGAATATGTGTATGCAAGATATTTAATAGATGATTTAGCTTGGACAACTGGTTATACAAATCATGCACATATTGGTGATTTAGGTGATGAAAAAGGAGTTTCCTTATTGTTTTCCTTTTCTAATTTTGAAGTGGTCATTGATGGTTTGCATGAGGATAGATTAGGTATGCCTATACATGAAAATAAACATGTAGAGATAAATATTTTGACAAATGATAATATTTAATGTGATGAGTTTCGAATTGAAGAAAGTGATGTTGGTGATCATATGGACACATATGAGAGCCTCTTTCTTTGGTGTGCAACTTGTAGTCTTCCTCATGCACAATGCACTTCAAGGGAGTCATATAAGAATGTTGTTGTCAAGTTGGATGTGTAAAAAGTGTGTCATAGGTTTGATTATAGAAACACATGTATCACAATAGATTTCCAAGAGATTGAAACAAATAGAATATGAAGGGTATAACTCTTCACATGAACTTTCTCGTGTTCCAAATGGTTGTGCTGATGAAGTTTGCATTAACATAAGTGATTCCAAGGTATGTTGGTTTCTTTTTATCCTAGATGTAAATGAAATTGAATATGAGGCTTTCCTTTGTCATGAATATGTAGCTTCTTTTAGCATAGAAAATAGTGTGACCCAATTTAAGTGCTTCACATGAGCCCAACATATATCTTGTGATGATGTTGATCAATGACATTTTCTTCAAATTAATGATCATCCTATTGCTCAAATTTCTTATATGTTAGAGCTTCAAATATTCAATTTGATCTTCTAGAATATGATTTTCCTTATACAAAGCAGCATAATAAAGGGGAATATTTTTCTTTGCATTGTGAATTGGAGGCATTCTCCTTTTTCCCCAATTCACCTATGGAGGTCAAGAGGTATGAAAATACTATGGTTTCATGTAGCATTGATCTAAGTTTTTATTCAATGCCCCAAGTGTTGTAAAAATGAAGGATACAATACATGAGAGTTTGTTTTCCTATGTTATGTGGTTTCCATATAATGACAAGATTGATAGTGAGGCTAATCTTCACTTATTTGGTGGCAATCACAAATTTATGCTTGATTGGATAAGGCTACATTTGTTACAATTGTGTAATAAAAAATAATGGGTTTGGGAAAATGAGTCCCTTCAAAAGGCTTCCCTTTTGACACAGGAAAGTGTATGTAGCATCTTGTCCATGATTAGGTGCCATGGGTATTCATGCAAGGTCTAACCTGCAAAATAGCGTGGGAATTTTTAATGCAACCATATCTTCAAATTCATTTCCTTTCATGTTATTGGTTGTAGGTTTTCATTCTCTTTGTAGATATTGTACCTTTATCTTGTACATATGTTTGTGTCTGCCAAGAGTCAATCCTAACTTGTTATTTATTTTTTGTCTACCCAGAGATCTAGATTCTCAATGTTCCTGCAAGAGACACACATCCCCAATTAGAGCCAATGTCGATGCCCCAAAATTTGTGCCTTAGCATTATTATCCCATTACTATGTTGAAAACCTAGAATACTAAGAGGGGGTGAATCAATATTCCATTAAACCATTTGATCATAATCCATCCAATCAACAAAACACATCTAAAAGTAGTAATGAATGAAAGCATGAAATGTTCATAAGATCACATGACACATGAACACCAGTATTTTTACATGGAAATCCCAAAAAGGAAAAAACCACGATGAGGATTAGCTCATGATATATTATAACTAGTTATAATATATTACAAAAGGCTCACTGCTAGGACACATTGTCCAATAGGGATCACAGTCAAAAAATGAAATATAGATAGAAGATAGAATGGCCACATAGCCAAGAAGTGAACTGATACAAAGTGCACCTTCCTTGTGCTAAATTCAGTTCCTTTGAAGCTCAATATACTAAATCTATGCACTTCATCTAATACAGAATACAAAATATTGCTCTACTTTGCAGTCTCTCAATATTCACAGCATCTCTGCTATAGTTCTAATCATGTATGTATATAAAATTTGCATACTCGCATCTCATCATCCTTCTATAACCTCAAAAATGTCTTACATATATACCCAATTCATCCACATACATCAATTAGGTTGGCCTAATTAGATGTAGCCCTATATTAAATCAAAATTGCCTTGTCAACTCCACACTTGAATCAAAAACATCCTCTTGCTTAAACCAAATGTGCAACACTTGATTTAGGTCAGAAAGGACCTAAAATCGATCTCACTAACATCCATATTACATATTTAATCACCACAACATATACCAAGCATTTGGTTGGCTAGGAATTAGACCTAATCAAAAAATATACTAACTAATCAACACAGTGATCAATTTGACCACAAAAAAATGTGCCATCTAGAATATACAATGTGCTTAAACCTATAAGAAAACTCCCAAAATTGCAAAAACTGATTCTTATCACCGAAGAAATGCAGACCGATTTGCACATACCCATTTGCACTATACATAGCCAAAAATTGTATGTCAAACTACTGTCACTTATATCTTTCAAATTATACATCCAAAACAACTAAAATTTTGAACACATATGCAAATTATATTCAAAAACAACATACTATCATCACATGAGTAAATTTTATCATATGAGAAAATGTAGACCAAAATATTGGATTAAGGTATCGCCATTTTGTTCACCAAATTAGTGTAGATATCAACAACCAATGTTGTCGCCAATGACAACACATTAAGGGGATCCTTATTCTTTCTCTCAATAGTCTCCCCCTTTGTCATTGATGGCACTATGTGCCGAAAATGAATCTCCAAACTTCTCCAAAAACTCCAACCATCTCCATCTCCCCCTTTGACATCAAGGACAAAGGGTGTGTCGATAACGCATATGTAAACTCCCCCTCACATGCATATAAACCAAGAAATAACTAAACTGGATATAGTGACTCCCCCTTAGGGAGTTAACCCAAAAATTTGAACCAATTACATGTACAATGAAAAACTAAAAAAAATAAAAATGAAAGAATATACAAGTAAAAGATGTTTAACTAGAGGTGGAATATCCTTCAAGCTCCTTTAGAATAGCTTTCCAAGTAGACTTCCCTTCATTCCAAGTTTTCTTGGTTGTTGTAAGTGTTCTATAAAATGATTCAAGTTCTACTATACTCTCTTCTGCCTCTTCTAGAGTATAGGGATTTGGATTTATCTTTGCAAGCTTTTCAACATTAGCTAGGGCACTTGACACTAGTATATGCTTGGTTTTCACCAAGTCCCCAAGCTATCCAAACCACCTTATGATATCTTCTTTCTACCTCTATAATGTGAAGAATTTGTTGTGCATGTATTTGATGGAAATCCAAGTGGTGTGATCTTTGTCCTATGTTAGGTCATAGGCACTAGAGGCATTGGTTAATTGAGACTCAATTCAGTCCATTAAGTCTTAATACCTTGGGTGGCATCTGAACACTTCATGCAGTATAGAAACAAAGTCTTGACTTCATCTTCACATTCTTTGACATCCTTTAGGCATTTCTCCACTTTATCATGTGTCGATGCACATCTCTCTTGCAACTCCAACAACCTCTTCTCTGCAAACCTTGCTTCAACTTTGTTTTCAACCTTTCCTTTCAGAATGGAGGCATACTCCTTAAGAGAATCTACTAAACATTTAAGATTTTCAAAAGAAGATAAAGAATTTTCAATTGAAGTATCGGGGTGGCATCTTGCAAGGTCTTTATTGCTTCATTTATCAACATCATTCCCTTCTAGTGAGTTTCAATTATTTCCTTTCTTCTAGAAGCATGAAAAACATCTCCAAGCTCCAACTTTTGAATTGGTGAGATCTCCAAATCCACACTTTATTGATGCAAAGGGAGTTGTAACAACTTTGGAGGTACAGCAAGTTGAAATCTTATTTGTCTTGTCAAAAAACCCTTAAGAAGCTTATCAGAGGAAGATACTCTGGAGGGATTAGATAAGTCCATGGTCTTTTGAGCTTCTTCTTCATTCTTTATTTCCAAGTATAATTTTCTCCATTCTCTACTTTTTCCTTTTCACGGGAGGCTTTGTCCTTTTGCTTATCTTCATCCTCCTTTTCATCGTCTTTCTTATTATCCTTCCCTTTCTCTCATTGTTCTTCACCATTTTCATTTTATTTTCTTCATTGTCTTTTCATGCATCCTCATTATGTCTATCTATGTAGTCCTCAGTGCCATCTATATCATCCTTTTCCTTTTCTTGCTCTGCACTTTGTTTTTCATCATCACCAATGGGCTTGTCAGTGTCTTACAGAGGAACATAATTTTCTTGAGTGGCTTGTGTTTCATTTATCAATGGTGGAGAGGACACAACATTCTTTGTAACTTCAAACATTAGTGGTTATTCTCCTATGTGGTCATCTTCACCTATCTCTTTCATGACCTCATTAAATAATGGCAAGTTTGAATCAAGAGGCAGATTTTCCTCTACATCAGTAAAAATTTCTTCAACATTTTATGGGGCTGATCCGGATGTGGAAGCAGTTATCATGCCAAATTTCTTAGCAATATCTTTGACGGTCTTTACCGTTTCTTGCTTCAGTTTTTCCAACAGATCCTTTTCTTTTCCTATAAGAATGGTAACCTTTTTTATAAATATGAACTCCTTAGTGTATACCTCTATTAGTGTAGCTTTATCATCTTCAAATAATGAGGATCCAATTTCCTCCAAGGCATCAGTTTTCATTTTGTCTTCTATTTCAATGGCATCTTGCCTTCTTTCTATCAAAGCATCCCAAACAACTCTAGGAACCTTTTTCTTGATATTGCTCATGTCATCTTCTAAGATAATAATATACTTGATAATAGCTTCAGTAATTGTATTCCTATCCTTTTCATCAACTTCTTCATACAATTTTATTGTAGCTTTTGGCATGTTATCATAGTGAAACATATTGTTAACTAAAACATCCAATTTCATGGGAGTATGTTCCCTTACCAGAGGAGACTTCTGCTTTTTCTTCTACTCTGAAGGGCCTTCCTCTGTCTTCTTCCCTTTATTATTCTTAGGCTTTTCATGAATGTGTACAGTGAATGCTTCCTTTTCTCTTTCATTTTCTTCTTTTGATGTGTCTACAATATCCAATTTGTATTTCTTAGCTCTGATGCTTGCCTCTTGTGAAGCACCTTCACCACTCTCAGTAGTGTTGCTTCTTTTATTTCTTGTCAATTGCTCGTCATGCTCTAATCCTAGCTCGATTTCTTCTTCAACAACTGCACTCAGGTTCCTTGTAGAGGTAGAAGGGGTTGCTACTAGAGTCACATTCTTCCTCTTTATTTTTCTTGTGCTAGGTTCAACTGGAGTAATGATTTCCTCAATTACTAGAGCACTAGGCTCCACCTTCTTTCCTTTACCAATAACATTAGCAACCCTAGAGGACTTAGGTAGGGTAGGGGTAGGGATGGAAGCTATTCTTCCCAATCTCCTTGGTCTGGAGGACTCACCTGCAATACTGGCTTCTCTTTCTCTAGCCTCCTTTATCTGCTCTTTTGTGTATCCTTCCCTTCTTTCCCATTCCTCCACTATTTTCCTTGCATTTCTCTTAATCTCAAGTTTCTTCAATTCCCTGTGTACTTTTAATATTTTTCCTCATATGTTCCATAGCTTTTCTGTGAGGAGTCCTTAGGAATTTTTAGCAATATGTACACATATCCATTAACTTCATTTTCAAAATTTTCATAGCCAAGAGGAGTAATCCATACCATCCTTGGTTCAACAGCCTCAATAATACACTCATCATTTGTAAAAAGGAAATTTATTTCCTTTACATATTTGTCCACAAGTTCTCTGGAAATTCTCTCCCTTTCATGCATCTTCTTTTGAAAGACTACAAAGAATGTATTCAAGGTATCATCTTGAGCTTGTAAGCCACCTAAATTGTGCATGAAATCTAGAATCCGGTTTATGCCACTGGTCTTATCATATCCCATTTATGACATTCTTTCTTTTAGGAAGCTCTCTCATGAAGTGAAACAAAAAACATACAACCAAAGTGTCAAACTTAAATTCATACTTGTTTTCCCTTGTCAACTTTAGATTCTCAAGAATTTGTTCCCAGAGCAACTCACACAAATCAAAGTCTTTTCGATTTATTACCATTTCATGTGCAACATAGATAGTTGTGGTTGAAACAAAATTTTCTCTATTTGTAAAATAGATCTTATGACCTATCACCATGGAAACATATCTCACAACAGGGTTTTGAATAGGTTTAGTAGTTAACACTCTCTTGTCATAGGTGTCACCTGTAAGTTCCATAACAACTTCATTCTTAATGGACTTAAGTATCAGTACAGGTCTTGTATCACACAACCCTGCAACATCCTTAATTACTTCCTTGGTCACATGTCTAGGAACATCGGTCCATAGGAACTTGTCATGTAGTTTGCTCAATGCTAACCTCACATATTTGGAATCAACATCACTATTGTAATTACGAAACCAGTTCCAAACATTTAGCTTCTTCTATACTAGGTTAATATATTCCAGTTTCATAAGGTGATCATCTCCAGTAAGCTAATTGGTCCAAATTTCTATGATTTTCAAGTGATTATATTCTTCCAATTTCCCATGTATGTATGTCCTAGTATCTTCCATATGCAAAAACCTAAATGGAATGCTTGAGAAAGTGTCGATGGGATCATTGTCTAAATCTTTCATTGGATATCTTTTAAACTTCGATCTAGGCCTCTCAGTGATATGAACAACAGCTGAGGTAGCCATTTTAACCTTAATTCAAGCTCAAATTCTTAAGAAAACAATTCTACTTCAAATCCACAAAGCACAGAAAGTTGTAAATACCTCTTTATGTGAACAACAGGATCTAGGGTTTGAGTACTTTGCACCAAATTTTCTTTGAATCACCTTCAAATCTCCTTCAACTCACTCTGCTTTCTTCGAATGTGCAAATGTGATTGAAATTGACTTAGAATTTCACTTTACACCTTTCCAATTTTCCCTAATTCTACATTAAATGCTTCAAATTCCATAAAGTTGATAAACCCTTTACTAATAAATACTAAACCCTAAAACACTTTGTATTTCTTCATATTTGCATATTTTCTACCGGTTTCTTCTCCAAAAGCTTAAGCACATGATTTTTTACCACATATCTTTGTGTGAATCCTTGACACCAGAGAGAGGTAAATATTCATTTGTAGTTCCTAATTCTTCTTTGTTCTCAAGCTCCTCTTTCTTTCTCCAAATCTTTTATATTTCCTTCTTTACTTCAGTAGGATCAATTTCCTTCACAGGTTCATTTCTCTTTGCCGAATTAGTCTATCTTCCATTCTTACTTCTGCAGAATTTTAAAATGTGTCCAGATTTGTTGTAACTATAGCACACAACATAATTTTAAAATGTGTCTAGATTTTTTGTAACTGTAGTCTCTAATCTCTAGTAAAGTTATCATTTTCCCCATGGCTAAGGGGTTTTTTGTGGCTAAGTTTGACAATATTCAAGACAGAAACATAATTTTATGTGAAAAAAATTTTAGCTGGGAGGATAAATTTATGTTGATGATTAAGCCTTGGCATGTTGATTTCAACCCTGCTTATGAAACTTTTAGCAAGATCCAAATCTAGGTTCAGTTTCCTTACCTTCCCCCTTCACTTGTGGTTTGACCCCCTTTTGGAGGAAGTGGGAGATGCCCTAGGTGATTTTTTGTTGGTAGATGATGCTACTTTTGACGTACTTCACTCCACCTTTGCTTATATTTTGGTTGAAATGGATGTTTCTAAAGGACTACTGGATGAGATTTTAATCAAAACTTCTACGGGCTCTTAGGTCCAATCTTTGGTCTATGAAGGGATCCCCTTCTGTTGTAGAAGATGTTTTAAAATAGGTCATGTTGCTACATAATGCGGATTTGAGAAAAAATCATCGACTTCATGGTGGAAAGGTGCTTCTCAACAACATTATACGATTGAGAAGAAAGTTGATCAACATAGGAGCTTTTCTGAGGTGGTTGTGTCGGAATCACAGGCTCGTGAGACATCCCCTCTTGATGTTTCAATTGGTGGGGTTGCTGAAGTTGAACATCATGTTGGAACCGCTAAAGATCGTGAGATTGGGTCTCTGAATGCCATTTCTTCTAGTGGCCTCTCTGATTCGTCATTGGCTACACTAAAGAATAATGATGAAATTTCTGAGACTATCGTAGCAGGCACTCATCTTCAGGAAAATAGTGTGTTGGCTTGGCATGGATTGGCTACGCAAGTGGAAGAAGGTTGGATTACTATTAAGGGCAAGAAAGCTAAATTATTTAGGCCTTCTTTTGACATGACTCTTCACTCCCACAAGAGTAGTTCTAAATGTAAATCTTAACGGGTTTTGTTTGGGGGCTAGTGTTTGGTTGGTTGCTGGTTGTTTATTTGCAGCATTTTTTTTATTGTAAAGGGTTTCGGGTCCCTTCAAAACCTGTTTTTTCCTTTATCAAAAAATGTAGCACATGACATCTTTCTAACCAAACTAACCTCTATTCAATCTGGATCTGCATTGGTTAACTTTGTGCCAAAATACATTGCATGTATAGCAATGACCATTGAAATATTGAGCCATTCTACTAGCATTATATCTATTCATCATTTAATTTTTGCACTCAATAGCTCTATGTCCATATTTCTTGCATGCAAAACATTTTCCGGAGAAGGATCCAACATTCTGATTCATTCTACTTCTACATTCTATTGCCTTATGTCCAAATTTATTGCAAGAAAATAAAATACCATTAAAGGATGGGTACCATTGAGCATTTAGTTGTCTGATAGGGGGCCTCCTAGAATTTCTTCTTTGATATTGATTTTTTCTCCATTGCCTTGAGTCTTCTCTTGATTTTCAACCTTGTTTGGGTTCTAATTAGCCTTTGATCTTTCTCCTTCTTCAATTCCCAAACCACCTTTATCTTTAGATGGTTTCTACCCTACAATTAATTCATCAAGTATTGTAGAACTTGTTTTGAATTTGTCCTCATGAATTATTTCTTTTTCTAGATCTGATCTCAAAGTTACCACTTCTTATTCAATTCTTGCGCATTCATCAATCTATCTTTTTTCGATTGCATTCAAACATTCTTCAATTCTTTTCTTTTCTTCCACTTGCACTTTTAGTATAGTGATATCTTCATTTGCTTGACTCAATTGTTCATTGACTTCCTTATGTCTTTCTCTAAATTTCTTGATCTGTTCTCTCATTTTTTTTATGCATTCATTTGCTTCCTTGAGATTTTCTTTCAGATCTTTGTTTTCACCTTCAACCCTATCAAGATCATCAAGAGCTACTTTGAGTTCTTCTTTTTATATCATGCAACCATCTTCTATGTATTCAATAGCAAAAAAAAATTCCAAAGGAGTAGGATACTTTCAAGATCAACCATGTGTTCAACCTCCAAGATCTTCCTCAAGCTGGTAGGCTTCTTAGAAGGAACCTTGCTCTAATACCAATTTTTGAACGCCTGAAATGTTGAGAGGGGTGGTGAATCATTATTCCATTAAACCATTTGATCATAATCCATTCAATCAAAAAAAAACATCTAATAGTAGTAATGAATGAAATCATGAAATAGTCACAAGATCACATGACACATGAACACCAGTATTTTTATGTCGAAAACCCAAAAAGGAAAAACCACTGTGAGGATTAGCTCACAATATATTATAACCGGTTATAAGATATTACAAAAGGCTCACTGCCAATACACACTATCCAATAGGGCTCATAGCCACAAAAAAGAAAGATAGAAGTTAGAATTGCCACATGGCTAAGAAGTCAATTGATACAAAATGCATCTTCCTTGTGTTGAATTCAGTTCCTTTGAAGCTCAATATACTGACTCTATGCAATTCATCAGATACAAAACACAAAATACTTCTCTACTTTATAGTCATTCAATATTCACAATATCTCTACTATAGTTTTGATCATGTACATATAAATTTGCATACTCACATTGCATCACCCTTCTATAACATCAAAAATGTCTTACATATATACCCAATTCATCTGCATACATCAATTAGGTTGTCCTAATTAGATGTAGCCCTATATTAAATCAAAATTGTCTTGTCAGCTCCACACTTGAATCAAAAACATCTTCATGCTTAAACCAAATGTGAAAAACTTCATTTAGGTCAATAGGGACCTAAAATAGATCTCACTAACATTTTCATTACATATTTAATCACTGCAACATATACTAATCATTAGGTCATCCAAGAATTAGACTTAATCACAAAATATGCTAATTGATCAACACGAACAATCAATTCGACCACATAAACATGCGCCATATGGAATATACAATGTGTTGACACCTATAAGAAATCTCCCAAAATTGTAAAAATTGATTCTTATCACCGAAGAAACGCATACTGGTTTACACATACCCATTTGCACTGTACATAGCCAAAAACTATATGTCAAACTACTGTCACTTATATCTTTCAAAGTATACATCCAAAACAACTAAAATTTTGAACATAGATGTGAATTATAGTCAACAACAACATAATATCATCACATGAGTAATTTTTATCATATGATAAAATGCAAACCAAAATACTGGATTAAGGTATCTCCATTATGTTCACCGAATTAGTGTAGATATCAAAAACCAATGTTGTCATCAATAACACATTAAGGGGATCCTTCTTCATTCTTTCAACATAGTAATAATCGATATGAGATATATTTCTAGGGACATCTTGTATGTTGTTACTCCTCTAGACCTTGTATTAACCCTCTTCATACATACCTTAGACAAATCCCAATCCGCAAAAACCAAAAATAACTAAGTGTTGGACTTATAAGGGTTTCAATTTTTAGCTTACCTTCATACATGTATGCCATCTCTATCATCTTTTGAGTTCGCCTTAACCCCCTTCAAAGATATTTTAAGTACAAAATTTATCGGTCCTTCGAGTTTTCGATGATTCCCTAATCATTTTCTTATCCTAAATATTCCTTAAGCCTCAAATTTTGATTCCTTGGAAACCTCTAGGTGTTAGTTTTATCAATTTTGGGCCTTTAAGTTATTGGTGCTATCTTTAGATTCGCCATCTTAAGCTTGTTGTAGGTGACATGCTCAAAGCTCGATGCTTAACAAAGGAAAGTTTTATAAATGCCTAGGTTTTCAAATTTTTGGTCGTTGGTCTTGGCCTTGCTTCCTTGTCATTTTCAACCCATTGTCATTCACATCCCCGATGCCTAAAGTTTGATTGCTAAAAATTTCCAAGTGTTGATATTATCAAGTTTTTTATTATTGGCGTATTTACTATTTTCATCCCTTTCTGATATGCTTTTTGTTGTCTTCTTTCTCCCCAACCTCTAAATTCCAAATTTTTTTAGACTACAAGAATTAGGTAGCCCCCCTATTAACTAAAGTGCGCCTAGTAAAAAAAATTCATGTGATATGTGATATTGGTACAATACGCCCTCTGATACCACGGGGATGGGAGGAGACTAGTCCTCATGACCTCTTGCCTACAACAAGATTCTAATCGAGCCAACCCCCCACCCCAACCCCTAAAATCCAAGTTATTGAAAATTCTATGTGTTGAATTTTTCAGGAATCAAAATTTTGGCATTATTTATCATCCTTTTTCTTTTGAAATCATTAAGCGGTAGGCCTGAGGGTTGATTCTTGATGGTCGACAGAGGTTTTATTTTTAGGTTTTCAAGATCAAAGGTGTTTTTTCTTCTTGAATTTCTAATAGGAATCATATGGTAGGCTTGAAGCTCGACGCATGATGAGGGTAAGTTGTATGAATGCCTAGGTTCAAGACCCATCAATTTTTTAGGGATCTTATATTTTTTATGGGTTTCGGTATGTGATATGTGTTCCTCTAAATGCACAAGAGAGGTCTTCTTGTTGGGTTTTTGATGTCGAGGGTGCTCTTTTCCCAAAAATTTTGACAAACAATTCCTAGTGGGCTTCAGGCCTGACATAACCATTTTTTTAGGGTTGTAAACAATTTTTTTCTTTACTCATTGGTTCGATGGTAGGATTAGGCTCGAAACTTTGACAATATCCCTATGAAGTGTGTTTTCAAATCAAAAATTTCATTAATGCTCAATGACCCATCTCAACCACTAGATCTCAACTTCTAAACATAGTGTAATGGGTTTCAATGCATTTGAGCTCAAATTTAGGACTAGAGAGGTGCCCATACTTCATTTATTATTCACAAGTGTCCCTTTGTCAAAGTTCCATATCTATATCACAAATTTTGTGGGAATTTTTTTTTACCTTACACTCAACCATGATGATCATTCAATACAAGTGTATGGCACTAGTCAGTGAATTTTTTCTCATTCCCTTGTCATTCATATTATATTTTTAAAGGACATATGTCTTTTGAGCACTAGATAGGGTTGTGACTAGGGTTTTTCCAATTGGGTGACCCTCAAAAATTCCCTTGATAGCTTGGTAGTGGTTTTTATCTTCCTCGGCTTCCATTTTTAGATGATCAAAAAAAAGAAGAAAAGAGGATAACATTTTTTGGAGAGAGGAAGATAGCAAAAGAGAAAAACTTACACAATATAATCAAAGGGTTCATAGTTTCTATCTCTAGGTATAAACATTTTTACACTGCAGTGATTTGTGTTTATCCCAAATTTTTAATAACATTTGTAACCTTTGTAGATCAGTTGATTAATGTCATAATCAACCTTGATTGAGTGTCTTCATGTGTATGGTATATTTTTTTGGATGTGTGTTGTTTATTCGGCTAACTAGATGACTATAAAATCCTTGCATAGCCTTTGTAAAGTATCTTTCAACTTAAAAAATAAATGCATGTGCATGCTTATAGATTACTTAATTTATTAATATTTTGCAACTACTTGTGGTTTTTTTGAATGTATGTGTAGATTCCAACTTGCTTATGCATCCTAAAGAACCTACTATTTTATGGTGTATTGACTAATACATCATCTTGGTTTCAATTGTTATATGTTTTTTTCTGAACATAGAGACTTTATTTCCCAACTAGATAAATGCACCGATATACTATCTTCTTTCTCTCCCCATCATCCTCAATACACTCTAAATCAATCAATTTAAACACTTTTTTGTTTTCCTTTAGTTAGTGTGTTCTAACTGTCCTTTCTAAATGTTTATAACATCTAAGGGGTTATCATAAAGCACATTCTCAAACACTTGTATGGAAAATTATCTATTAAATAGATACTCAATAGTACATTTCCAAACTAGAAAATAGGTATATAGCAACACCAATATTGGGATACATTGTTCATTGGGTATTGTTTGTTGTAAGGTAACTACTTAACATATCAACCATTCATCAAGCATCTTAGGGAAACCCCCCTTGGTCTTGAAGAGCTAGAAATGAAGGAGGTCTTACCCACCTCAAGAATTGGTCCTTAGCTTCCCAACCTAAAGACAGGCTTGTGGTGCTCTTCCTAGGTTTGATGCCCCTAGCACCTGGAAGATTATCAGACCTTAGGGATTTGGGGCTCATTATTTAGATCACTAATAGGAACCTTTATGAGTATTCATGTTGAGTGAAAAGGCTCATTTTTCTCCAGTTGTGGATTGATGGTTTTTTTTCAATTGATTTTCCCCTTGTGAATGGTACTCATAGTACATGTAACCTACCATACCAAGGGTGTATATTTGTCCCATTTATTTTTTTCTTGTGATATTATAATGGGTGATATACATTGATTGGTTTATAATTTTTTGTGTATTTTCTTAAGGTTGGGTTGTTGGTTTGATAGTTTTGGTTTAGGTTGGTTTTGTTTGATGTTTGGACTTGTGTAGGATTTGGGTGATTGAATCTATTTAAGGTTTGTGGGGTGTTTACGTTTATTTAGATTGTTTAAGTATTGGATTTTTTAAATTTTTTGTTAAGGGTTGGTTTTGGGATTTTTCTAAGGTTTGGGGGATATTTGGATTTGATTGGATGGTGAAGGTTTAGAAATTTATGTCATATGTGATATGATTTTAAATCAAAGGTGTTTTTGGTTATTCTATATCCTAGGTTGATTGGGGGTGGATGATTTAACAATCTCTACTTGAGATAGCCAAGTTCTTGATCAAAATTCATTTTCGGATTCTTCAACTAGTTAACTTAGGATAGTCCAAGTTCCTAAGTCAATTTATTAAAGATTGGATGTTGGGTTGGATGCTAATTAAATTGAATCACCACTTGAGATAGAAAATTTCTCAAGTGTAGGAAAGATAATGTTTGAGGATGATGTTCAATTAATGGTTTATATTTGTAAAACCACTTCAATTTAAGGATGATGAGGGATGTTGTTTTAGTTTAAGGTTGATGGATTAGATGTGGTTAAGGTAGAATTAGAGTGAATAATCAATAAGCCAAAACTTTAGAATGATATAAATTGGTTGATCTCATATGCTTAGGATAGGCTATGTTCCTAAGAAAAGGTTAGATTGGATGAATATAATTGGGATAAGCTAAGTTCCAAAAAATTTGGATTGAGGATTTAACTTGATTTAAAGTTTTTTGTCTTGATTTTGGATGTTGATTTTGGTTGAAGGTGAATGCACTATGGTTGAATTTTGGCAATTAGATGAAGGTTTGGGATTGGGATTTTGGTCCAATGTTTGGTTTGAATTGATTTATTGAAAAGGTTTGTATGGAAATTGGGACTAATTTTTTAGATTTAAATTTTGATTAATCTTATGGATGGGGTTTGGTATATGATTAAGGTAGGATTAAGGTTTGGGAAATATTTTAGTGGTTGATGGATTAGGATAATTAGATTTGGGATTATGGACTAAGTTTTGGTTATGAGTTCTAAAGATTGGATGAGGTCTAGGGTTTTGGAATGGTTTAAGGTTTGAATATGTGTTATGGTTTCAAAGGTTGGGTCTAATTTAAGGTAGTTGTGTTTTTGACAAGGTTTTTATTTTTATGAAAGGTGAGACTAAGGTCCTATTGAGGTGGGTGTTAGTTTTTATTTGAAGGTTTGACATATACTTGATTTAAAAATTGTTCAATGGTCAAAGTTTCAACCCTAGTAAGAGATGTAAACACACAACAACAAAATCATGCTTGGCCTAGAATTTTTTAGGTATTTTTTAGTTTTAATGCAATACAAATTTAGCAAAACAAGACATACTAGTCACTTGCACAACCTAGAATTAGTCAAGTAGGAGTGCCAAATTTTATGGGCTCACCAATTGATTATCTAGCAGGTTGAGGATAACTAGGCAATACAAATATAATGAAATAATATTCACACCCCTTATCATGGAGGCCAAGGCCTTTCCCACAATAAGATTTATCTCAAAAATTGGAATTATAGAGTGAGTAACTTCTCAAGGATAACCGCATACCCATGCACCACAAAATATAATGACTAAAAGGTCTTAAACTAGGCTATACAAGATGATTAGGGGATATACTTTGTATATCAAAAGGGAATGTGAGGCCTAGATCTATGAATTGGATTCCATCTAAAAGAACGCCACCAAGTTCTAACCCTTTCCACTTCATCTCTTCCCTTCAAGCCCCAATAGAGGTGGATGGATGGTGATGTGCCAAAAACAATATGAATCCTTTGGGGTACAAATTTGATTATCCCCCCTTTTAGACCCCGTCAAAATTCATCATTGAGATCATCCCCTAGGGTGATGAAATCCCTCGGTAGGCCCCCTAAAGAGAAAGGAAAAGTAAGTGTTTTTGGTCACCTAAGATTCCCTTGAAACGTGATGGCAAAGAAACCCACGTATTGTCCTTAGTATTTAATTTGAACACATTCTTGAACACACTCTTTCCAGTATCATTGCTTCATGAATCATCTTGGAACTATTATTATTAAATACTACCTAAACACCCTCATCAATCATCTTTCTTATGCCATGTTTTCTGAAATGGTTAAAAATGATAGGAATTCCATTATGATGAAATCCTTGTTCACCATGAGAGGGATTATGTAAAATATTCTTGTTGGCCTCTCAAGTATTCAAATCGATCATAATAGCATACAACATCTTCAAGAATAGGTTGTAGGTTCCATACGAATGATTAAGGTTGAGATCAAATTTCCATTCTACATGAGTAACCTATGGTTTTTTTATTAAGTTTTCTTCAAGAAAAGACTATGCCAAGGATGATATATTTTCAAGGTTTCATCTTTGATAAATTTTAGGATTTCAAAAGACCAATTGCAAGTTGTAAGACGTGGCTATGGTTTGAAGTGCATTTTTAATTAGATTCAAGATAACAAGATTGATTGGGTTTTTTTCTAAAATAAATCAAGGTTCCAAGATTTCTACAATGGCCTACATTTTTAGAGTGTGGAAGCCACTCAAATTATATCAAAGTTTCTAGAAATACTTGTGGACATTTTAGATTGACTACTTTTAGTCATGAATTATTTTGGAAGAGATATACTTCTAGATGACGTTTTGGAAGGTTTATGTTGGGGAATTATATATTGAACGCTGAAATACATTTGAAGATTTCCTTGTCTTAAATGTTTTATTTTTTAGACAAACTTTTATTTTATTTTTTTCTCAGATATTCAATTTTTAACATGAAATTTTAGTAGTTTATTTTTTATTTATCTTTAATAAATTACATTACATGAGTATGGAAAATTTTGAAAAAAGATAAGTAATTCATGCACTTAGATGGAATCCAATAGTAATTTTATGTCTATATATGTTCTAAAATTGTTGTTTAATTCAATTTATGTGAACTTGTGAGGTGATTATATGGCTTAATGATTATTATAAGTTTTACATTGCAATATTATTGATCTAGACCTATATGTAGCTTTGTATGTGAATCTCCAATACTTACTCATTATATACATTTTTTTAATCTAATTTACTACCAAAGTTATTCTCATTCTTCATAGTCTTTTCTTTCAACTAGAAAATATGAGCACTTGTGAGTTCATACATAAGTCATTAACTGCAAGTCAAAAAATTAGAAAATATATTCTATACAATGAAGAGTTGTTCAACCTTGTGTCATACCCAATATAGAGAAGGGGGATTTGTCACCCCCAAGGCTCCAAGTCATGAAAGAGCCTAAGGGAACGAACTACCCTAAACTACCTCAGGTTATTTGATGGGTTGAGAGAGAGGTTGAAAAGGAAGGGAAAATAGTGCAATATTTCCCTTATGCTGAAAACAAGTGTTTACAAAATTAGGTGGTCTGACCTCAAAGGTTTCAGACTATAGACTAGATAGCTCATTGTCTAAGGATGGCATCATGGGAACCAGACTCCAATGCAGTGCACTAGCATCTCAGGGATGTGCTAGCGTCCTGTATGGATAGAGGTCTGGAAAACAGACATAAAACTTAAAGGGCCTACTAATGACCCGACTGACACAATTTTATGGTTTGTCAAAGAAAATTCAGGAAACAAGAAGTACAAGAAGAAGAATACTAGAAACTACTCTAACACAGAAATGACAAAGAAAGAGTAGGAAAATATACCTTTTCACCCACTCTTTGATTCTTCAACTCTAACTCCAAATGGATGAACCAACACCTGCACACAGAGAAACAAGAAAAATGTTGGGTTATGTTTTGAGGTCTGCCTTAGTTAGACCCCTGTTTTGGTGTCCCTGCCTCCATGGACAACCAGATATGTAATGAGATAGATAAATTGATAAAGAGATAATAGAATTTAGTACAATATTAAATAGCTCATGCAAAGACAACTTGGATTCTACTCTATAAGACACAATGATGCAAATAAAATAACAAGAGCAATATCACCTTTCCTCCTGCTAGCACTCAAGGATGAGAGGAAGAAATGACACCACACGGAGAGAAAGAGGCTTCGTCAACCTGCAAAGATGGTGGAGTTGCAACAAGAATGTTGTAGGTAGCAAGAAATCACCAAGAAGAGAGCAAGAGTGAGCTTGAGATAGTGAGAGAATGGGAGAATTGCAAGCAAGAGTGAAGAAGTTGTGAAAGAAGAGTGAATGAATGAGAGAATTTCCAAAATGTAGGTAATAGGTCAATTTTTGTCAGTCAAGGAAGGGTAGAAGATGTTAGTTTCATAGCCAACCAGAAACGTAATAGTTATGTAGATTTCAGGGGTAGGAATCTTGTTATGATGCTAGTGCGGCATGTGGATGTCCATGCAATGCGTACACACCCCTGACAAAAATTCCTCCACCGATACAAAAAGACAAGGCCACATGGAAGGAATAAGCTGATGGTGGCAGGGTTGCATCATCTGACTTATATTTTATAACGTAAAGGTAAAATAAATGGGGAATTTTCCTAGGGTGCAAATAATTCACACCATTACACCCAATAACTAAAAAGATATATTAGATAGGGTTTCTAGTTTAAAAAATTGTTTAAAGGGGACCTTCCTTTCTAATTTGAAGAAAAGTTTACTTTTTAACATTTTTCTATTTTGTGCTTTTTTAAGAGGGATAAAGTTAAACTCTAATGAACAACTCACTTGAAATAGTAATAGATAAAAATAGCTATTATGAGACATCAATTGTCTCCTTTTATTATTTTAGATTTGTAAATAATTATTAAATTACCTTCTTAAATTTTTGGAACATCTAATTTTCTTTTTGCTTTATAAAGGATTTACCTATGAAATGAACTTATCTCGTAGCAATTTAAAATTTTGATGTAAAATTTAGGCTATGCTCCAATTTTTCTTTTGTAAACAAATTTGTATTAGATAATACAAACCTTAGACAATTTTCTATTTTTAAAATATTTATAAATTGAATTAGGTTAAACACTTGCATATATGTTCTATACAAATTATGGAAAAAACCCTTTTCATATCTCAAGTGCTTAAATCATTATTTTTATTTTAGAAAAAAAAATCTATCACAACAATGATATCCCTATATTTATTGCACTTTCCTCTTTATTGAATTTCAAACAAAAATAAATTTTCTTTAAGGTTCTTATGCCACATTTCTAACTTTATAGATCAATATTGTACTTCTTGACCTCACATTCATAACTTACGTCCAGATTTTCATTTCTTATAACAAAATTGTATTTTTTGGCCTTCTCACCACTTTTATCAATTTTAACATCTAAATCAACATTGTGTGATTTGTGCAATTTTGGCACTTACCAATTTCTAAAAAGTCTTTGAGGCTATACTTATTGTCACACAAATTTTGCACTTTTTCCACTTTTCTAAAAAAAAATTGGCATCTCTATGCATTGTCACAATATTCACCAAAGGTACACCACCTTTTGACTTTGAAAGTTTTTTGGCATGGTAGTGGTGTCATTTGATGCTCTAAAGGCATGCCATTTTTTTACTTTTTCCATTTTTTTGGGTACCCAGTGGTGAATCATGTGTCTCTCCAAAAAATGCCACTTTTGACATTGAGAATTTTTCGACATATTAGTGTTGGATCATGCAATTCTCCAAAGGAAAGTCACTATCCTTCTCTTCACCATAAATTTCTTGTTTGGACTATAATTTTTTTCATTTAAAATGTTAATAAATTCTCATCACTAATTATAAAATGTATTCGGTTTGATTTCAAAATATATGAAAAAATGAAGATGAATATTTCTAATTGAAAAATTATAAAAAGAAAAGTGCAAAGTTAACTTGGAAGATTCGTTTGTATCACAATTTAGTTACATGTATTGTTATTGACCCTCTTCCATCTCCTTTTTTATTTTTATTTTAGGTGTTTTTCCTCATTTTAATTTTTTTATATATTTTTGAAACATAAAATTAGGGATTGGGTCTTTAATTGTAACCATTAAGTATGAAGTTGTTTTAATTCACTTTTTAGAAATTCTTATTATGTTATTGAGATTATTTTAACTAACCTGATTGATAAATTAAATCTCTACTCAACAATTTATTCAAGAGATAACTTTTGACTTAAATATATATTCCTCTGTAATGTTATAATTCACTTTATAAAAGTAAAAATATCATATCTATATAATCCAATTATTTTTTAAAAAAAATGAACATCAAATTTTATGGATCATTTAGAATGGAAAATCTAGAACTACCAACAGCTCCACTTCATCATTATTTTACTTAATGGTCTTAGATGAAGAAGGAACTCTCACTGCCCAACTAATCTCTACCCTTGTCCAAAAGAGTAGAAGACACCATCATTGAAGAAAATCAAAGATTAAAGGAAGGAGAACTATCTATTGAATTATCTCCAGCCAACTTTTCTTAAAGATTAAAGAAAGGAGAATTATCTATTGAATTATTTTGACTAATAAAAATAGAATTTTTTATTTTTTTTATATGGATGTGGTGTAAAATTGTTATTGCCTCATTGAACTGAACTATATTTTTATAGAATTACCCAAATCATCCATCTATAAAGTCGTTTGACATTACCCACAAAGCGATAAAAGTGAACTTCTAATTCACAGAAAATAATCACCATAAAAACCAAACCTCTAACCTGTGACCTAGATAAACATCACATCCTTTAATGTTACATCTAAATCTTGGCTGAAATCCTTCCTCATCAAGCTCATTTTGTTCCTTCAAAACATTCAGGGCATTGAAGAGAAATGGAGGTAACCTCTGAATTGACCCTGATTCTGATGTGAGCTTCTAAGTAATCAATCCCAAGAACCTTTTTTATTTTTATTTAGTCCAGGTTATTTGAATATCAGAAATCATCTCCAATTGGGCATCCAGAAACTTGAAAGGCCATTACCATATCAGTCTCCATGATAGAGAACAGAACCCACAAAAGTGCTTAAGCCATCTGCCCAAATAAAAAAGAAAAAAGAAATGAGTGAAATATCCCATCCATCTAGCCCAATCAATGCCCGGAAGCCTCGAGAAATAATCGCCTGCAAAATCTTTCCATCGAAAAGTACAGTGTCAAGAAAACGATGGTTGTAAAAAGGTGACACTAAGGTTTTGAGTGGGATCCCGAACAGATCGTCAATCCCAAACATTGGATGAGCCATCCCACCTGAAGTCATGATTTTGCATGATCAGAGTATGTCAGGCATCAATTGCAAAATTGACTAAAAAGAAATCCTGCTACTCGATTTACTTCTCTATATCAATGATTCATTGAATAACTTCCAAATCATCGAGAAGATATCAAGATCTTCTTGTAATGATGTCTACCTTCCAAGTCTTCAGATGTTTGTTTTTTATGGTTGTGGCAATAACTATTGGATCTCCCTTTATACAAATATTATAAATTCTACAAATTGAAGTTGATTGAAGATCAAAGATGAACAAAGATCTCTGTAGTTGAAGCTTCAAGGTGAGCACATGGGATTCATATTTAATAGTATCTATCATGGGATTCATTTTTAATAGTATCTATCTTGATATTCATTGAAATAAATTTTAATTGAAGGATTTATACATAATGTGTATGACTATTTTGTTTTGGGAGATTGTTGAATGATTTCTGATAATAACATAAAATTTTCAATTTAAAAAATAATCAAATAGAAAGAATATATTTTATTAAATCTTTTGGAATCGATTATGTCTTAACCTTGTAAAACTCATTAATAAAAGGAATCTTCAAAAGGTTCTAAGATCTAAGAGTGTGCTCATCCTAGGAAGAGGTTTTCTTACCTTTGATTACATGCTTTGAAGCCTTTCTCATAACGGTTTTTTAAATAATTACCTCATCTTTACACAAATTCTAACTTCAAAAAATTGTTTATCGAGAAAGATTCTTCTATTCTCTCTTATATATGACAAATAAAGCATAGAAGGTTAAAATTCCCAAATTTTATAAAACATTGCTTTTTCTTTAAGATTTGACCTTCCCTAGAAAAGTTGCAACAAATCTCTAGACTAGTTGAGTTGAGTGCAAAGCTAATACCACGACTTAGTTATGATTGGACAATGTGTATACAAGTGAAAAACTAACTATCCATGATTAAGACACAAAATGCAAACAATAATATGCAATGTAATGGAAATGATGCATAATTGATTTGGCCTAATGTAGGAAACAATATATATTGCAAAGGTGAAGGATAGGGGATAGAATGCTATGATAGTAAATGATGTGATTGTTGTATGTTATCAATGTTGGTTCAAATTTATTGAGTTTGCATTGTAAGAATGATATTTTATGTCCACCTAGTTGACATGTTTAAAGTGTATTCTAATGTTTGATATTTGTGTGCAAGCATGTAAAAGCTCACTTGTTAGGGATATCTATCTAAGCTTAATTTTGGGATTTGTGTCAAGCTCAAGTTGTAGGGATAGCATGAAATACATAAAACTTCTTATTATGGAAGACATTCAAATCACAAAAGGGACTATTATGCATGTATCAAAAGATCATTCCGAAGTAGGATTTAATCACCTTCCATCAATGTAGAACAAGGTTTAGAATTGCATGACTAGATAGGCATATGAGATGAGGATGAATGGGTGAAAGAATAGGTCCTATAAGATTGTGAAGTCTAGTTACTACACATGGAAAATACAAGAAGGATTTCACCATGATAATTTTCCAAGGCACCACAGCAAGTGGTTTTCACCAAAAGATAATTTTTATCTTTACTATTTTTTAAATTCTTTTATTTCTTGATTTTTTTGGTATTTTTGGATTGGGATATTCCTTGAATTAGGCATAAAATCTCTTGATCTACACAATGTTCATAGGTTCATCAAATGCATGACCCTTAAGGGTGGCCAATTGATAACATGATCAATATTTGGCAATGATAACATAGGGCCCCAATCACCTAGGTTCAAAATTTTCCTTCTTATCATGGTCCTAAAGATTCTTATGATCTTTTTAGTACAAGATCACCAATCTCAAATTCACAAGATTTTATTTTTTAGTTATTGTTGTGATAGTCTATTCTAATATATTTGCAAATGATTAAAGGAATTGAGGTGTCATTTGTCTAAAATCTCTATATTGTGTATGTATGGGCAACTTGATACTCCTCATTATCGATGAGGTTACACAAGGTGACACACAATGATGAGAGTTTGACCTCTATTGGCAAGATGGCCTCAAATCTATAGATTAAGTAGGGAGTCACACCAATGGGTGTATGAATACTAGTGCAATAAGCCCATATGACATGATTAAGTTGAAGGTGCTAGTCATCGCCAACATCATTGACTATCTTTTTGAGGATTTTGAGTAGGGTTTTATTATATGTATTTGCTTGATCATTACTTTTTAGGTAGTATGGGGTGAACTAGTGGTGTTAGATGTGGCAATGTTGAAAAATCATATGGACTTCTTAATTTTTAAAAAGTTTTCTATTATCTATGACAATGTTGGAAGAGATTTCATAGCAAAAAATGTTGTAGTGGAGGGTGAACTTGAATATTTTCTTACCAATGGTGTCTATGAGGGGGATGAATTTAGCCCACTTCATGACACACTCATTGGTGGTGACTATGAATTATGGCCACTAGAGGAGGATGGATGGATATTGCTAGTGATATTAAGGCCCCATTATGAAAAGGTCCAAGGAGTACTCATAGGTTGCAATGCTCATATGGTGTGCGAATTAGATCTGCATGTTGTTGTAGCATCATAAATTGTCACCCTTGATAATTTCACACTAGGTTTAGCTTCCCCCCTATGTTCTTGCACCCAATTGTGCTCTAAATTTATTAGTTTTATGAGAATCTTTAGAAAATCAAAGTTAAAGGCAATAATGATTAATATTTATTTAATGACACTTAAAAACCCAGAATAGTTCTAAAGTAGGGCATTTTTTGACATTTTAATATTTATAAATTAAATTCATTTTTCAGTTGTCGGTAATTAATTTAGCTGGAATTAAAGAAATACATATAAATACAAGTATTTTTCACCATTTGGAAGCTCCTAGAAATTTTTAGATCATAATTGAGTATCCTAAAAAGTAGTCAATAGCAAAATTAGTAGAGTTTACGACACTTATTATCAGTCAAGATTCATGTTAGCAATGCATCAAGTTTTCATGTGAGTTTATTTATGTTTCATGTTCATTTGTTTTGTGAGCATTAACACTTGTAGGAATTCAAATAAAGCTTACAATTCTCCTTGAAGGTGATGATTACAATGACTTCAGTCCATCGAGGAATGTAGATTTGAGTGGTAAGTTGCAGCACTTGTCAATTTATTATTCTTTTATCCATTTACTTTTTCCTGACCTAGGGCAAGCACTCGTTTACATCATCATAGCCGTTGTGGAAGTGGAAACGCAAAAATAGGGTTTGGATTAGGCAAGCCCCTATATGACACAACCCTTTATCTCCTATCTTATGTGTAGGTGATAGATCTAAAGTGGATTTGGGAAAGGAATGAAGACCTAATTACTCAATCAAGCATTCAAGCCTCACATGTCAAAAAATTAGGGAAAGTGAAATTAATCATTGATAGATGAAGTTCTAACACTAAATCTAGAAGAGAAGAACCTACAAACAATGGTCATCTAAGGTCTAATTTATAATTTTGAAGGAGTTTGTATTTCTAGGTCTAGGGCACCCACACCCTTGTCCACTCGGCATGAGCTCAAATTTATGTGTCAGGTTCCTTTCTCTTTGCACTCTTCTATTTTTTGAACCTTTTTTGTGCTTTTCCGAAATCATAACATTTGTTATAGTTGCATAATTAACCTAAGTACACATTTGCATCATCAAATTCAATCAATTATTAATCAATCAATTAACCCCCTAAGAAAGAACCAAAACCTTGATCCACCATTATGGCTCTTCCATAGTGGTTAGTAACCAAGTGGGTGTTTGTGATCATTTTTGGTTCCTTCCATTGTGATGTAGGAGAAGGTCTGATTTAGACCCTAGATCCCTTTTTCTCACATCATAGTTGCTAACATGAAAAATATTTCTTCACATATTGGTATGCATCTTATTCCATTTCTGACTAATAATAAGTTGTTCTTGATATATTTTTGGCTGGGTTTATGACACTAGTGTTTACATCATAGATATCATCATGCACCTCTTTCAATACAAGCGAAGCCTCTTTTATTTTAAGGCATTTTAGGAGGATACCATGAAAGCTCAGGTTCAATATAATGTGCTATCAAGGATGATGAAATAGGATGAGTGAAAGATGATAGTTTTGAATCGGGTTTGGGATAGGTTTGGTGGTAGGATGTAGTCATAGAGGTATGTGTATATTTCATCATACTAGACTAACTTCAGACCACTAATTTTGTAAACAAGCTCAAATTTTGGGACATCACAAATGGGGATCAAAAGGTTCTCAATTAAGAAACTACATCGATGAATATCTTGTGGTCTATCTAGGAGAGATACAATGGTAGCCATGACATCTATTTAATTTTTGTTTAATCAAGTTACAAGTTTGTTCAAAATAGATGATGGTGGTGAAATATTCTCTAAAACTATCAACCACCTAATTATAGGTAATCAATTTTCATCCTTGGCTTGATACTCATTATTAACCTTCTTTATAATGATTTGTGAATCTTTGTAGACTAGGAGATGTTGGATATAACATTAATTGACTATTTTGATACACTTGATGAGACCCTTACATTTTTCTATATTGTTAATGCAAGGAAAAAATGGTTTGAAGGCCTTACGAATAAGACCTCCCTTTGGAGTGATAAATATAATTTTGGCCCCTATTCCTCTATTTTTGTAGGAACCATGTCAAAATATACTTTCCAAGTTGTTGATTCATCTAATGTAAATATAGACTCGTTCAAGAAGTCCATGATCAATGGGTGATGATTTGTAAGTGGTGCTTCTACCTTGACTAATCTAACATGACCTATTTTTCATGCAACCTATTAGGTAATCCCTTGAAAGAAGATACTTTAGCGGGTCAATTTCTTAGATGAGTATATTATTTTCTTACTAAGCATGTAGTGTCATATCTTTTTGAAGTTGAATACAATAGCTAAGAATGTACATTTAGTAGGGGCATAATTGAGCTCACAACCCACTATAGTTTTATTTATGTAATAGATAGCTCATCCATGGCCTTCTAAATCATGTTGTGCTAATAATTACCCTAGGGTTGAAATGTAGAGCAGTAATGGCTTACCCAAAATGGGTGCCATGAAGACCAAATGTGATGTCAAATACTCTTTGATTTTATCAAAATCCTATTGGCATGATTCATCCTAGTGAAAGATATTATTTTTCCTCAATAGATGGGAGAATGGATAGCATTCATTATCTAATTTTGAAATGATCCTCCTTCACCACTTTTATCAATTTTGACATATAAATTAACATTGTGTGATTTGTGATTGATTTTGGAACTCTTACCAATTTCTAGAAAATCTTTGAGGCTATACTTATTGTCACACATTTTTTGCACTTTTTCCACTTTTTTAAAAATCTTGGCATCTCTATGCATTGTCACAATAGTCACCAAAGGTACACCATCTTTTAACTTTGAAAGTATTTTAGCATGGTAGTGGTGTCATTTGATGCACTAAAGGCATGTCATTTTTTTAATTTTTCCATTTTTTGGGTACCCAGTGGTGAATCATGTGTCTCTCCAAAAAAATGCCACTTTTGACATTGAGAATTTTTGGACATATTAGCGGTGATTCATGCAATTCTCCAAAGGAAAGCCATTATCCTTCCCTTAGCCATAAATTTCTTGTTTGGACTATAATTTTTTATTTAAAATATTAATAAACTCTTATCACTAACTATAAAATAAATTTGGTTTGATTTCAAAATATATGAAAAAATGAAGATGAATATTTCTAATTGAAAAGCTATAAAAAGAAAAGTGCAAAGTTAACTTAGAAGATTCTTTTGTATCACAATTTAGTGACATGTATTGTTATTGACCCTCATCCCTCTCCTTTTTTATTTTAGAGAAATGTTTTTCCTCATTTTAATTTTTTATATATTTCTGAATAGGGATTGGATCTTTTTTTCATTATATTGAAAACTTAAAGATATAAAAGAATTTAATTATAACAATTAGGTATAAAGTTGATTCAAATTATTTTTTGAGAAATTTTTATTTTGTTATCGAGACTCTCATAAGTAATGTGATTGATAAATTAAATCTCTACTCAACAATTTATTCAAGAGATAACTTCTGACTTAAATATATATTCTTCTGTAATGTTATAATTCACTTTATAAAAGTAAAAATACCATATCTATATAATCCAATCATTTTAATTAAAAAATAAACATCAAATTTTATGGATCATTTAGAACAGAAGATCTAGAGCTACCCAACAGCTCCACTTCATCATTATTTTACTCAATGGTCTTAGATGAAGAAAGAATTCATCGTTATTTTACTCAATGGTCTTAGAGGAATAAGGAACTCTTACTGCTGAACTCATCTCTACCCTTGTTCAAAAGAGTAGAAGGCACCATCATTGAAGAAAATAAAAGATTAAAGGAAGGAGAATTATCTATTGAATTATCTCCAGTCAGCTTTTCTTAAATATCATTGGGATCAACACTAAAAGTTAATTTTGGCTAATAAAAATAAGATAAATATTTATCTTTTTAATATGAATGAGATGTAAAATTACCAATGTTTGTATTGTCCATTGAACTGAACCATGTTTATATAGAATGCCCCAACCACCCATCAATAAAATCGTTGGACATTACCCATCAAAATGATAAAAGTTAATTCACAGAAAATCACTATAAAAACCAAACCTCTAACCTGTGACCCTGCTACTGGAAGGCTGCAGCCCAGATAAACATTACATCCTATAATGTTACATCTAAACCTTCACTGAAATCCTTCCTCATCAAGTTCATTGAACATGTTTTTCCTTCAAAACATTGAGGGCATTGAAGAGAAACATGGAGGCAACCTCTGAATTGACCCTGATTCTGATGGCAGCTGAACCTTTTTATTTTATTTAGTCCAGGTTATTTGAATAACAAAAACCATCTCCAATTGGGCATCCAGAACTTTGAAAGGCCATTACCATTTGGCTTAAAGACAAGAAAATATCAGGCTCCATGACAGAGAACAAAAACCACCTAAAGCGATCAAAATTCACCACATGTCACAGCCTGAACCACCCACTCAAGTGCTTGAGCCATCTGCCCAAAGAAAAAAGCGAAAAAAAGAGAGTGAAATGTCCCATCCATGTAGCATAATCAATGTCTAGAAGCCTCGAGAAATAATCGCCTGCAAAATCTTTCCATCGAATGGTACTGTGTCGAGAAAATGATTGTGGTAAAAGGTGACACTAAGGTTTTGAGTGGGATCCTGACCGGACCCTCAAGTCATGATTTTCAATAATCAGAGTATCTCAGGCATCAATTTACACAATGATTCATGGAAACACTTCTAAGACATCGCTTGGTAGCTCTCTTTGTAAACGTATCTAACTTTTAAGTCTTCAAATGTTTGTCTTTGATAGTTGTGACAATAACCATTGAATCTCCCTTAGAAATCCTATAAATTGAAGTTAACTGAAGACCCAAGATGAACATAAAGATCTAAAAAATTTATAAGATGTCCACATGGGATTCATCTTTCTTAGTATCTATTTTGATATTCATTCAAACAATTTTAATTGAAGGATTTATATATAATGTTAATGATGTATTTTATGTGAGAGATTGTTGAATGATTTCTTATAATACTATTAAAATTGATTTTAAAAGAAATCAGATAAAAAAATATGTTTTATTAAATCTTTTGAAATTGATTGTACCTTAATTTTATAAACCCCATTAATGAGAGGGACCTTCAAAAGATTCTAAGATGTAAGAGTGTGCTCATCCAAGGAAGTGGTTTCCTTACCTTTGATTGCATTGTTTGAAGCCTTTATCATAACAGTTTTTTAAATAGTTATCTCAATCTTTACACAAAGTCAAACCTCAAAAAATTGTTTATCGAGAAAGATTCATCTATTCTCTTATATATGAAAAGTAAAGCATAGAAGGACAAACTACCCAAATTTTATAAAACATTACTTTTGCTTTAAGAATTGACCTTCCCTAGAAAATCTGCTAACAAATCTCTAGACTAGTTGAGTTGAGTGCAAATCTAATACCAAGACTTATTTATAATTGGACAATGTGTATGGAAGTGAAATACTAACTATCCATGATTAAGACAAAAAATGCAAATAATAATATGCAATGTAGTGAAAATAATGCACAATTGATTTTTCCTAATGTAGGAAACAATATATATTGCATAGGTGAAGGATAGGGGATAGAATGCTATGATGGTAAATGATGTGACAATTGTATGTTATCAAGGTTGATTCAAATTTATTGAGTTTGCATTGTAAGCATGATATTTTATGTGCACCTAGTTTACATGTTTAAAGTGTATTCTAATGTTTGATGTTTGTGTGCAAGCATGTAAAAGCTCACTTGTTAGGGATATATATGCAAGCTTAATTTTGGGATATGTGTCAAGCTCAAGTTGTAGGGATAGCATGAAATGCATGAAACTCCTTATTATGGAAGGCATTCAAATAAAAAAAGGGACTATTAGGCATGTATCAAAAGATCATTTTGAAGTAGGATGTAATCACCTTCCACCAATGTAGAACATTTTAAAGAATTGCATGATTAGATAGGCGAATGAGATGAGGATGGATGGGTGAAAGACGAGGTCCTAAAAAATGGTGAAGTCTAGTTACTACACATGACACCTACAAGAAGGTTTTCACCACAATAATTTTCCAACTTGCATCACAACATGTGGCTTTCACCAAAGGATAATTTTTATCTTTACTATTTAAAAATATATATTTCTTGATTGTTTTGGTATTTTTGGATTGGGATATGCCTTGTATTAGGCATAAAATCTCTTGATCTACACAATGAACTCAGAGATTCATCAAATGCTTGACCGTCAAGGGTGGCCAATGGTTAAGCCCATAATCTATATTTGACAATGATTTAATATAGGGCCCTAGCCACTTAGGTTCAAAATTCCCCTTCTTATCATGGTCCTAAATATTCTTATGATTTTTCAATACAAGATCACCAATCTCAAATTCACAATATTTTATTTTTTAGTTATAGTTGTGATAGAGTATATACTAATATGGTTGCAAATAATTTAAGGAATTGAGGTTTCATTTGTCCAAAATATCTAGCTCATGTATGTGTGCAACTTGATACTCCTCATCATCAATGAGTTTCCACGAGGTGACACACAATGATGAGAGTTTGATCTTTATTGCAAAGATGGCCTCAAATTTGAAGATTAATTAGGGAGTTACACCAATGGGTATGTGAATACTAGTGTGATAAGCTCATAGGGTGGGATTACATTGAAGGTGTTAGTCATTGCCAACATCATTGACTATCTTTATTAGGATTTTGAGTACATGGTTTTATTAGATGCCTTTTCTTGATCATTAAGTATATTTGGGTAGTATGTGGTGTGTAGGAGTTAATGGTGACTCCTCAACACCCTCAAGAATAGTTTCTAGACCAAAATATCTTCCACTAGAGAGAAAATGGCAAAAATACTTGCTTCAACAATGCAATATTGAATATGGTTGAATATGCAAATATACATGAGATGCCTTGCTTATAAAGGCAAGGTGAGACATAGGATTAGACAATCTCATGACAAGTGTCTTAATCCTATTACATGAGACAACTAACCTATAAATCTAGGACAAGATAAGATCTACAAAATGACAACTAAGACTTATAGAAGGAATCTTATAATCCTAAGCAAACTTAACATGTGAATATGTCCCCTAATTTTCTAGTAAGGAAATTAACTAGGTACAAGACATTTATTCACACCAACACCCCCCCTTAAGTGCAACTTAGGGAGAAAATTATTATGCAAACTATGCAAAATGAATTTGAAGATGGGTCTTGACTACTAGGCCATGTTAGGTACCATTTACAATGAAAATGAAATCAAGGCAATCTCTCACAAATGGAGAAAAGGAGAAAATCCAATGGGATAAAACTCTCTCCAAAAGAGAAAATAAATAAAACAAGATGATGCATGATTGAATATGGTTGAATATGCAAATTTACATGAGATTCCTTGCTTATAAAGGCAAGGTGGGATAGGATTAGACAAGATCATGACAAGTTTCTTAATCCTATCACATGAGACAACTAACTTATAACAATCTAGGGAAAGATAAGATCTAGAAATGACAACTAAGACTTCTAGAAGGAATCTTATAATCCTAAGTCAACTTAACATGTGAATATGTCCCCAAATTTTGTAGTAAAGAAATTAACTAGGTACTAGACATTTATTCACACCAACAGGGTGGACTAGTGGTGCTAGATGTGGAAGTGTTGACAAAGCATATGGACTTCCTAATTTTTAAAATACTTTTTATTATCTATGGCAATGTTGGAAGGGACATCATAGCAACAAATTATGTAGTGGCTCAGGATGAGCTTGAATATTTTCTTACTTCTGGTGTATGTGAGGGGGTAGATTTAGCCCACTTCATTAATCACTCATTGGTGGTGATTATGAATTGTGGCCACTAGAGGAGGATGGATGGATATTACCAATGAGATTAAGGCCCCATTATGAAAAGGGCCAAGGAGTACCAATGGGTTAAAATTCTTGTGATGGTGTGTGAATTATGTCTCCATGGACTGCTAACATTCAAAATATTTCTTCATGTATTGGTATGCATCTTATTTCATTTTCAACTAATAATAAGTTGTTATTGATATCTTTTTGGATATGGTTATTCCACTAGTGTGTGCACCATAGATATCATCATGCACCTCTTTCAATACAAGTGAATCCTCTTTCATTTCAAGGCATCTTTGGAGGATACCATTGAAGCTCCTTCAATATAATGTGCTATCAAGGATGATGAAATAGGATGAGTGAAAGATAAAATTTTTGCATTGGGTTTGGGATAGGTTTGATGGTAGGATGTATTCATAGAGGTCTATGCATATGTCATCGTACCAGAGTGAATTGGGAAAAATAATTTTGCAAATAATCTCAAACTTTGGGACATCGCACATAGGGATCAAAAGGTTCTCAACCAAGAAACCACGTCGATGAATATCTTGTGGCATATCTAGGAGAGATCCAATGGTAGTCATGGCATCTGATTCTTTTTTGTTTAATTAGGGTACTTGTTCAAAATAGATGATGGTGGTGAAATATCCTCTAAAACTATCAACCATCTATTATATGTAATCAATTTTTCATCCTTGGTCTGATACTCATTGTTAGCCTTCCTTGCAATGATTTTTGAATCGTTGTAGACTAAGAGAAGTTGGATATTCCATTAATTGGTTATTTTGATACTCTTGATGAGACCCTTGCATTTTTCTATGTTAATAAAATGAAAACATGGTTTGAATGCCTTAAGAATAAGGTCTCCCTAAGGAGCAACAAATATAATTTTGGCCCCTATTCCTCTATTTTTGTAGGAACCATGTCAAAGTATAGTTTCCAAGTTGTTGATTCATCTAATGTAAATATAGACTCATTCAAGAAGTCCACGATCAATGGGTGATGATTTGTAAGTGGTGTTTCTACCAACTAATATGTCATGACCTATCCTTTGATGGCCTTTTAGTCCACATATTCAATATCAAATTCACTAAGTGACATGACCCATTTTGTCATGTGGCCTAGATTAGGTAATCCCTTGAAAGAAGATACTTTAGTGGTTCAATTTTCTAGATGAGAAGTTTTTTACTAAGCATGTAGTGTCATATATTTTTGAAGTTGGATATGACAACTAAGCATGTACATTCCATAGGGACATAATTCAGCTCATAACCCACTAGAGTTTTATTGATGTAATATATAGCTCATCCATGGCCTTCTAAATCACGTTGTGCTAATAATTCCCCTAGGGTTGAAATATAAATCAATAATGGCTTACCCAAAATGGGTGTCATGAGGTCCAAATGTGATGTCACTCTTTGATCTTGAAACATTGAAAATTTTCATTGTATGTATATGTATGATTTAGGAGATACAACCACCAATTTTCTACAAGTTTCACTCAAGGAAACCCTAGATATCTCAATCCAAGGATAGAATGAGGGTGATCCCACAATAGTGGTTTACAATTTTTGGCCAAACTGGACACTGAAATAATTTTTTTAAACTAAATCTTCACTTTCGGGCACCTATAGCGGCTAAATCGTGAGGAATTTGAAGATGATGCAAACTAAAGTTTCATGAAATTTTTTTTAAAGATTCTAAATATATTTTTTTCAAATTTTTTGGAATTAAATTGCACTTCCTTTTCCATCTCCCTTGAAAACTAGTTTTTTCAGAAAACAACATTTTTAAAAAGTGACACTCACCGTATAACGTATAACTTTTTTTCCATGAAGGATAAAATTCTAATTATTTCAAATTTAAATTTTTAACTCTACTATCTAGTGCTTCCACTTCCAAGTTAGATAATTTTTTATTAAATATTTTTTGTTTAATCAATTTTCAAAGTCAAACTAATTACAATTCAGACATAGTGTGACCATATAACGCATAACTTTTTTTGTATGTATAGAAATTCAATTTTTTTTCTTTTGTTGGATCAAGGACTTCAATATCTGGTGCACTCATATTTTTCATTTTTTTTTTATAATCTTCTATTTTTCCACATGTGTAGAACAAAGAGCTTGATTTTCGGTAAAAAACCTACATTCACAAGAAATAAAAAATAAATACAATAATAAAATTAAATTTATTTAAACCTATACTTTTTGGGAAGCTTATAATAAGGAATACATACTTAAAAAAAAAATTAATGAATTCATTTGATCCCCCAAAAGGTAAATCAAAAGTGGTTTTTTATCAGCATTTTGATAGGTGTAAAAGAGACTCTGTTATAGGTATGGTTTAAAACTGGCGGGGTTATATCCAAGGGGGTTTGATCTAAGGTAGTTTGATCAAACCCTGTTCAATTGGAATGCTTTAAATGGAACTTTTAAAGGCTTAAATCATTATATTTTCTAAAAATATGTGATTTTAGCAAAAATTAGAATATCTAAGAAATTGTAAACTAGCTTTGTGGGATCACCCATGAGCGAAAGAGATTTGTAATAAGGTGTCCTAGGGGTATGATTAAAGACTAAAAGAAGTTCACCACCAAACTAGGGCTTGGAAAGACAAGAAATGTAAATGATATGCAAGACTTAAGTAAATGACCTAAAAATGAAGATAAATAATAACAGTAAACTGAGAAAGTACAAAGGTGCACCTAGAAACTTGAAGAAGCTTGAATGAAGGTTTGAAATCCTAGAAATACTGCTTTTTGATGCACACTGGGACTCATATTCCAGTAGGGGTGATTTAGTCTTGGGACTCATATGCCTGTAGCTGTGATTTAGTCCCAATTTAGGGTTTCGGGCTAAAATTGGAATCTAGACTATTGAATTAGAATCTACAAAAAAAATTGAAAATAGGTATATTGGGACTCATACACCACAAGTGGTGATTTAGTCCCAGTATCAAGGTTGCTCTAAAACTGTGATATCCTCTAGTGCTTTGTTGTAGCTTTCCTCTTGCCAAATCTCTAGTTCTGAAACATTGAATTGCAACCTATAGGTGACTTTCCATGATCTTGTAAATAACTTTGACAACTTTGACAACTTGATAACTTTTCTCCAACTTTCTCTTCAATGGATCTTCGACCTAAACCACCTAAATCTGCAATCACACATCAAAGAGAGGGAAAAAAATGTTGTTTTGTTAGTAGATAGGGGTTTTCCTTGGTCAAACCCCGTTTTGGTAATTAAACCTTGAAATGAATAGAAATAGTTCATGAAGGAATGATGAATGAACAAATATGCAATGTTGCAACTCACCAAACCCTTGAACAAAAGGCTAAAATCTTGTATGTAATGGCTAGCATGAATGTGGATCTTGGCTCTTGCTTGTATGTTATGGATCTTGACTTGAATGCTTACTTGAATCATAGAAACCTACATCACAAATGTTAGCTAAAAAACAAACATGATGCATGATGACTTTGAAATGATGTTTGATACTTGAATAATGCTTGATAATCACTCTTGAATGCTCTTGAATGTTCTTGTAAATTCTCTTGTGATAACTTGATGACTTGTAAGCTTGCTAGGTGAAAAGTGAGTGAAATAACCTTGTATTTATACTTGTTTATGTCAAATTTCCCAAAATTACAACACTACAAGCCGACATCTAGTCTAGGAGAATAAGTCCTGCCAAGAATTTGAATTTAAATTAGGTCTAAGCTAAGCGGGACTCACACACCAATTGTGGCATATGAATCCCATTAGGCTAAGCTTGGGACACATTTTTCAAGAAAGGCTTAGTTTAATGTTAAATTCAAATCTGGGGCCCAAAACCTAGGTGGGACCCATACACCTAAGTGGCGTATGACTCCCAGATCACTAAATTTGGGTCATACAATCCAAAATCATTAATTTTTGATTGGTCAGATGATACATGTCGAGATTATCCTCGAAAAGATGCATTAATTAAGGCTTGTGGATACAAAATAAGGCCAATTAAGCATAAAAAAGCCCAAATTTAGCAAGGAGGGCCCAAACAAGTGTGAAAATGTAAAGGATGACATTTTTCTACATGCAGATCTTATCAAAATAATATTGGCATGATTCATCCTAGTGAAAGATATTATTTTTCCTCAATAGGTGGGAGAATGACTAGTATCCATTAGCTAATTTTGTAATGATCATTCTAATGGCCTAAAGCTCTCCCTTGGAGATTGTGCAATTGTTTGAGATTCTTTGGTGGTGGAATTTCCATGATAGTAATGACCTTGGTGGGATTAACTTAAATGCCTTATTGGAGATAATAAAGCCAAGGAGTTTCTTGGATGTAATTATACACTTTTTTAGATTAACTTAGACCTTATATTCACTCAAATGGTCAAAGAACTGCTCAAGTACAACTCGATGGCCCTCTCTTGTTGTTGATTTGGATAGTATATTTTCTACACATTCTTCCATTAGACTATGTAGTATGTCATGGAAAACAACTATCATTTCTCTTTAATATGTTGCACCTATATTTTTTAGCCCAAAAAATATGCCCTAATAGTAAAAAGTACCCTAAGGTGTAGTGGAAATTTTTTGTACTGATATTTGGGGGTAATCCTAATTTTATTGTTACATAAAACTTATCCATTAGTGATAGCATATTATGTCCTATTGTGAGGTTGTCAATTATGCCTATATTCGGCAATGGATAGTCATCTTTAGGACATGCTTTGTTAAGGTCACTGAGATATGTACAAATATTAATCCCTACTAGTTTATTTCTGATGGGGACAATATTGTAGATTCATGCAAGATAGTCTATGGGGCATATGAAGTTGACATCCAATATTATTTGAAGATCTATTTTGACTAGTAATGTGATCTACAAGAACATCTTGTAGAGTTTTTGTTTCACTAGTTTGGCATTTGAATTTGACTCAAGTGATGCAAAATAAGGGAGGGTCCATTTAATCCTAGCATGATGTTGTATGACCAAGAGAAGATGTCCAACGATCTTTAGAGTATAATTGTGATAGTTTCCTATTCTACTATTGATAATATTTATATTTGGGTTTAGGATTAAATTTTACACCCAAATTGACTTTTTTTTGCTTCTTCAACTAGGAATATTAATCTTTCTTACTATTGGGGATCTAATGGGAGAACTTTAGGTTCCTTATCCACTAACATCTTGGGGATTTTTTCCTTAATGAATATGTCATTTATTATTATTTTTTATTTTTTTTATAGTGCTTCAAAGAGGTTTTACGAGGGAACTTGGATTTTTTTTTTTTATTCTTTTTCATTTATTTATTTTTGAGTTTTGTGACTAAGGAACTCTACTTGTTCCCCAAAGTAAAATTAAGGTCAATGTCAAAACATTTATTGTGATCTTTGGCAAGGTTTTTATCATAGAGTCCAATGAATTTTGTAATAGATTTATCATATTCAAATGTGTCAAAGTACATAAAGCCTTGTTAGTCTCAAGCTATGAGTTTGGAATGGATGAGTGTAAGATAAATAGAGGATTAAGTGATGGGGGGTGATTTACAAGAATAGTGACTTCCATGTCATTATGAGGGAGTTTGAGACATTGACGATAGATGGATAGGATGGCTTGCATGTCATGGATCCATAGGTAACTAGGGATAATTTTATATGGGAATCAAGCTCAAGGACATGAAACATTATTTCTACCATCACTAAACCAACCTAGATAGAAACCTAAATAGTGTCCCTTAATTCGTATTTAGCATCATCATATAATTTTATGGTTATGTGTATATGACTCAATGATATCCTCAAAATATCTCAATTGTATCACTAATCTATAGGTACATAGTTTTAAACTAGACCTGCTATCTATGATGGTGTCATTTGATTTTACGTTTATAATGATGGCTTCTATGTGGAGGACTTTAGTGTGAGAGGGTTTGATAGTAGGTTGTAAGAGAGGGGGACCACCGCGTGCAAGACCCCAAGTCATGGAGGGTCAAGATGCGAAAGGTTTCTCTAACTTACCTCAGCTAAGTGTAATGTTTGGAAATGTGAGGAGAGAGTAACGAAGACCTCGAGGCCTCTCAGTTACTATGTAGACCTAAAACATAGGAAAGGGCTAGGCGAGCTAGATTTTAGGTCTAACACTATGTCTTAGGAAGGTCTCTGTCCGAGGAAAAAATCAAGATCTCTGGACATCAACACAGCATGTTGGCATCTCAAAAGTGCGTTGGCGTCTGTACGGCCAGACCACAATGAAGATGAGGTCAAACCAATAAAAATAGCTAACCACCCAGCTAATTAGCTAAAGGGCCAGAATTATGTGATTAAGTAAATGAAATACTCTCTAATATTATAAAGCAAATATGCAAGAGTGAAGAGAATAAGGAGAATCTCACCAAGGAATTCATTCGCCGGCTAATCCCTTGAGAAGTATGTACTCCTACACACAACAAGAGAGGAAAATGTTGGGTGGTTATATAGGGTCCTGCCTTAGTCAGACCCTCGTTTAGGTGTTTCCACCTCCATAGACAACAAAGGAAATGAGATAAAGGAAATAATGTAGTAAAAAGCAAAAAACCACTAACAAACAGTGTTATGCTACTCGACCAAGTGATAGAGGAGAGGAGAGGGAAGCTTACCACCTCCACCAAGAGCACTCAAGGTTGCTTGGGGAATAATATGAGAGTACTCAAGCCTCTGCTACAATGGTGTGGTCCCAAACTTTCTCTACTGAAGTGATGGAGTGTTGCTTTGGCTGCAATGGAATGCTTGAATGCTTGAAAGTGAATGTGAGAGCATGAGAATGGAAGCTTGAAGTTGTGAAGAGTTGGAATGCAAGTTGAAAGAATGAATTTGAAGAAGGTATGGAGAAAAATGGCCATATTTGGGTCGGTCGGCCAAAGGGGGCGTTACAACTTCACCTCCAATGAGAAGAGTAACGCCTCTACAGGTTCAACCATAGGAATCTGCCAGGACATAAGCATGTCAAGCGGGCGTCCCCGACAGAAATGCCTCCACCGACACTCAAAACATGCACCAAGTGGGATGCAAGCAGCGGGCTTAGGTGGAATTAATCCTCTAAACTTGGTTTTCTAAGGTGAATAAAGGAAAAAAATGGATTTGCATATGGGGTGCAAATTCACTCTTATATGTAGGAATACCATTTTAGATGGATACAAGTCGATAGGATGAGGATAGGTGACCCACCATAGCCTAGAATTTGTTAGGAAGGATAGTTTTGGGGACCAACAACTCCTATTACAAGATGCATTACAAGATCTCCTTATGAACATGTGTTGTTTTGAGAAGTTACAATATGGATATTTGTGCTTTCAAGTCTTCATGAGTTCTTTAAGGAGGTTGTATAGGATGGCTAATTGGGAGGATGAGGAGTCCCCTTATATGGACACCCAACCATATCTAGTGGTTATCACATAGTTAGATTTTTTATTGTAATGTTTGTGACTTGTAGGAAAATAGATTTATAATATGACTGACTATGAAATCTATAATGTTGAAAATTGCACCCTATGTAATTTCACATTACATGAACCTATCCTTTAGATTACTTAAATTTGATAATGCAATATCCCCTTCACCTAACCTTAATCTTGTCTTTAACCTGTTCACTCTTGGTCGTTAAAGTGAATTTTTTTAATAAATGACCATGCGACAAGAAGACATCTACACATCATGTGGACATCTTGAAAAGATTCTTGATTGCATATCCATTTGGATGTTACACTTATTTCCTACTCGTGAATTGCAACACTTCTACATCTTGTAGGCACATCGAAACAACTCTTTGTATGCCTATACTCCCTCCAACTTCTCATTTTTTAACAATCATTCACTCTATCTCACTCTCTATTGATCATTCTCTCATTCTTCTTCATCTCAAGCATTATTTTCACTCTCTTTACCATTTTCTTTGCATTCTTGCTCTCTACATCAAGGCTTCAATACTATTGGCATATCCTGCACAAGCTTACGCATTGCTCGCTCTTCCTTTCAACATTCTTTGTTTGCTAAAGGGGGGCTAAATCTACTTTCCTTATTGCATTCTCATTTTATTATGGTAGCATATTTCTCTAACACATTTATCTATTTATTTATCTTGTCTATTTTATTTTATCTATCTCTATATATCTAGTTGTCTATGGAGGTGGGAATACCTACACTAAGGTTTGACTAAGGCAATCCCCTAAAACAACCCCAACCATTTTCTTATTTTCGTGTGTGCATTTTTTGGAGTTGTAGCATTGTGGGAGGCTTCATTCATGGCGAGTATCTCCTTTCCCATTTTTCATTCTATAATTTCACTTAGTTTACATTTATTATTTTTATTTTGTTATTATTCTATTATTCTATCATTTTATCATATTCATGAGATTTAAGTCATCGAATAGCTAGTAGGTTCTTTGTGTCTTTTTGTGATAAACCCAATTTTTGTTCGTATGATACTATAGCGTGTTGCGGGGACATTCACACGTTGTACTGTCATCCTTGGCTAAGAGAAATTTGTCTAAAGAACCCCTACAATCTACTCTTTCAATTTCTAAACTCTCTATTTTTTATTCCACATTATAAGTTATAAAATATAAGCAAAATCCTTTGTCTTCTCATCCCATCACCTGAGCTTTGATCCTTGAGGTATTTGAGGAACATTCTCCCTTTGAGATCACATCATTTTAGGGTGTCGAATTTCCTCTACATTTTGGTGAACATGATGTGAAGTTGTCCTTACCTTAATATTTTGTTAAAAATTTCTACTCTTGTTTGAATGTTTGTGGGATCGAGATTTGTGACACTTTTTATGAGTTTCACAACCCAGACTACAACTTTTGGGCACATAGTTAGAAGAAGCATTCAAAACTTAGATATGGGTTCAAGATGATAGTTTAGTCCTACCTGCCAAGGTCCTAATTTTGAACAGTTCACTACAATATTGTCACCTAGCTATACCCCCCTTCTGTTTCTATTAATGTGCCTAAAAATTTCCAAACAGGTTCTCAACTGAGTACTTCATATGAATCCTCTCTCATAGATCATGAGACCACTCTTAGGGTCCCCTTCAAGTAGGTCCAATCTCTAGAGGGGAGACTTCAAGAATTTGAGGACTTCCTGAATCATGATAATTTATATACTCAAGTTGCTCCTATCATTTGTGATCTAATGAATCTACTTATCTTAGACCGTAAAGATCTTGAGTTTCTTTGTAGGATATCCAACATAGTAGAGACCAATGTACCCTCATATATGATAGTCTTGAGCCACCCTCAAGATACCCCATTGGAGATCATTGGTACATAGTTGAATCTCTCGATACTTGAGGTGTCTGTTGCCCAATTTTCACCTACGGACTCAATCAGCAGGATAAATTATGTTTCAGATGTTCATGAAGGCCAAATGGGACATTTTCATCAAGGGTTAGGTCATGCATCTGATGCTATTTCACAAGGTGGTTAGTTGAAAAGCCTACCTCGGTCAGATTTGGGCATAAAACTCATCAGAGAAGAAAGTCAGCAAGACCCTCTTGTTGTCTTGCCGACTAGCAATGCGTTCTATTTGGGCTGAGTACGCCAGTTGCCAAGACTCTTGGATTGCCATGAGTTTTATATCTCTCTCTGACTGAGTGATGTCTCACCAAAAAATTAGGAGCTCGGGGAGATGTCTCAGCGACTAACAGAGGTCTCGGCAAAAAAATGTCTCAGCGACCAGGTAGAGTCTCAACGATAGGGTCTGGCCGAAGGGGAAAGGTCTCACTAATAGGGTGGGCTCTTGTCGAGGTGAAGTGGCATCGGCAAAAGAATGTGAGCTCGGTATAACGTCTCGTCGACTACTGGTGGTCTCCCTGAAATGTTCTGAGCTCACCGAAAGATAAAGGAATCGACGTAAGGTCTTTCTGACCTAATGATGTCTGGTCGATAGGGTAAGATCTCAGCATAATGTGGTAGCTTCGGTGAGATGTCTCAGCAACCACGGAGGGTCTCACCAAAGCGGATGGTCTCAGGGAGATGTCTTCCTAAAACGATGGGGTCTTGCCGATATGAAATGAACTCGCCCAAATATCTTGAGCTCGGCAAGAGGTCTTCCTGACCCGCTAAGGTCCTGCCGAAATGGTCTTAGCTCGCCGAAGGATCTTTCCTTCGGCATAAGGTCTCGCCGAGAATGTGGAGTCTTGCTGACAGCGATGGATTTGCTAATGAAATGGGATATCGGTATGACTCCTAGGGGCTCACCATGAGGTCTTCCTAAAAGTGATAAGTCTTTCCGATGGTCTGGGTGACAGCCACTGGGGATGTCGATATGACTTTTGGGCTCGCTATGAACTCTTGTCGATGGTCCTGAGCTATGCCGATAACCACTGAAGGGCATGATCACATCAGGGAGACACAATCAGTGTCTCACCAACATGCGTTTCAGTTTGAATGACCTTTGACCATCTAGAAATCCCATGTAACATCTGTTCAACCAATTAGAGGAAGCTATAGGAGAGTCATGGCAGTTTGACCCCTATGAAGAAAATCAACATAATGTAAGCAACATAGATCTGCTTTGAGAATAAAGTGATGGATCCGTTCAATATCTAGGAGGTGTCATCGGTAAACAGGAGGGTAGAGACCGTAGGGATAGTTGGGATGTCAACTAGAAAGGGTGGATAGACATTAATGATAAGGGCTTCAAAGCATTCAAGCAGCTCTTCAGGGAAGTTCGAAAGTGAACATGGAGGCCAGAAGTAAATGCAAGTATTACATAAGATCTGAAGGCTCTTCCTGAGGGTGATCCTTCACACTGACATGGACAGTAGGGATACACTTGAATGTAGCATTAACTTCATCTAAAAATATCTAGGGGCAGATCTTTTCTGAAGGTTGATATTTTGTAAGTCCTGGGGGCCGATATTTTTGTATATAGGGCATTTTTTTCTCTTTCTAAAAGAGTTCTCCTTATGCTTTTTTGAAAGTTTGTGACTTTTACAGTCCTTTCTCAGATTAGCACACTTTAGTAACTCATTCAGAGCATAATATACAGAGTTTACCTTGATCACTATGGATGACTCAAATTACCATCTCATTCTTGCAAAGTGTTATGCATTTCAGGTTAATGATCAAGTTATTTTGTGAATTTATTTCATTCCTTTATAACTTTATCTTGTGTTTTCATGCCTTCCTTTTCAAAAATTATCATTATACAAATCACAAGCTGTGTTTGCATAATCACACAGGGATTCTAGTCTGTGAAAATCTTTTCCTTTCTTGAAAAGTGTGTGAATTGAACCTGTTTGTGAGACATTAATGCCAAGCTTATAGAATTTGATGAGTAATCTTATGGTCATTGTCAATTTTCAAGTGTAACCTAAGTATTCCTTTGCTCTTCTCATTTTGGTGTATCACCATAGCGTTTAGTTTTATTTTTATGCACTCCTTCTCCCTTTCCCTTTGCAAAATTAGTAGTTTAGGTGATACCAAAGGAAGTCGGCCTTCTCCGGAGGTTGACCTCTTTCTACAAGTAACCCATAGCTTTAGAGGTCTTCCCAAGTTACACTGAGGTTTTTAACATCAGGTTCAACAAGGGTACAACTTTAGGTGATAACAGTGTCCATGCACATGGTGGCTACAAATCCTTCTATACCTTCTTTCACTTTTGTAGATAACACCAATTCTAATTTTGGAGTCAATGTGAACTGCATTCCTTTGGGATTTTAGGTTCCTATTCCTAAATCCACATGTCGAACCTCTACTATTATGACCAGTCAGCCTCCACCACCACCATTCAATAGTGTCCTAAATGCTATGTTATGAAACATGGGACAGATGCAATCACAATTGGCTAACCTAATTAGCATTGCTTCCAAATCCATGTTGCAACCATATTATCACCACAATCCTTTAGCCCTCACCATTCAAAATGTTCCTATTCCCCAAGGGGTAGAAATTCTAAATTTTGATAAGTACAATGGCAAGGGCGGTTTGCAGACCCATGTCTCCTCATTTACTGCCATGTGTAGTGACTTCCTCTATTAGGATGCTTTGTTAGCTAAGCTATTCCCATAATCCTTCAAGGATACTATGTTGGAGTGGTTTTTCTCACTTCTTGACCATTCCATCTTTTCTTTTGATCAATTAGTTAATCAATTCTTACAACAATTCCAATAAAACATTGGTCAAAGATCACTTTTACTAATCTCATCCATTGCAAGCAAGGGACTCATGAGAAAGTAACTGATTTCATTGCCTGCTACCAATCCCTATTTTCTCAGATCTCTAATGCCCTACCTTATTTCGATGTCCAACATGTGTTTGTCATGAATTTTCACTTGACATTGAGAGAAGGAGCTATCTTGATGAAGTATCCTTCCTTTGCACATGTGTACAATGCTTCATGACTACCAATGGATAGTGACACAGTATGGGGGTTCTTTCTCATCCTATCATCTTGATAGTCAGATAGTCGTGTCCATTTCTAGAGAGTCTAAAAAGAACAAGGCAATAGAAAATGTGGTTTCCATTCCTACTGATAAGAGCACTGATGCAACATAGTTTTCACAAAACTATCTAAATCATATGCAAGTATTCTTCAAAAGCTATTAAAAGATGGTTTAATCACTCTCACAAAAATTAGATCACTATTCGACAATAAACCATATCCCAGTTGGTATGATGCACAAAATTTTTATTAGTACCACCAATTCCCTAGTCATGATACCGAACATTGTGTGCATCTTCAACATGTAGTCCAAGACCACATAGATAGTGGTTCCATTTGGCTTAATGGTAAGAAACAAAACCCGAACACATCTGCAACCAAGCCTAATAGCCAACTACAAATCTACATAGATCCCTTTCCTTCTCATTTTGCTAATTTAATAACATATGCCTCTTCATCTTCTGATCTTAGTCCTTTTGAGTATGTGAACATGTTCTCGTTCACTCCTATTGACACTTGCTCACACACTTTTCAAGTGAGCTCACAAGTGTTCCATCTTTGGAAGGGTAGTCAGAGTTTTAATCCTACCTTCTCACTTCTTCATCCTTGCCTATATAAGAAAGGCTTGATCATTGTATTGCACACTCTTCATTTTATATAGATAGACATACTATTGTGCTTATTTTTTCACTTGTAGAGGTTTGTTTCAAGCTCTTTGATCTTGGAATTCTCCAACACTCTATTTTGTATACATTTAAAAAAATGACTTTCAATTAGTTTTCAAAAAAATTAAGGGGGTGCACACTCAACTTTTCATTTTTGTGGATATGTCCACTTTAAAAATTAGTAAGAAAATCATATATTCATTAAAAATAGCCTAAAAATTAAGCATAAATTGCATGATGGTAGCTAATTTTCCACCAAATAAATATTTGAAATACTAAAAAAATAACTTTTTAAGGGGAGCACACCAAACACTATATTATATTTTTTTGAAAAAAATAGGAGCACTTTGTGTGCGCCCCCTATTTGAACCTCTTAATCTCCACCACTTTTTAAAAAAAATGGTAGTTTAGAAACTAGATTATGAGCATTACGGATCTTGTTCTTGTCGCATCTTCAAATTTTGAGTGTGGATACTTCAATTTCTCATCCAATATCAATTTTTACTAATTTCAAAAGAAAAAAATTGACCACTTAAGACCCCCTTTTGGTCCCCCATTTCCATGCACATACCCAACATAAAGACATATTTGACCAATAACTCCTTGAAGGATCATATCCTTAAGTGTAGTGTACTCCATTTGAATTCCTAATTTATGCAAGCTCCATCCATCATAAAAATACTCTCCACTTCTTCCTCTAGTTTCTAATAATGGGAAAGTTTCTTAAATTATTTCCAAGTCATTTTTAACCGTTGGCGTAATATTCCACATCCTTCATGAATGCAGATGAAAAATAATGCTAAGATTCTTAGGAATCTAAATTACAAATAAATTTATACAATTACATATCAAGCATCCAAATATATCTTCCAAGAGTATTGGAGACACATTAATTATATATAGGATTAAAAAGTAAATGGCACCTTAATCTTAATAATCTCCTATTTAACATTACACAATGCAAATACATCTATAGGAAATATAAACTAAATTAAGTACAAGAATTAAGGCTCATGCCTTCCTACACCAAAAGAACTTATTCATGGGCACTAGCTTCATGAGGGAATGTCCAACATTAGCTAAAGTGTTAGCTATCCATAAATAGACATTAGCATAAATAGACATTAGCATTCTCTACCATCTCTTACACAAAATGATACTAAACATCAACATGCTTAATATGAATATGATACATGGGATTCATGGCCAAACAAATAGCACTCTATCACAACCAATTCTAACAAACCTATAATCAAAACTGATACATGTACAAAGCCTTTGTAACTAAACCACCTCCTTAGAGGCATGTGTAGTGCCATTTAATTTTCTTCAATAGTGGATAAAGAAATCATGGGCTATCTTTTTCTCATCCAACTCACTGCACCATCAATCAAATAAAAAACATAGCCACTAGTGAACCTTCAACTATCTCTGCTGGTATTGGCATGGTGTGATGGTTTATAAGTGGCATTGTTGTTCTTGCCACCAAGGTTCAAACCCCGTTGGGGTGGTATTTTTGAATAGTTGTATCTGGTTCATAGCTCCGGTCAAAAGCGTTTACCCCTTGAATAAAAAAAAAAAAACCTTCAACTATCCAAATCACCTAACCAATCTAAGTTAACAAAGCCTTACATGTTTAATTACACACATTATAAAAACCATGATTAAAAAATAGTGATCAAAATTCCACCCAAATATCTAAAAACCCTCTAGCATAAGTGTAATTATCCTCCAAGGTTAGACATAAACTTGTTCAAAAAGTTATCATTGCTTGGGAAATATTTGATCTTGCACAAACCATTGCATACATTAGGCTACCAAAAACACTAGTGTAAGGCATGGTAAAAATATCCTCAAAATCATTTTCTAATTTAGGATGCATATCTAAAGAAAGCTTACTACCAAGGGGAAATGAAATTTTCACTAGTTTATAAGCATGCATACTAAACCACTATAAAATAGAAGAAACATACTTACTCTAACTTAACTAAAGTTTTCTATGTACCTAATTTACATTGATCTTCATCTCAAAAATATGGTATCCCCCAAGTCCATTTTAACTATATACCAGAAAGCTAAATTTTGAGCTCCCTAATCATCACCTTGTCATTATCACTAAGCAACATATCATCCACATGAAAATAATGATTAGAATATTATCATCAATATTTTTAACACAAGTGCAATGATCCTCCTTACTTTTAACAAAATCTAAACTCAATGGGAAAGCATCAAATTTTTGATACGACATCCTAAGTGACTATTTAAGATCATATAATGGTCATTTTAACTTTCAAACCAACTGATTTTTCCCTATAGAATAAAACCATCAAATTATCACATATAAATATTATTCTCAAGATCTCCATGTAAGATGATAGTTTTAATATTTATTTCCTCAATCTCAAGATTCACAAGTTGTAATAATAGATAATAGGAATCTAATAGAAGTTAACCTAGCAATAGGAAATAAAATTTATGAAAATCAACTCCCTCTATTTGGTAGTCACCCTTGGCCACTAGTTTTGCTTTATACTTCTCTTACTGACTATCTACAATAAAAAAAAATTATATACCCACTTGCAACCATTATGATTTCTTTCATTGCGAAAACTAAAAAGATCATAAGTATCACAACTATCAAATTCCATCATCTCCTACTAAATGGTTATAGTCAAGACTCACTATTATTTAAAGAGATAGTCATCCTAAAAGATCTAGGTTCATTTCCAATACTTGATAAAACAAAGACACAACAAAAATTTGGTGGGCTACACCTAGCAACTAGATTATATTGTCTCATGGATCTCCTCGAGGTAGAAGCAATGAGATCTGCTTATCCTTATGTATGTTAATCCTACACATCCTTATTTGAACTCTCCTTTGATTCATATTCTCCCTCTTCATTCTCTAATCCTCTTATATGGTCTTCCATGTATGCATATTCTTTCTTCTTGACCTTAGTCTCAAAATGTATTGTTTTTTTTTCATCTATTTCTTTTAGTTATTTTGGATTTGAATAAGATCTAAACTTCTTAAAAACGTATCTTTAAAATAATTCATTTTTTGGTTAGTGGATACCAAATCTTATAGCCTTTCACATTCTCACCATAACCTATGAAGACCTATTTCTAATATTTTGGATCTAATTTAGATCACATGACCATAAGTCTCACAACCACATATCCTTCAATGTGAAACTAAAAAATTAATGTCCCCACTTCATAAAGATTTTTGTTAACAAGAGCTAAACAAGGAGATCTATTAATTAAATAATAATTAGTATTTAAAATCTCTACCCAAAATTATTGATCTAGTTGTGTGCTTGTAATGCTACTTTTCTCCCTAATGTGTTTAAGTATTAGTAGGGGATTAAATATAGTTAATAATAGAGTTAAACTAATTTAAAATATGTGTTCTCATCAAAATAGATATAATTAACCAATGTAAACTATACATGTGATAATTTAGTAAGAAATATGAAGTAATTAATTAACATAATAAATTGAATAACATAGTCACATAATTCAATCATACTATCATCAAATTCATATATAATATTTATATAATAGTAAATAGAGTTATTATCATACCTAGTTACATAATCATCTTTCTAGAATTGACTTATTCACACTTATATTTTAAGTTTACTTAAGTTTCTTATGCGTTTATCTCACTTCATATCATTGAGACATGTGTCCTCATCACTTGAGACACTTATTGCATGCATACTTGCCACTTGCTCACACACTTGTCAAGTAAACTCACGAGTGTTACACATTTAGAGGGGTAATCAGTCATTGTCTCCTACCTTCTCACCTCATCCATCTTGCCTATATATATGCAAGGTTTCTCATCGTATTTACACACTCTTCATATTATATGATAGATATCTTGTTGTGTTCCTCGTTTCACTTATGGAAGGTTATCAATTCACACTTTTTGATCTTGGTATTCTCCAACACGATATCAGATCCATGAGAGCATGTTCTTTCTTGCATCAAGGTGACTCCCACACATAGCCCTATCATCGAGGAATTTTGAATCCAAATGCACATGGCCATTGCATCCAAAAAATTTCATAAACAAAAAATACATTTCATTTCATCAATTTCAATGACTTTGATTTTTTTTGTAACTTTTAGGCTTGTTGTATTGTACAAATTTGATATAGAAAAGAAAAGTTGTAAAAATTTGAAAAAAATTAGAAGAGGGTCAATCGGTCCTCTAACCATCTTCCCATTTCACCATTTTGGTTGTTGTTGTTTGTGCAAGATTTTTGTGGCATATTCGACCTGTGGGATAAAATCATTGTTATGGATTTTGTAACATTATTTTAGTGGATCTGGGTAAATTTTTTTGCTCGGTTGAAGAAAGGTGTTGACTTGCAGTAATAGCTTAGGAATCAAACTCTGTAGAGGGAAATTGAAAATTAGGATGTGATATGTGTCCCATTTGGGTGAGCTCGATTATAAGGAAGAAGTCTTGTGGTGTATCTACAACATTTGTGTGTGGTTGCTCAGCATTGATGATGAAAGCTCGTTGAAAGGCCCTTTGCCTCTGTGTATGCTCGAATCCCTCCACACTCCAACCTATGGCTTTCATGCTCCCATCTGCAACCTCTTCCCCAAGTGGTATTCAACAACTTGAGCTCTTCTTGATTTGGTTGTTCCCAAGTTTTGAGTCTATCTCCCATTGTCTTATTGATCTATGGTAGGGTGTTTTAATCTCTAGGTGGGTGCTTTTTGCAATGAATCATAAATTGTGCATGGATTAAGTAATTTGCAGCATAGAGAGACAACATTCACTCTTCATGAGAGACCTCTTAGTTACCACTCATGGCCTAGAAAGTTAAGTAGACACAATGTCACATTTTGATCAAACAACCAAGGACGGAGTAGAGTCCCATGAGATTCTCCTATCTAACCCTTGACTCGGTCCAATGATCTTTTTCTTCCATTTGAATCAGGAAACTCTACTACAACATGCAACCATCCACTCACTTTTTTAGTTCCTGCCTATAGCGAAGCCTTCAAACTTTAAACTGTGATTAATGCATTCGATACTAGCCAATTAGGATTCATATTTTTTCAAGTTTTATTCAGCAGCACTTAGTGTGGGATGCAAATATGCTCACTAATTAACTACTTTGCAATTTGGTTACCTGTTATTGGGCTGAATCAATGGCTGCAACATGTTAGTATATGATTTTAGTTTCATGAGACAAAAAAGCGCACAAATTTTCAAGAGGCTCTGACGGCTCAAGCGATTAGGAAAGAGTTGTTTGCAAGAAGGGCATGTGGGCCTGCAATTGGCTATTTGGCATTCTGCAAAACTGTTCACATTCCTTGTTTATGCTTTTACATTTTGCATGCATCCGAACCAGAGTTGTTGCAACAAGAACATGACAAAAAGCCCTCTTCCAAAATTTTCATATTTATATAAACAGGCTCTCCAAGTGTGTTTGGTTGGGTCGTAAGTTGTAGATCAGGATTACTATTTTTTCTATAGGTAGGGCTTTTTAAACTGATACATGTCGAGTCCCAAGGATGAACTTTTTGGCACCAAATAGGGTTTGTTTTTCATATTTATTTGTTTTGCAACACTTTTTGAAATTCTTTGAACAATTGTTTAATCATCCCCAGCGTTTACTCATACTCACCACACTTTTTTTTCTTTATGGTTGGTGTTCAATAAATATTAGTGTGGCCAATTGATTCAAGTTACCTCTCATATTTGGAAATTAGAAAACATTTCCGTTCAATAGAGGTGCCTGCCAAATTTCTCCACATCTTCGCTTTCCTGTACCCATATTCTCATTCAATGTTTCAGTGTATTTTATTGATATAATATATCTAGATAGTTTTTGGCTCTCAAGCTTGACTATCATCTTGTAAGAACTTAAATTTGAGATGGTTGCATTGTGAGTTATGAGGAAAACTTGATTATAAATACTTCTCTTATCCTGATGAGGGCTTGATTATAAATAATTTTCTTGTCTTGATGAGGGCACACCGCCCGAAACACACACAAATCATAACAATAGATACCAATACAAAAGATGTGAGACAAAAAAAATAACTCACTTTCAATTATTTCAGAAAATGAAATTACATATTCAAAACTTGCATGCTACAGCCTCTTGAGCTTGATTCATTACAACAAAATATATTATTCAGAGCCACAATCTGTACCAATGGAGCCACATTCTACAACCCCACTTAACCCTTTTATTTTACCCAATAACCACCCTAGAATGTTCTAGAAAGTTCAACTTTCTCTTTTGTTTTGGCGCCAAAAGTCTCACTGTTTGATTTCTGGCATAGGAAAAAAATTTAAAGAAATTCACTTTTTAGAGGGGCAACTTCGTAGGGGAATAATTTTTGATCTGGGTGTCTAATTTGCTATTATTGCATATCATTGGAAATCTCTCAAAGAGACCTATAGTACTTGACCATCAGAGATTAGTTCATCGACTTTTCAATCTATTTCAAGGCCTCTAAAGTTTTGATATCTGAATTTGAAGCTGCATTGGAGAAATTTCTCGGGACGAAAACTTTAATATCTCCCAAACCGTGCAAGGTATTGAGGCAATTCTTTCACGACTAGAAATATTTTTCAATTCTACTCCTTCAAGTCCATACAAGCCTTTTTAGGCTAACTAACTAAAAATAGTAAGTGACCATTATTCACTATTTTTTACTTTTGACTATCTTACACCCCTTGAGTGCCATCATGGGATTCAAAACAACTAAAGAAAATAAGGAAAAAAAAAATTGGGTGATGCAAGATTTCCCTACACCACTGGATGCTCCTGCATCATGTCTTGTTCACACTGCAAATTCCAAGTTCTCATAAATGTTTTTTGTCAATGGCTTCATATTTGTTTAGCTTCCTCTTTCTTCATGTTTGTCTTCCTCTCTTTCGCAATATGAAATCAACATAATGACAGATTTACAGTTTACTGGTTTGTATGGGCCTTAGTGTGCATCCTTTTAGGGTTTCCATTAGTCTTTTGTAAAGTTAGGAAAAAGTATTTTTAAAAGTTAAGAGTGATATTGCACATTGGGATCTGTAGACATTGTCAGGATGGTAGCAAACCCATTTTTTGCATATCTTGCAATCATAACCCATGAGATTGAATCTCTTTGGGGCATTTTGTCAAACAGTTCACATGCCTTGTGCCAAGTTAAGAGCTATAGAGCAAGCTATGGACATCCATCAAAATATAATGGATCAAGCCAACATTTAAGCAGAGGATCACCCCTGCACTTTGTATTTTGTGTTTTAAAGGATCCAACAAGAAAATAATAATATATTATCACAATTTGTGTACTAAAAATGTCACTCTTTAGCTATAATATTTCCTATGCTAACCAAGGATCTTCTACATATTCCATATGCCTTGAAGATAGTAAAATGAAAAGAAAAATAAATTCTATCTGATGCTTGTCAATTTTGCCACTTGTGAAATGGTATCAATAATTTTTGTTTCTTGCTTGATTTGGGATTAGTTGATGATAAATTGGACTTAATGAGGCCTTGATTTAGTGTTATGAGGTGTTTTACACATCCACACTAGGTTTGGGATCCTTTAAAATTGAATAACATGTGTTTATTGATGTCTTGTAAAGGTGTTGTAAAGTGTTGTAAAAGACTTTCACGCTTTTCTAGACTTAATGAACCCATTTTCCCTTAATTCAACATTATAAAATGTATTTAATTGCATTATCACTTCAATCTAGAAGGCTTGTAAAATAAACTTAATGTTAATCTAGTGTTGTAATGTGTTTTACACATTCACATTAGATGTTGTGCCTTTCCAGGATATGTGGACCTCATTTTAGTGTTGTGAAGTGTATTTAATCACACTTCCACATTGAATTTTGTGTCCCAAACCCTAATTAACCTTTACATCATCACTAATAGGCCCTTATTACCCCATATTATGCATCCCAAAGCATAATTTGATGAAATACCCAACAAAGTCACCATATAAACTGAAATTCATCATTCCCCAACAACCCAGCTGGCAAATGGACCCTTATGGGACTAATTTTCCATCTGTGGTGAATGAGTCCCTGTCAGGTGGGACTGATTCACCCAAGGTGGTGAATTAGTCCCATTTGGGTTATTTTTGACTTTTGAGCACAAAATTTTGGGATTTAAGTTTTGTTTTTGTTAGAATTGGCTATGGCTGCCAAGATCTTGAGACCAAATGGAAAGCACAAAAGAGAGAATATGACAAGAATAAATTGTATTCAATGTCAATGATATGATTGTTGTTGTATACAATGAGAGAGACCCCTTGGTTATATAGCCAAGGTGAGAACATAGAAGGGCATAAGATTATGACAAGTTTCATAATCTTAGGACATGAGACAACTATGAAAAGCTATCACTCCACCTAAGGTGGAAAGGTAATAATGTGATAATCACCACAAATGGTGGATCGCCCACAAAAAGTGGAGATGTAATCACATAATGTGTCCACAAAAGGTGGATGTGATAAAGTAATAACATGATAAGTCCACCAAAAGTGGAAATTCTCCAACTACCTCCTCTGTGGCCCCTAAGTAAACTTAACTAAGGTGTAATTATGACCTTGGACAAGGTACAACACTTTTAATTACACCAACAATTTTTCTTCATGTCGGCCTTGGGATCCAATTTATGGGAAAATAAGGTGGAATGCCTATAAATATAAGTCTCTAAGCCCTAATTCATAATATCTTAACTCATTCACACATCTTTTATCATTCATTCATTAGATCTATCTTCTCCTTCAAGTCAAGCAAGCTAGGGTTTTATCATTTTAAGTCATCAAGAAAGCTTCCAAGGACATCCAAGGGAAAAATCTTCCTCCATTGCTGCATAAATTCAAGATAAAATGTCATGGCAAGGTACTAACTCCATTTGTTTATGCTTCATTACATTCTTTCATCATTTTGGTTTAATTACCTACAAAGGGGTTTGATCAAGGTAAACCCCCATGCCCTAACAATTAATATTTTCTCCTTCTCTTCTTGTGTGATTGCAAATTTAGGCATCTTTGAGGCTTGTAAATCATTGAAGATTAAGTTGAAAATTTGTTTAAATCATCTCTTCATTGACCAAGCCAAAATATCAACGAAAAGTCATTTTCAATGCCAGAAATCAGACTTTCGAATGCGGATACTTGTCAAGAACAAAAGAGCAGACTGAGGGATTCAGTTTCCACCTTTGGATTTTTAGAAATTCAAAAGTGGACTGATTCACCATTGATGGAAAATAAGTCCCACTAATAGGCCTGATTTTGGTCTTCTGCATTTTTTGATACCCATTTGTCTGAAACAGGTTCCAAAACAATTTCCCAGATCTAGGACTAATTCGCCCAAAATGGCGAATGAGTCCCTGTAGGCCTAATTTCCAGCATTGGCAGCATTCCATAATTCATTTCCAATCTCCATCAATATTTTAGGTGCACACTTTTAGTTTCATCCATTTCTATTGCAATTTGCATTCATTTCTAGGTGTTTTTGCATATCACAATGTGTTTTCCAACAAGTTGCATTTCAACAGTTTTCACTTAATAATCAATAGATTTTATCAGTTATTTGCATATATTTTATCTCATCTAGGCACATTTTATTCATATTTCCATTATACTTGCATTAGATTGAGTGAACCACCATAATTTTTGGGCATATCTCTCTCCTTTTAGGTGAAAAACCCTAAGAGTGCAAGAGAAGTACATAGCCAACCCAAAAATCTATGGTTAACTTCCATATACATGGTGTCCTATTTAGCATTTCAGATCACATTGTTTGTGCTATAGCCTATATCAATTATTGTCTATTGCTTTATGATTATCTGCAATCCAAAAATTACTATACTAATATGTTCATACTTAAGAAATTTATTTGTAATAAATTACGTAATAGATTTAACATATTTATTTCAAAATATTCTACTGAAAATAGGTTGTGCAAAAAGGTTGTAACTTTTATTGTCATTTGTAAGATTGGATAGGAATTTCATGGAAATTTGTTCCTTGATTTTGGCCATGTGACTACAAGTTCGGAAAAGGCCTCTGAATAAAAAGGAAATAGGTAAGAAGGAAGAAGATATTGTCACTGTTAACGATACTTCATGTTTGATTATTCATGAGACCAAATTAAAGGTTTGTTTCATCACTTGTAGGATGTTTCTATTGCATAACTTTTATGGTATGCTTTATAGTGTTATACCAAAAAAGTTGTTTTGTTTTAGAAACAACCATTCCTTTATGTGATGGATCTAACATATGTACAACATATTATGTGAAAGACTTTTCTTATTAGGCTCTTTGTTTCATCATTTATAACGTGTGCTTCAATTCATCAAAAATAACACATTTAAGACTAGTGCCTACTATATCATTTATATTATTTGGTACCTTTTTGTTTTGAATGTCACAATTTATAGGAATTGTATAGTATTTCATCATTTATATGGCAATTAGGAATTAAATTAAAACTTATATTGTCACTGTTAACATTAGAGTTCAAGTTACAAGTTGTTTTAATATTGATGTAGAAACAAAAAAAGGGATGAGGAAGTCCTATATACCAAGAAGGGTGATCCCACAGTATTGGATTACAATTTTTGGCCAAACTGGACATTGAACTGAATTTTTTTAACTAAATCTTCACTTTCATGCACCTATAGCTGCTAAACCATGAGGAATTTGAAGATGATGCAAACTAGTGATTTGTGACATTTTGTTTGTAGATTCTAAATCTTTTTTTTTAACTTTTGGAATCAAATTGCATTTCTTTTTCCATTTCCTTCAAAAACTAATTTTTAATAGTAAACACCATTTTTAAAGAGTGATGTGTACTTGCTAACACAATTTTTTTTCAATGAAGGATAAAATTCTATTTTTTTCTAATCTAGATTTGTAACTACGATATCTAGTGCATGCAATTGGTTTCATAGTGTTTTATTGAATATTTTTTTTCTAATTATTTTTTGAATTTAGACCAGTTACAAATCAAACATAGGTTTACTTGTTAACACAACTTTTTTTGTACGTATTGAAATTTTAATTTTTTTTTGTTGGATCAAGGACATCAATATCTAGTGCATAGATATTTTTCAGAATTTTTTTTTGATAATCTACTATTTTTCCACGTGTAGAACAAAGAGCTTGATTTTTGGTGAAAAGTCTACATTCACCAAAAATATATATATAATAATCAAATTAAATATACTTAAAATTATACTTTTTGGGAAGCTAATAATAAGGGCTACATACTTACAAAAAATAAATTTTAAATAAATTCATTCGATCCCCCAAAAGGTAAATCAAAAGTTGTTTTTTATTAGCCTTTTGATAGGTGTAAAGGAGACTTCATTATAGGTATGGTTTAAAAATAGTGGGGTTCTATACAAGGGGGTTTGATCTAAGGTGGTTTGATCAAACCCTCTTCAAGTGGAATCCTTTAAATGGAACTTTTCACGGCTTAAATCTTTGTATGTTCTAAAAATATGTGATTTCAACAAAAATCAGGATGTTCCAAAAAGTGTAAACCACTATTGTGGGATCACCCATAAACTATATTGAATTGTTCCTCTCCCAGCTATATCAAACTGGTTGTAATATTGTGGCATCTGTGATTTGTGTGCTATCTTAGGGGGGCCATGAATAGTCTTTCCACATCCTAATTTTT
>VDFB02086081.1:318648656-318734855 GCA_007258455.2 Sequoia sempervirens
ATGTTGCAAAACCCTAGTTGTTAAGAGGCAAGCAACCCGCATAGTGTTGTAAAACCTTCTACATGTAACAACCCAACTAGCAAGTCAGCTCAATTTGGTTAGTTTTATGTGTCCCCCACCCACAACTCCTCCCTGTGAGACAACCCTTTACATTTAAACATGCAAATTCAAATAACTAAAAACCCACATTGTGTTTTCAAAATTACAATTATTTTATGCACTTTTTTTCCAATCATGGAAAAATTTAAATGCAATTTTTACTCAAATTAAGAGTCCTTATAAATTTTTAAGGGGCCTTTCAATACTTTCATACTGTCTAAATTACAAAATATTTTCAATACATTCATTTTGTTTCATAAAGTTTCATGTTGGAAAACCCTAGATGTTAAGAAATAAGCAACCCACATAGTGTTGTAAAACCATTTGCAACCCAATTGATTAGTACCTCTCACCTTGATTTGGTCGGTTTTCTCCTCCAACTCCTCCATGTGCACTCCAACCTTCAGCTTTCAATGTGCAAATTGAAAAATGCTCAAAACATAGATTGTTTTATGCCTTCTTTCTTGACACACAATTCTTCTTACAATTTATGAAAACATTGGTCTTGCACACGTCTTCCACCTCCAATTCCCACACCAGAAAAATGTACTAAAAATAATAGCTTCTCGTGTAAGCCACATGGCTGAGTTTTATCGACTGAAAAAAGGCAGGAAAACTAACCTGATGGCATCGTTATCTCCTCACTTTCATTGTCATAATGTTTTCTCCCATCTGTTGGTTTCATCACTTCTATCCCCCATCAAGCAGGTCCCACATCATCTCATCATGTTATGTATGTTTAAATGTATGTTTTTATGTCTAGTTTTATGTGTTTTTGTATGTACATAGGTGATTTTATCAAGAGATTAGTTGTGTCCTCCAATTATAGGGTCATCGATGGAAGAGGGGATGCCATATTTTATCAATAAAATTTCTTTATTGATAGCAACAAAGGTCTCTCTGCTATGTGTACATGCCCCTACCTAAGCCATCTTGCTTGTCCTTTCCAATACAGGCCCACTTAGTAAGCCCATATGCAACCCATATCTCATTAAATGCTTTTTTTATCATTTTTTCTTATCATGGAACCCATACCTTTGTCATTACTCTTTGTCTACTATTCTTTAGGCTTGATCAAGTGGGATGTGACAACCTTTCTTTCACTAGTTGTCCAATTCATAAGGAGATGCCACATTTAATGCACATGTAATATCAAACCTCTCTTTTGTTAGTTGTACATCTCATAGGGAGATGGCCACGTTTATAATATACACCTCAATCATATTGAAATCCCCATGCATGATCCAAGAATCAGTGGAAAAGTACTATATAATCAATGCTAGAAAGAGATATTTTAATAGCATCATTGGAAGTGTAAATATTAATAATCCCAAGAGAGTAGTTATTAATGTTAAAGATGACCTACAAGGCAAGAATAGTGGGGTCACATCCATGAACCACTAAGCATTACCAAGATGTAGGTGAAAAGAAAGTGGAATTCCTCCACAACCTAGCTCATGATCACTAAGAAAAAAGTGGTGTTTTAGCCATGTGGCTTGACAAATGGTAGAAAGCATGCAACCTGCAATTTTCCACTCCTATAAACAAAAGACATTGAACTTTGGAAATCTTTTTCAAGCATCATGCATAATGTATTTCCTTCTAGAGTTAGAAACATCTCAGATATTTCATGAAATAAAATTCATGGAAGAGGAGAATCAAGGGGCATGTCATCTTTCTTGAGCTCATTAAGTACTCCATAACTATTCTTCAAGAATTTCTATATGAACATAATTTTTGGAGCTTGAAACCCCACAAATACCTTCTTCTAGTTTGGAACAAACTCACATTTCTCCATCCCTAAGATGGGATATAGGAATATGGGTAACATGCCCCAATAAGGCCACATTATTGTCTAAGAAGGGCCAAATAAATAAGAGGAGATCAAGGAATTAAACCGAAATTAGAATTCAAAGAGAATGTTCCTCTAAAACAATGAAGTCCTAATTCCACTAGGTAATGACTAACAAAGAGGATGAATGTGCCAAGGGTCATGCTAAAAATGGCCTTAGCAAACTTCCATGCATTCTTCAGAGAGATCCATGTGGAGTCGACCCAACTTATTAGCATTCTTTCAAAGGAAATTCTAGTAGTTTAAAAAAAGCTTCACCTGATGGGCGGCGTCAGAGCGGCGACTGGGAGTTGATCCATGTTCTTCGACATTGAGGGGTGCTCCGGTCATATCAGGAACCAGAGGCCCTGCTTACTTCTTATCAGTGCCACCTTGCACCGGCCATGCCAGTAGATCACCGCCCAGTCATCACTTCAATACCACTCATCAAGTGGAGCTTTTTTTTTTGAACTACTAGAATTGTCCACGGTCATATCAAAGACCAAGGGCCAAAAATTTTTTAGCCCCCAGGGCTAATTTTTTGCTCCTGGTTATCCTGTACAGTTCCAAAATAGCAGTGATCTTCCAAGGGCCATAACTTTTTCCCATGATCTTGAAATCTAGCAAACGAGATATTGTTGGAAAGGTGTTGGAAGTCTAGTTTCCAATGATGCCCTCTATTTTTTAGTATTCTATTGTCATCAAAAGTTCCAGTCAATTGAAGTGAAACCCCTAGTTTGGACTTAAAAGGCGATATCTCCTCATCAGATTGCCAAAAATATGTCATTCTAGTGGCATCAGGGAGGTATTCCAGTTTCTTTTTCATCAATCCTTTCATTTCTTTTAGATTCAGCACCAGGTGATTTGCTTTGGTTATTTTCCACTTTGAGCATTTTTTATCATCACTTGGATATCCTTTTTTTTGGAGGAAGGTTTTTTCCATCAAGGGGCTTCATTTTAGTTGCAATTTGATATATCAGAAGATTCACAACATTTATTTTTAGATATATTTTGTCTTGCACTTGGTTCTTTTTCTAATGGTCGACACAGGTTTTGAAATCTTGACACCCCACAACTATCACACGTGGAAACTAAGAATGCAACATCTCCTTTGGTCAAAAGGTTTATGGTCAACTTTGAATGAAAATCAACCACACTTGACTAGAGACTATGAGAAATTCTAGCATCACATCAAGTGTGAGGAACCCATGGGATTGATTGCACTCCATGTTTCCAACTCCTTGTTCTTCCACATTGAGGGGTGCTCCACTCCAAAGGAGGTATGGGATAAGCTAAAAGACTTGTTTGGCTCTATAAGTGATGTTCATTCACTTCAATTTAAGTCAAAACTAGCATCTTTCTTAGTTGAATCATTACCCTCCATAGAAGATTATTTGGTGAAATTCAAATCTTTGAGGACACAACTATCAGGGTGTGGGAAAGACAAAACAAACAAGGAATGCATTTTCATGATCTTGTCTAAATTGAAAGGCTCATTTTCCTATTTTTCTAGTTCCTTTTACTCTACCATGGATGGACTAGGAGACCATTTTGTGATGTCTTCTTTTGAGACTTTTTTAGAGCGGTTGACAAGGGAATAGTCCAAACTCAACAATGTTGATTCTTCCTCAAAGTCTCATGCTCTAGTTGCAGCACCATCTAAAGGGAAAGGAAAGAATAAATGAAAGTCAAAGACAAGATCCAGTGAAGCATCACATCAAAAGGAAGATAAGCCTAAGAAGGAGAGGCCCAAATGAAGTTTTTGCAATGGGCTTGGACATCGTGAGGAGGCATGCTTCAAGAAGGAGATTCATGAGTTGAGACAAATTCTTTAGGATCACAACATTACTCTTCCTCCTTCCGTCAAATCACACCACTCTTCTTCACATGAGGAGTCCTCTTCAAGTATTGCAGGAATTGCCACAGCTGATATCCATGGCAAGGGACATGCTTTAATCACTACCCTAGTTGATAGATGGGAGAGATGGGTCATTTACTTAGGAGCTTCTCGTCATGTCACCAATTCTCTTGATCATATCCTTTGGGATACAATGAGACCTCCAGAGTTTGATAGGATGTTCACAACAAATGCTAACATTATTCGTGTAGCTCTACTCTTTGTGATGTCACTTTGGAAGGGGGCCATTTACATAATGTTACTTATATTCCAGAAATGGCTCACAATCTACTTTTTGTTTATCAGCTTGCACAGGAGGGTCTACACATTGAGTTTACATCCAAGTTCGCAATCATTAGGGATGAGTTTGATACACTCACTGCCTATGGTGAAGCTTATCATCAATCCAAGGTGTACAAGTTCTCTAAGTTTTGGGATCGTGCAGATAAATCGGTTCTTGATTCCCCAGATTCCAGGGTAGGAAGCAGTTCTCCTCCTCCTCGCCAAGGTTTTGGTGGTTGGATTGAATTGTCTCTTCTTTTGGCACCATCTTCTACATCTCCTTCCTCTTCGTTGAGATTTGGTTCAGCAAAGTAGGGTTCATTCTTCTCTTCAGACTTGTGGCATCCAAATGGGTTCACGACAAGTCTTGCCGACTCGGCTCACCATTTCTCCACAGGTTTTGAGGATTTTCTTGAGGGGACCACTCTCGTTTATGGGGGGGATATCTAGTCTCCTATTTTGTTCATATTTTGTATTTTTGTGATGGTTGTAATCCTTGGGGGTATGATGTTGAGACCTCCAATCATCACTCTTCCATCCCTTTTTTGCATTTCATCTCCTTTTGGAGATGGGTTTTCCCCTTTTCTCTGTTTGTGGGAGATTAGTTGCATTTCATATCATTTGTAAATGGGTACCTAATATGGCCATTATGTAGCCGAGACCCATCATCCATTGCATAATAATTTCCTCCCTAAGTTGTACTTATGGGTGGGTGGTGTAATTAATGATTTAATTACACTAGCATAAGTTTACTTAGGCATTATATTTAATTAATTCCTAGGTTGCATTATTAGGAAATCATTAATAATGGGGTCATTACCCTTTCCATGTATTTAGGAGATAAGACTCCATGTAATACCCCTCATATTGTTTAGAATTGATACTTTTGTGTTTTTGTTTGATGCTTCGTGACTGCAATTGTACTCATTATGGTTTGATGATGCTAGTGGATTTCAGTAAAATATTTGATGTAGTGATCTAGTAAATTATGTTATGATATGATTTGTTAGTTTAGAAATGCAATTTTATCATTTATAGTATAATTTTTAGAATAGATGTGATGAAAGGACAGTGTAGCATCACTCGTTCGCGAGTGCCCTGTTACACTACAATTCCTTCTCACAATGTAATGATTTGATTATTTATATATATGTACATGTATACGAATTTGTTTGGATGCAGGGATTGTAGGTATAGAGTCTCGATTCCACCTGCTTCGACAGGACAAGGCGAGCACCAATAACCCAACGGCATAATGTTGAAACAGAGATGACTAGGAAGTCACCCTGTCCCATGTTGTCAAACCATCCCGATTGAATGGTATTATGTGTCGTTGTGTTGTCATTTCGGTATTTTATTACTGTGTATTGTGTAAGTGTCTTGTTCGTATGTATTTTACTTTGGTATTTTATAAGTTGTGATTTATTTAATTAAATGGTGGTAATAATTGTTTATTATAATGTTAGATTAATTTGTATTTAAATATTTAAAAAGTTTTAGTTTAAAAGACATGTGTTTTAGTTAAATGGTAATTAAATATTAAATTGTGTTTTGTTAATACTAATTAAAATTATCTTGTTGAAGATAACTATAAAATAAATAAATTAAATTATGTGCATTGCAAGTAAAGCTTGCAAAAGCAGATTTAAAATAGAAAGTATTGATAAAAAGGAAACATAAATAAATAAAAGAATAGAAAAAAAAACAGGACGAATGAGAATTAAGTGTTAGCTAAAAAAAAACTAGAATTAAATTAGATAGTTTCTTTTATATTGGATTTTCAGAGTTTCAAAAAAAGAAAAGAGGTATATTTTATTTAATTGAGAATTTATAAGTTTTACACAGAAAGAGGAAAATTGAGACAGAAGTTGCAAAAAGATAACAAAATAATTGTTCTAAATTGTTGGTCTTCTGAAGTTTTTCTAGAAAGGGATTTGTCATTCTATTGTTTCATCCTTCTGGGAAGGAATTTTTTAGTAGAATATTAGATTTGAATTTGAGCACGGTATTCTGGGGAGGAGATTCTGAAGAAGGAACGAAAGCTATTCGAAGAGACTGTTGGAATCAAGCAAGCTTCATCAAAATATTAGCAGCACAGGACTCCAGGTTCCTTTTACTTCTCTTCAGTTTCTGTTTCAAAAGAAAATAAATAAACAAATGAATAAATATGGTTGATCATTTGAAAGAAAAGAAAAACCTTTGTTAGAAATTTAATGATTACTAGTTAGCAAACCAATAGGAGAAAATTATTGTCATTTGAGAAACCATTTTGTAATTTCTTTTATAATTTGATTATGAATAATATTGTTTGTTTTTTATAAATAGATTTAATTTGAATATATATAAATACACAATTTTGAAGAGGTATATATATATGTTCTTATTTAAATATATTATTGGTTGAACAGTAAATTGGGTACAGAGAAATATATATCTGGTTGGTGTTATTAAATATATACATATAGATTATTATATATATATTAATATATATATATATACCATATATATAAACATATTATTTTATTTTATTTTATTTTATATTCCTGTTATATTGTAGGGTCGAAATTTTGCTCAGGCCAAATCTATGGCCACACCTATGCACGACACAGAATTTGAAGTTATAAATTAAAAATTAGAATAAAATTAAAATTAAAATAAAGTAATTAATTAAATGAAAATTGCGAAATAGAATTTCGCATTTTGGAGTTATTAGTAAAAAAAAAAAAGGAGTTTTGGTTATTTTAAAGAGTATGGGGGACGACACTGGGTCATACCCCAGTACTCTGCGCAGTACCTGCGCACGCCGAAAGGCCTTTGGCATTCATTTGTTTTTTTTTTGTATTTATCTATTATATATATATATATATATATATATATATATATATGCGTGGTTTTTTTTTGTTCTGCAAATATATATATATATGTTGTTTTCATTTTATTGTGAATAATATGATGGTGAATTATTTTGTAAAAAGGATAAAGTTTTATAGGAATTGGTATTTTCTTATTAAAATTTATTGTCGGTTTAATTAAAGGAAAACAGTGAATTTGGAATGTAATTATAAGAGCAGTACAAACTTTGAGTGAGTGTTCTCACGTTATTTTATTTATAGATTTGTCTGTTTTCTTGTTACCTTGCGTTATCGTTTGACTTTTGTGATGTGGGAACCTTGTTGTATTTCGGAACCCGATTTTTATTATTGTGAACCTAAGTCCAGAGGCGTGATTTATTTGTGATCCTCGTTTTGTTGTATTCTTGAGGTTGAGTTTATTAGTATTATCTTGGAAAGGGTTGTACGAGATCGTTGTCATTTTGATATTGAGTTATTGCGAGATGGGCAATGCCTCGCATGTTAGTGTTTGAGTTGTATGCTTTATTCCTTTTGGTACGACCCTTGTCATGTTTTGGTTTATGTTTGGGATCTTTTGGGAGAGTGGCTCTTCGTGGGGGCCGGCACCTTGAAAGGAGGAAGAGCACAGGATAACCCATGTAAGAGTAGTATAACAAGTGATAACCTAAAAATAGAATTTAGGGGGATGGGTAGTAAAACACACAAGATAATAAATATTGGATACCTCGTCTATGCATTAGGGCTATCATAGACTAATGATAGACTGAGAAGGCCGTGGTCGACAAAGTTGTAATCTCGTCTTCATGAGAGGTTATCGGCTCCGCATGAGCTACCCTATGGTGTTGGCGCCTCGAGTAGGAGGAAGGGCCAGGATATCCATAGATGGGCGCCGACGCCTCAATTTGGAGGAAGGGCCAAGATAACCCATGAAAGCTATGCGATGACACTCTCCACTAGACACCCGTTTGCCTTGTTTTCTTATTGCCTCTGGAATTGTATTTTGAATGTTGTATCAGTTATTCTGGAATTGTATTTTCAATGTTGTATCAGTTCTTCTGGAAATTGTGTTATGTTCATTGTTTCAGTTTCATTTGTAAATGTTTTATGAATGTTCTTTCGTTACCTGGTTAATGGTTATTGCCTTGTTTTGATGTGGTGAGATTTATGACTTTAAGTTATTATGTTGACTCGTGAATGTTGTTGGTTATGTCATTGTAATCCTTGATGTTGTACTTGAGTTTTACACTATATTGTTCTGTTGGAGTTGTTTGGCATACATGGTCGTGATCTCTTCCTTGTCATCTCTGAGCACGGGGGGTGAGTTATTTATAACTCACATGGTTGGGTGGAACGTGCTCCGCACCCGTTGGGTTCCCCATCAACATTCTTTATTTGCAGCATTCCTTCAGTTGGAGTTTGTTCCAGTGGATCACTTGTAATTCCGATATTATTATACTTTGTATCATCCCACATGTATGGGAAATGTATTGTAACTCATTATTGAGAACATGTAATCTTATGTTTAAACGATGATGTAATAGTTAGGATCCTTTGTAAACATTATTGTAAGAGATTCTTTATGATTGTAATATGTGATGTAGTGATAGTCTCACTCTTGGTTAATGGATGTACTTTTAGTAATGGTTATTGCAATATAATTGGATAAGTTGTTTAATAATTATCTTTTACTTTTATATTAGTTGTTTTGTGATGTGACCTCACGTGCCCCAGAGAATGTAACGTTAAGTTGTTAATGTGCAATGTAAATGTAATTAATGTTTAATTGCATGTTTACCTTATGTTATTTTAAAAAAAAATTGGTTGCAATGTTTGTTCTCTGGGGTTTGCACAACGGGTGTTACACTCCATCTAGAATATCATCTAGAACTTATCTCAATCACTTCATCATTCCCTAGGTAGGTTGTTAGGGTTTACATGTCACATGTTGTTTGATCAAGACACTTGGAAACATCATATTGCATTCTAGATTTCTTTCTTGCTTATTTAATCAGGGCATATGTACATTTGTAAAACATCTCATAATAGAATCTCTATTTGAATGCTTTTGTTGCAACACTTTCTGTGTAGGTGAATTTCTTCTTGGAAAAGGGCCTCTTGAAGACAACAACTTCATTAGGGACATTGTGAATCCATCATTTCAACAATTCTACCCACAAAATCCCCAACAAGGATGTAGTTGTCAAGCCATGCACACATTTTGAAAATCTTGAACAATCAAAAAAATATTAGGACTAAAATAGTAACCTCATGAACCACATTCAAAATGAACTTGTGAGGGTGCTTTAGAGTCATTTTCTTGCATGTTCAAAGATCTCTTGTTGAGATAATACTCTAAAACAAGGATGATAGACAAGAAGATACAAATAATACAAATAGAAACATATAGACCAAGCCTAAACCCTAGTTGAAAGCAATTTCACATATATAATCAAATAGAAATAAGTTGACAAAGAGATGAGGAGGGTTGGCCAAATGGCTTGGCTTTAGAGAGGTGCTCTTATCTTAGGTAGAACATGCCACACCAATGTAGAAAGTAAAAGGTGATACCAATAGAATTTAGTAAATAGTATTTTTTTTTTTAGTGGTGGTAGGTCAGTTATGAAGGTAATGTTTATCTAGAGTTCACAATTGTGTTATATATGCCCATACCATAACTATTAGTTTTTTAATGAGATTTCATTAGATTTATTTTAGTTTTTAAATTATGGTTTAAATTTTGTTGAGTTATTTTTATTTTATTTTACATTTATAATTTTCAATCTATCATTTGTGGCTCAAGCAACAAAAACAAACCAAAATATTAGAATCGTGAGTGGATTAGGTCATTACTAGTGTGTAGGATGTGAAGGGTTAACCTTGTCTTCTTTAGAGGTCTTTTAGGTTAGACAAGTATGTTTGGTGCAAATTTTCTTCAATTTTTATAAAATAAAACTTAAAGCAAAGGAAAGCAAATTAAAAGGAAAAAATTGTGCATGGCCTAAATGACTTTAAGAAATTGTAATCGTTATTGTAATTTATGGAAAAAATTAATAGTTGTAGATAAAGATTCACCCAAATAAATGGATAGTGAATTAGTTGTTCTTTATGTTTATGAAAAATAGTAGTAAATTTTCAACAATAGTAACTAGAGATCATTTTTTTTAATAATAGATAAAGAACTATTATATTGATAATATAAAAATATGATACAATTCACATAAAATATGGGTAGAATGCAATCACACTGTCAAGAATCTATACTAGAAACTAAAAGTATAAAATCAATCACATTTCTAAGTAGCAAGATTTATAGTAGCAAGAGGACAAGGAAGTCAATATCAAGAAGTTTATCCTAGTCATTTGGAGGTTCATGAACATCATGGATGGGATTCCAACTTGTGATGAAATCCTTATCTTTTTTATTATTTTGGATCACCAAGAGATATGAAAATCGGTAAAATAACGAGGTCCAATTGAGGAAATTCCTACTATCATGCCAAGAAAAGAGGCCATAGTCACACTAAGAAGAAGAAAATTGCCCAAATCATAGGGACTATACATGATGTCAATGTAAGGGGATTCATGGAATCCATGCGAGCCATGTCTTGAACAAATAGTTTGGCTACGGCCACAACAATTCCCACATGTAGAGGCATCCCTTCTAATAGGAGAAGATGGCATACAAGCAATGATACAAGGTTCATTGGCTTAATGCTCAATACATGTCTGTAAGTGGGAAACATCTAAAGCTAGAATTCTAGTGGTGTGGGTGAATATACATAGCTAGATAGATTGTTTGAAAACGCTCGATATATATAATGATATTTCTAAAGAGGGTAGTTGCCCCCTCAACTAGATAGATTGGGGGGGGGGGATCAATAGTGAGTGAGTAGTTGCCCCGAAAAAAATTCATGGCGATGGGATGTGACGTATATAGTCTAGATCTTCCACCAACTATAGAATGGGATCGATTGGTAGAGCTAGATGGGGCGACCACTAGGAGCCTCCGAATGGTGGGGTTGGTGCCCTTAGTAGGTGGGGTTTGCCTTGGGTAGGTAGGGGGATTCTGAATGACTATAGATAGATTGAACCTGTTTGCCAAATCCACTCCTCTCCCTCTATTCTAGGATTGGGAACAGGAAAGAACCTTTCTCCATAGTTAGTGACTGAAGGCCAAGCACCAACCAAACGTGACCCCTACCCCTACTAATGCTAAGCAAGCAAGGTTGGATTTGGGAGGGGGTATCGTTAATGCTCAATAGGATATAGTTCTCTATTTCCTATTCAGGCCAATTTGATCGCAAGAAGATATCGTAGTTATGCCTGGCAAAGGTCTAACCAAGTGAGATCTCTACTGTGAAGGTAAGGCTGCCAGTCAAACAATTACACTTGACTCATTAAATTTAACGGCAAAAGTGATAATCTCCTCCCACCCACAATAGTTACCATGGCACTCGAACAAAATATGAGTTTTGGGCCCCTTCCATGAGATGGGTCGGCTCAAACTACTACTAGGTGACCTCGATCCCCAGCTACTGATTCTCGATTTGGTTTAGATGCGGGTGGATCAACCCAATACAAAACTAGGTCCACTCTGACTCCAACCAAATGAGGAACTACTACAGTTGTCCATTTCCCCGCTGGTGGATTGGTTGAGGATATGCGACTCAATATCAAGTTGCACCTGATGGATATGGAACTACTACCTTTGCATCAGTAGAGAGATGATGTTGGCGAAGGACTGTCGAAGCCCCTGTTGCCCCTCCTCATGCTTGCTCCTTTGCCACTTGTTTCAATGTAGGGTTTTGGGTCACCACTACAGGTGAAATCATGATGCTTGCACCTCACATATCAAGCTAGATGGCTCCAATGCAGGGTGGGAGGGATATTAAGTTGTGGTGGGAGCATGCATTAGGATGAGACTATAGATGAATACTCCCCAACCATAATTCCCACCCAAGGCAAACCCCACCACCCAAGGCAGACCCCATCACTTGTGGGTATGGTTGATGGGGTATGGCCTCAAGTCAGTGGGGTTTGCAAATAGTAGGTGGGGTCCACATTAGGGCGGTCGGGTCAGTAATAGTTATCCAACCAACTACAGTTAGTCGAAAAGGCTATTTTGGCTTCAATCTAACAGAGAGAAAATGTGAGATTGATTATCCACTCCATAGTTCTCTATTTGTCTAGAGGAGAAGGCTATAACTAGGCTGGCAAAGACCAGAGAAGGTCTAGGGCCAAAAAGAGAAGGCTATATTTGGTAGTGCTATCCATCTATTAAGAGACCAAATTACATACCAAATTCTTGGATTTCAGGAACGCACTATATATAGGTAGGTTATTAGTGTTCCGCCCCAATCCCGTAGTGTGGGAACTCCACTTCTTCCTCAATTCGGTACTCGACCAACTATCTCCTCCCACCTAAGGCTGACCATACCCGCCCTAGGTGGTGGGGTTGGTTGCCAACCCAACCCGGGACTCTTTTCTTTCTTTGTTAGTTACCCCATATCCCACAACTTCAAGCAACTATATCCACCCACCGGTAGTGGCCCCACCAACCGTAATAGCTGACCCACCAAAGGCACCAACCCCATCAACCATACTCTCCTTTGGTTAGTGGGTTGGCAAATATGGTCAGTGGGGTCTGCCTTGGATGGTGGGGAAAGTGGACCCCATCGACCTAGGCCCCCAACCCCACCAGGGCTTCACCCACTGCCCTATATTCCTTATGGTCTATAGGGTTCACTCTCCTTTGGTTGGTGGGGTCTGCCTTGGGTAAGGGGTTGGTTGCCCACTCCACCAATAAGGTCAAATATCTCAGGAAGGGGAAGTCAGAGCTTGCTCACAAGTACTCAGGGGTGCTCATATTTTTGGAATGTGCCAAGGATAGGCTAGTTTGTGTTGAGAGAATGAGGAGGAAGAGGCCACCTACAATGAATAGAATGAATAGATTGGGGGCCGCAAGATTGCATTAGGTTTAGTTAGGACCTCTTCCTTCTATAGTAGATTGGGTTTGGTTAGTCGGATTAAGAGAGAGACCCAGGCAGGTGACAAAACAAGGAGTAGACTCAACTCACCCGGGGATTTTGCTTCTTCCTCCAATCCAATCCATAGTTAGGCCAGCCCGAAAAAGTAAAAGAAGTCAAGGAAAGGAAATGTATAGAAGATAGAGAATAGTGTCGTGTCGGATGGTGTGGAGAAATAACATCGGTTCGTCATAATTGGGGAATCGGATTAGCGATATTCTGGCCTAGAATACATGTTTGGGGTCGGACGGGATACCACCTCCACCTTTCAAGCAACTATTTATGAATCATGAGTAGAAAATTTATTTGAGATCTCTAGGGGATGTTGACCTTCCCAGTATAAGCAATGAGTGAGTTATTAAGTGCCAAATGACTGGGAAGCCAACCAAAATAGTTATTGCAAGCCAGCCGCCGAGAATAGTCCTGGTCCCAGTTGTTGCTATTGCTTGCTGGGATGAACGGGTGGGATAGACGAGGAAGGATGTAAGAAGATCTTGAAGATTTTATATAGAGTAGAGATGGGATTATACTCGCTATAATATTCTTGTTGGCGGTACAACATAGATAGCTTGATTGGGGAGTCTAAGATTCGATTGGCTATATTTGTGCCATCGGCAAGGGGCAGGGCCGGACAGGGGAAATAAGTCAGTCGCCCTTCTTGCCCCCAGCCTTTCACCTCAAGGAACGATAGCAAGCTTGTTCCCGCCCTTCAAGTCTTCTTATTTATTAACTCCGGGAACTCGAACTGGAAAGGTTGGGTTAATAGTCGATTCATGCGACTATGCCCCTCTCTGTTCTGCTTGCCCTTTATATAGTTGTTGGTCGCTGCTTATTCTCGCTTGATAATCGTCGATCCATCGATAGCGTAACGAGTAGCGGAGGTGGAGGCGGAAGAAGCAAGGGTGGTAGGGGTAGATTCAATGGGAGGAGCGGAGGAGGGAAAGGCATTGGTAGGAGTTTCATCAGTTGACCTCGCAGTGGAGATTAAGGCAGTAGATCCGATTCCAGGGTAGCACAACTTTATTGGCCTACATACAAAGAGAAACAAGAATCCACTACAAATCTAAATATAAAGTATTGTTTCTATCTTTCAATATCTTGAATAGAATTTCCACTCTAAAAACACACCAAATTTGGGTAAACCTCATAGGCATCTTAGGCCAATCAACTAAAAGAATCATATGTCAAAAAAATATCTTTGGCCAAAAAGGCTTAAATAAATCATGTATCCAATTCCAATCCACTTGGGTATGGGAGTAAAACTAGAAAAGGTGCTTGAGATTTTTTGAATATCTACAAAAAGGAAAAACAAAGTTGGAAAAAACTAGCTAGGTAAGGTGATATCCAATGGGAAGACTCTAATACAAGAGGAAGCGAGAAAAATTAGTTAGATTAGGCTCCAAAATGACAAACCAAACTATTTGAAACCCATGATGCCATTGAGTGATGTGGACTTAACATTCCACTTAATATTAAGTTTCTAAACCATGGACAAGTGATGAGAAATACAGGAATACCTTTGAAAGGATTTTTAGTTCTTGAATGGAGGATATGGATACTACTTCCAATCTTTTTCCCAAGGCATAATGCATTGAATCCCAACCTTATACACCTTTTTTGGAGGAACAAACTCTATAATGGTTTGAAAGGACTCAAAATTTCGGTTTCCAAGCCTATGTTTGGCTTTAAATTATGGTCAGTATAGTCATTCTTAGTGTCTCTAGAGAAGATACCCAAAATGAAGCAAATGCCACATTTAAAGAAGTTAAGCACACAAATAGGAAATTTTTACAAGAGGTCAAATTTGGATAGTAATCATAGGAGACCACCTTAATGATTGTTGGTTGAATGAAATCTAAATATTGAAATCCTTCCCTTTCTAGATAATCTATGATTTGATGGAATACGAATCCTTCCAAAATATTTTTGGTAACAAAATTTCCTTGAATTTGCACTAGTTGTTTCATGATGAGAATAGAATGAGGCCCAAACTTTGCCATGTCTACCTACCATGTGTAATACTAAAAGCAATGCAATACCTAAAAATGATTTTCTAAGCTTTATGGCCTTCCAAATCATTAATTATCCATTTATCATACAAGACTTGTCTATGAATATCGATAGGGCCCAAACTATTATAGTCATGCAAGAGGCAACAAAATTCCCATGCAACTTGATGGAACCGTTTACCTTGTTGTGAGCAATCCCAAAGAAATTACTTGAGAAATCTCTCTAGTTTTTTATAGGATATTTTTTAGGGATCTCAATAGGAATAATAATGCATATTAGTAGCCACAAGAACTTTATAACAAATCTAAAATTTCCTAACTAGAGAAAGAGGCTTAACAATTAAAAAAAGTTGTTATTTTTAATGTTATAGTGACTTAACAAAGAGTTGCAAAAGAGGATTGGAAAATAAAAGGAATTCATAATACTCTAAGAATTTCCATGTTATGGATCTATTTCCAACCAAAAGTGTACAACTAGAAGGGTTTGGGAAAAAATATTGATTATTTCATTAAGTCTTCTACCACTAAATACTAGAGGTAGAAGCAAGGTAAAAAGTGTTTAGACATTGCAAGATATGGCTCACATTATCTTGGTCTTCTATGAGAGTAAGGAGTCATCCAAAAAATGGGAATTAATGTTTGAGACTATATTTTTAAAGTGAAATAACTTAAACCCTCTATTGGATAACTACATTGGACAATAAATGTCCAAAGCCAGAACAAGAGGGGAAACTTAGTGAATGAACCAAAAAATAGCAAAACAGGATGAATTTTTACCATTATTCATGAGATTCAAACTAGGGAAACCCTAAAGAGCATTTTAACTAACTACAAAAAATAGGGTCAAACCCAAGGACTTGAAGCATGGCCTAAATAAACAACCATTTAATATGGCCATAGACATAAGCAAAGTTGATTTTGATGAAAATAGCTTGTTTCTAAGAATAATTAGCCCATTCCAATCCTTCCCAAACAAAAATAATATTATCCAATAAATATTTACTATTGAAGAAGCTAGTTTGTTTGGATGGAAAAAAGTAATAACAAATGATAAATGTGAAGTGCAAGGGATTTGGCTATGATCTTATAGGAACTATGCAAAAAAATAGTTAGCTACCAATTGCAAATTTAATCAAGATTGATTTCCTTTGGTATGAATTTAATATTTTATTTATTTATAATACATAGGGAACTTGTTACAAAATTTTCTAGGAATACTTGAAAGGGATCAACTCCAACAATGTCTAATAGAGTTTATAAAATTTGCAAGGGAAACCATTACAACTAGAGGACTTGTCATTAGCCTTAGAGAATTTTACTTAACAACTATTAGAGAACCCACTAGGAAGTGGAGAGCCTATAAGGGACCTCACTCGCACACTAGTGAACAACTTGCTCAAAGTCAAAAGAAGGCACTTGAGCTTGCAAAACCTATTGATAATGGAAAAATAATCTTTAAGAATATCAGGAAGCTTAAAGAAAGCTTGATAGCCTTATCTAATATTATTGATTCTTTAATTAATTTGGAAAGCTTGAAGGGGTTGAAAGAATTCTTTGGAAACTTTATCCCCAATTTTTAGTTAATACAAATAGGCCTTGATTTGAACTTCTTGAGTTGTATTGTTATCAATCATTTAATTTTTTGTTAGCAAAGCTAAGAAAAATATAACTACATAGTGGGAGAGAATAGAAGCATCTCTAGCTTGGTGGTGACATGGTGAAGCTCCAAGTGGTCACCTCTTATGAGTGGTTGTGGAATAAAGGCATTTGACAATCATTAATTCATAAAAAAAAATATGTTTAATGGTGTTATTCCACCATTTGGTCCATCCAATATTCCATGAGAAGGATCTGTGGCTCAAGATTCGAAATGCATTGAATATGGGTCGACATGGGATTCTGACTCATTAATGACATGTTGAGCTAAAACTATATTTTAGGAGCTTTGGACATTGCAAATTATCACTTAACATAAAATATATTCAAAAAAAAATCATAAATGATAATATCTAGCAATGGATTCATTGGTAATTTAAAATAGATAGAAAAAGAAAGATAGACTAACCTAACAACATAGCTTTGTCAAGGCATTTACGAATTCTTTCCATACCTAAGAATAAAGTTGTCCATGTATGTCATGGGCAATCAAAATAATGGAAGCCAACATTTGGATTGAAAAGAACCATGCAATTCAAAGCCTCTCTTTTGCTAGCTTTCCATATTATAAGGAGATTGCCACATTTATAAGATGACACACAAATTTTCATTTAATGAAAAATCTTCTCAAAAAGGACAATATCCAACAATGACTACATTGGTAATTGAAAATAACTAGCAAAAAGAAAGAAAGGTTAACTTTACAACATAGCTCTATCAAGGAATTTAAGAACTCTTTCTATACTTGAATGTATTTTCTTAATGTATATCATGGGCAATAAAAATTATGGTAGTCAAAATTTGAACTAAAAATAGCCAATTTATTGTCCATGTAATACCAAGCCTTTCTTTCACTAGTTGTCCATATCATAGGGAGATGTCACATTTAATGCACATGTAATATGAAGCCTCTCTTTCGCTAGTTCATCTCATAGGGAGGTGACCACATTTATCAAGTACCACCTCAACCATATTGAAATCCCCATACATGATCCAAGAGACATTGGGAAAATATTGTGATTCAATGATAGAGAAAATATCTTTCAATAACATCATTGGAAGTGTAAATACTAATAAACCCAAGATAGTGGTTATTAATTTCTTAAACAAGACCCTTAAGAAACAATTGGTGGGGTCACATCTATAATCCACTAAGTGTTGTTGTCATGTTAGGTGAAATGAAAGCTACAATTCCTTCATGATCTAGCTCATGGTGACTAAGAAAAAGGGTGAATCTTTAGCCACATGGCATGACAAATGGGAGAAAGTGTGAAACTTTAATTTTCAACTTCTATAAACAAAATACATTGAGCTTGGGAAGTCTTTCCAAAAATCCAATGCAATGTATTTCATTTTGGGGTTAGTAATGCCCTAGAAATTCAATGAAATAAAATTCATGGAAGAGGATAATCAAGGAACATGTCATCTTACTTGAGCTCATCAAGATCTCCACAACTATTCTTCAGGAATTCCTTTATGAACATCACCATTTTGGAGATTGAAACCACACAGGTACCTTCTTTTGTTTTGGAATAAACTCACCTTCCTCCATGCCACAAGACTGACATTGATAATATGTGTTTGGAAAGTTGAGATACATGACTCATTGGGTATGACTCTGAGTTCCTATCTAGACTTTTATGGATTCCTTAAGGTCCTTGGATAGTTTTATCTCAATGCAACCCTTTTTTATGGTGGAATAAGAAGAAGAATTATTTCTAAACATGGGTAACATGCCATAGAAAGGCCACAATATGGTCCAACAAGGGTCGGATTTCCAATAGTGGAGTAGGGAATTCAATCTAGACTAGAGCTTAAAGAGAATGTTCCTTAGAAACAATATATTCCCAAGTTCATTTGGTAAATACTAATAAAAAGGAACAAATGTACTAGGGGCCATGCTAAAAAATAACCTTAACAAACTTTAATTTATAAAAATGGGAAAGAACCACTTGTGAGTTTTTGAATAGCCTTCATGCATACCTTATGAGTGGTCCATGTGGAATTGAGCTAGCTTCTTATCATTCTTCAAGAGGGAATTATACCCACAAATTCTATAACAAGGATGTATTTTTCAAGCCATGCATGCATTTTTAAATCTTGCACAAGAAAAATAATATTAGGACTAGAAGGTAACTTCATGAAACACTTTCTCAATAAACTTGAGAGGATGCTTTAGAGACATTTTCTTGCATGTCCAAGCCATTGACCCCAACATCAAATGTTGAGACACTTTGGCTAGCAACAATATAAAATTTAAAAAACACCAACTTAGGGAAAGGGGAATAGATAAAAATTGTAACAAATGCAAAATTATCTTACTTTAGATAATAGTCTAAAGCAAGGGTGACAAGGACAAGGGGATGATACAAGCAAGAGAATGTAGACCAATCCTAAACCTTTTGTAAGAGCAATTTCACATATAAAGTCAAATAGAAATTATTTGGCAAGGAGGTGAGGAGGGTTAGCCATGTGGCTTGACTTTTTAGTAGGTGCCCTTATCTCAGGTAGAATATGTTGCACTAGTGTAGAAAGTAAAAGGTGATACCAAAAGAATTTAGTAAATAGTATTTTATTTATTTTAGCAATGGTAGGTCAATTATGAAGGAAATGTTTATCTAGCCTTCAAAATGCACCATATGCACCAATGGTATTATAGATATGCCTATACTGTAACTATTAGTTCTTAGCACCCACCTATGTTGATTCATTAAATGTCATTTAGATATATTTATTTCTAAATTAAACGTGGTTTACATTTTGTTGAGTTATTATTATTTTATTTTACATTTTACTTTTTAGCATGTATAACGTGTCATCCATGGCTCATGTATTTTAAAAAGAAAAAATATCATGTAATCATAAGTAGATTAGGCCATTACTAGTCTATACATGAAGTGAAGAGTTAACTTATTTCCTTTGGAGTTCTTTTTGGTTAGACACCTATGTTTTGTGTAGATCAATTCAATAGTTTTGATCCCAAAGAAAAGCACAGATAGAACACTTTCTCAATTGGTGGGTTCTTGTCTTTTGTAGAGATCTATTTGGTCAAATATCAATTGTATAGTAGCATCCTATAGAGAGTGGTGGGGCCTTTAAATGAAACCCCTACTCCAATTATATAGGTAGGAGGCAATGGTGGTGCGGGGAGAGAAGGATCATATCTTGCTTTGTCTATGGGGAGAAACCAACATAGAGATATCTTTCATTAATGATCCATGAATAATTCAAAATTATTCATGGCATATTACCCTGGTCAAATAGTGAACATTGGGGATGAACTGTACCAATTTGAATGTCAATTATGTACCTTGGGGAAAGTATCACATGTACAAACATTAAAACTAGAGAATTAAAGTATTTGATGTTGGCACTTGAATATCTACTCAAATTTAGGGTTGTAAGAATTGACATAAAAGGAGTAATAGGAAGTTAAATTATGAAATTTCCAACATATTTAATGTCATCATGATTAGAAACCAATAATAATCACATTTACAAGGCCTTAGATAAATGAATGGCTTATTTTAATAATGCTCAGAAGACTAATGGTTTATTTTAATAATGTTCATAAGACTACAATTTATGGGACCACAAGTTGCAAATTTTAAGATGTTTTTGAACCTTTTTCTATGTTGGTCATTTATTATGGATCTTGGTCAAAAATATTTTCATTTTTTCAAGCCTCACTTCCTCAAATAAGGAATGTAGGTTGTATTCATATTTGATCTACAAATATCACTAAAGGCTACACACTTCATGATGAAGTGTCATTCTATCTTCGACACCCCTTGCTACGAAATAGACATGCTCTCATTTTCCATTATTTCTTAGGTATAGTCTATCTACCAATATCACACCTAAGATAATGGGATCCTATCCTCAGTTAGAAATTAACACTTTCACATTCCCCTCAACTTTGGCTCCTATATAAGTTTTTTCAACTAATATAATTATATAAAGAAAAAATGTAATTAATTATTGTGCATAGGGTAAATGCAAGCTAATGGGTCCACTTTTAGTGGAAGTGTCAAGCTTGAAAATTATCTCAACAAGAATGATTACACATTTAGGATTGAACTCTCGAACCTAAATGTCTACTCATATGGAATAGGTGCCATTTTTTTTAAAGGGTGCACATTTTGGAGCGAGTATGTGTTTCATAAAAAACTGAAATTTGAAACCCATGATTTGTCTTTTGTTTTAGGCTTGGAAACCCAACCCTTAGCCTTGGAATTACAAGTCATGAAAAAAAACAAGAGAAAATTTGACTTCAACAATATATGATTGATGAATTTTTTCATTTTTTTTATAGAATTAAAACCCATTATAGATGGTGATGCCTAGTTTTCAAATATATATTTAGTGACGAAAAATGCATCCCTTTACATTTTCTCACTTGTTTGGGCCCTCCTAGTTAAAATGGACGTAATTTTGCCTTAATTTAGTGTTGTAAAATATATTTATTTACATTCTTCACACTAAATTTTGGGCCCTCTTAATTAATTGAGCTTAATTATGCCTTAATTGGCCCTATAATTCATTTACAAGCCTAATAAATTATATTTCTGAAAGGGAAACCCGACAATAATTAATGCTTACACATAACACTTTACCTTGAGTAATGTGTGTTCCAAGAATAGGGACCTGAGACCCATTCGCCCATGGGAAAATGGGTCCTCCCTAGGCCTTTGAACCACATTTTAAATTATGTTTTTGGCAGGATTTTAATGTCTCTAAGTGTATATTTAGATGTTGGCTTGTGATATTTGAATTTCAGGAAATTAAGGATACATACCTATAAATACAAGGTTATTTTCTAAGTTTCACCTAGCATTTTTTATGAGAGAAAAAGTATAGAAAAGTTTATGATCAAGAGCATTCAAAGGGAGAAATATTAGAGTTTTATTGTAGCAATCAAGATACAATCATCATGTCAAAGTCTTCCTGCATCATGCATGTTTGTGGAGCTAATATTGTGATGTAGGTTTCATGATCCATTCAAGTGTTCAAATAATTATTTCAAGCAAGATTCAAGATGAAGATCCACATCCATTTCATCGATCTAATGAAAGTTGTATATCTACATTATCAAGGTTCATTCAAGGGTTTGTTGAGTGGTACCATAGATTTTTTCATTCTTCATTCTCTCTTTCATACATTATTTCAATTCAAGGTTTAATTACCAAAACGGGGTTTGACCACGGAAAACCCCCATTCACCCAAAAACAAACATTTTTATCTCTTGTGTGTATGATTGTAGATTTAGGTTGAAGAAGGTTTGAAGATCTTTTGAAGAGAAAAATTGAACAAGTTTTCAAAGTTGTCAAAGTTTTCATCTTCTCACGGAAGCTCAAATGTTGAAGTTGTTTTAGACTTTTCGACACTAAAACTCAGAGAATCTGGAAGTGTAGAGATAGGACCAAAGGCTCCCGAAAGTTGCAAAAAAACCCTCACTAGAGACCCATTCACCCCTGGGTGAATGAGTCCTAGGCAAGCTTCTAGAAATAACATTTTGTGAAAGGTACACAAGATTCTCCCCTTCTCAAATCTATATTTTGTTTTATGTTTATGTTAGAATTGAGTTTCATATTCAAGATCCAAGTGTTAGATTGCATTTTGGTGTTAGTTTACTATTTTTAGTTTTTCTCCCCAGAGTGTTGTTTGACCTTGACCCCCATGCTCAAGCAGAAAAGGAAACTAGCAGATTCCCCACATTGAGTTGATTCACCTAAGGGTTGTTAGTCAATTCTTTGTGGGGATCTTGTTTCTTGAATGATTGTAGGAAGATAGGTTACCTTAGTTTCCATACTTTGCATAAACCTCCCTATTTTCCCAACATATCAATATAATTTTTTAATGATTGGACATATTTGTCTATCTATTAATTAATTTTTGAGGAAAGTGGTTCATAAATTTGAAATGACGGGTTTATTATTTTTTTAATAACTTTTGATTTTTAAACTTTTTTCAAAAAAATTATATGTGACCAATCTAGACATAATTCTATACATAATGAAAAATAACTAGCAATCGCAACTTCATGTGCAATGGGTACATCGAAGATTTCTGGAAGGTTTAAGAGGGATAAATGTGGTATAGTAGTGAGAATTTTAAAACATATAACTTAATGTATTTTGCAATTTGCAAATGAATTGAATGCATAATATTTGTATATAAAAGAAGTGGACAAAGTTGTATTATTATTGCATAATTTTTATGGAAATAACACAAATTTCAACTAAATATTTTTCTCATCATAATGGATCCTATTTATAAAGGCTTTCAACTAAATTTCATGAGTTAATAGTATTTTGTACATAAATTTGTTGTTTCGAGCTGATTTTTTTGGCATAATTCCTTGAGACAGAAAATTTACTTGCATATAAAGAGAAGATTACAATAGATATGAGCAATATATAACACAAATTGAATGGTAAGTTGATCTAGAAAACTTAATAATGTTGTACAAATAGAATTTAGCAAGATTTAACACAAATTGAAAGGTAAGTTGATCTAGAAAACTTAATAATGTGGTATAAATACAATTTAGCAAGATTTAACACAAATTGAAAGGTAAGTTGATGCAGAAAACTCAAACCTAGCTACAAGGTTGCTTTGTTCTTACCATGTATATCATTGTAAATAATAAATCGTCATGTCATATGATTTGTGACTGTATGCTGGTTTTTCAGATTTGTTAGTCTTGAAAACTTTACATAGACTCAAATAGTTTATCTATCATGAATTATTGATCAATATCATGATATCAACCAAAACAATGGTTTACTCAATTGAATTTTGCATTTCAGCCTTTTCAATACATAATTACTTAAAATCTTTTGTATTTCTTCATATTTTACCTCTATTTTGTGGGGGGCTTTACACTTCCCTTTTTGTTGACCTTGTCATTCCCTATTCTAGTGTTTTCCCACAACCTTCCTTGCAAGACAAATTTGATGCCATATACTACTTCTATGATGACATCATGGCCACCCAGTAAGAAAATAAAAGTGCTCAAGGGCAAATGCTAGTGAGATCATCTAAAATCTATTCATATAAATTTTTAATCCTAATAGATAAATTTGTTAGAGTAGAAGATTTTGTTGTCATCAATCACCAAAATTTTGCTTGCATAGAGAAATGGCACTACAATAATGAATTGGGAAATTTGAGGCATAAAGATTGCTTTTTAAGTCTGAATGTCATTAATTTTCTGGAAGTATAACAAAATATTTTTAAAAATTTCAATTTTCATCATTTTATTTATTTGGTTCTTTCTTATGTCAACTTTTTTTCTTGCATAGAGTTATGACACCGTGTTAATGAAGGAAAATTATGGTTTAAAGACTGATTTTAAAGTCTAGAGTGTTAATGATATTGTATTTCAGATTTAATGTTTAGGAAATCATTACCCATTTCCAATATTATTTCATTATATGTTTATGTGCATGTGTGTGAGTATGTTTATGTACACATGTGTGCATATGTGTAGATGTGTGCATGTGCATGTGTACATATATTCATACACACTAGATTGTTCTAATATTCTAATACATTCCCTATTTAATCCCCAAGTAAAAGAGGCATATCTCATGAGTATTAACTTGTTAATTTTTTTAATAAGCTTTGACCATACTCTTTTTATATTTTAGCTAACATATTTATGAAGTTCTATTACATAGGGAAAATCTTAAAATCATCTAGCATGACATCCCAAGGAAAGAGAATTTTGATTATCTAAAGATCAATTGAAAGAACATAAGCAAAAATACATCAAATATAGAATTGCAGTGGAAAAAAAGATAAAGTAAATATAAACTACGTTTTTCACTTTTTCTCTCTTACTAAAAATTTAAAACAAGTGACCTTGTGAAAATTACAAATCATGAAAAAAATTCTTCAAAAACTTGTAAAGAAGAGCGGCGATGTTCTCAAGTAACTTACCATGTCATACTACATGCACGGAGAATTCATTGGACAATGACATAAAGTGAAGTCCATAGCACAAAATATGCACCTCGAAACCAAGGGAAGCGTTGTCATTAGAAAGAACTCCATTCAATGAGTTTTTGAAAGTGTTGATATCTAAAGAAGCAACAGTCTAGCTAACAATGTTACTCATTATTACTCTTAGAACTAAGTGTATCGATGGATACATACCATATTGTTGAGACTAGCATCAATGAGGAGAAACAAGGCATTAACCGTATGCATACTTCCCATCAACTGCCAAGAAAATATTAGAAAGAGTTTTAAGTATGAACACTGATGAAAATTTCAACATTCACATTTTTGAAAGCCAGCCTGAAATAAAGATTAAAGAACTTCCCAATTTATCATATATTTTGATTAAATAAAAATAGAGATTCTAATAATTACATATTGATATTATAGATATTAGTTATATTACTACATATAAAACTCATAAATCTCATTTACTAAGAAAAATATCATATGCCTATAAAGATATAGAAGAGCTATCTTTCTTGATGACCATATCAAGTACCTAAAGTATGGACCAGTTGTTATGTTTTAAAGCTAATGAGAGTGTGGAGATTCATAAGAGCAGGCTATTTAAGAGGGAAATTTTAACAAGGGATTTAACAAAATCTTCATACATGAAAAGAAAAGAATGAAAAGGTCTCAAACAAAGTCACCAAAATCACTGAAACGGCCCCTTTATAAGAGCATGGACAAGCATTCCTTTCCACTTTAATCTACATCAATGTAGTAACTAATTTCAAAAATGGAATTGAAAATAGCTAATTTCCATTTCCTTTTTCTATGTACATTCATAAATTGCAAACTAATTAGAACATAATGTAAAAAAAATAAGAAACACACAAGTGGAAACTTGTGTTGAAAAGCATATTTTTGCATTCAAGAGTTATTGTTACAAATTTTCTTTTCTCAACTACAAAACCACTACCAAAAGATTTTGAGGGTTTTGAGCCCCCATTTGCAACTTCCACCATTTCTACAAAGCTTCAAACCTTGATGCACAATACTATATGAATTTAGGGTTTGCAAATTTAAAATAAATCTAGGGTTTGTAGAGTTTAATTTGGACAAGAAAGAATAAAAATAAGGAACACAAAAAATACAATTTAATTGAAGAAAGTACTGATTAGCGGTGATTCCGAGTGATTTTTTGTTACGATAAAACCAAGTTAATGCTCCCTCTCATTCTTCCATTCTATAATATGCTGGTTATTTTGAATATTACTGATTAAGAAGCGAGAGGACATATAATAACCACTCAGACACTTCTTTGGTGCATTTAGAGACCCTTCCTGTACCATGTCATGACCCTCATGAGAGAATGCAAGAATTTAAGGAGGAACATAACAAAAACAAAGACAATGAAAAACCAAGCAATAAGAATTTATTAAACGTTGCTCTGTAAGGAAAGGAAAAAAAGAAAATTTATATTCAACAGATTGAGGTTGATCCCTAGGTCACAGGTGCCTCTTGGAAGATAGCAGCATCATAAAACTATTAATGCCCTTCATGTAGTCTACCCAAAAATATATATATATACAAGCATAACCAAAAACCCTATAAAGGATGTAAATGAATAAGAATGCAGCGAAAAAGAAATAAAAATAAATAAACTGTGACCGACAACTCCAACGGACGGTGAAGATCTTAGCAATCATCTTGCATGCCCCCTCTGCAGTTTGAAATCCTCGATAGACAAAGGAGGCCATGAAAACCTCAACGAGGGAACGCCTTCGGCGTAATAATAATTTTATGATTATTTTAGCTCAAATTATATTGGTCATACATGAGGGGTTTTAAAAAATAACAATTAGGACCAATAAAAATTAATGTAAAAAAATATTAAAAATATCTTGACCAAAATTCACCATAATACACATCTTTCCACAAAAGGAATTATAAAAATAATTTTATTCAGGTCAAATTATGTTACTCGTGCATGTGCAAGTTTCGGCTCAAAACATAAGATTTTAAAAAAGTGATTTTTGCACATCATATTTAAAATCAACTTTTATCATCTAGGGGAGAGGACCAAATAGTTGAGCACCCTAACTTCACACTTCTAAAAATCCTACATGGAATTTCTAATCACTCCTATTTTTTACAACTTACTTGGCAAGTTCCTTTCTTATATCTAAGGTTTCAAGGCCACATCATCAAATATGATGCCAAATCAACATGCTTTTTGTCGAGGTGTCTAAAAAGGCCCAAAAAAAGTGAGACCGACAACTTTGTGCACTATCATGTTTTATTGGTATGTTGACGTGGCATCACATGATTTGTTTCTTTTTAGATCTAAGGAATACATTTCATTCAGTTATGGGAAGTCATCTTTAACACTAACAACTTTAAAGTCACAACTATTGGTCTAATATTGTTAAAAATATTGGGCATTAAATCAACAAATGTTATAACTATTGGAACATGCTCAGGTACTAGGTCATCTCCCTTAGGTATTAGAATAAATTACATATTTGAAAACTAGACACAAAATCCTACATTTCATATTTCTAGACTTTGTTAAGATTTTATGTGAAGTGCTTTAAATTTTTGCTCCAACTATGACAAACTAATTTTCAGGAAAATAACTTCCACCTTTTGACCAAAAAGTGGACCCATTATCTTCCACTTGCCATAGCTACAAAAAAAAAACTAATATTCAATTTCACTATAACAAGAATATCACTCAAAATAGCCATTGATCATTTACTCACCTTGCTAGTGAAGACTAATACCACAAGTGTTTGCGAAGTGTCTAAGGAATGAAAATGATCATTATAAATAATAAAGTCCAACCTTGAATGAAGTGAATGCACTAATAAGAAGTGAACTTTAGCTAATCAAAATTTCAGTTTTGTCATTAAAATTTTGGATATAGGAAATAATCAAAATAAATTATTTATTGATTTATTGATTTCATATTCAAATAATTTAAAAATTGATTACAATAGTATTATTGTTATAGGCAAAGACCAATAAGATCTTCCTTCCTAGAAAGAAGTAATACTCCTGTATAATTATTAAGGCACAAGAAAACACATCAAAATTGTTGGAAATAGGATGATATTTAATTGCAAACCTAAACATTATTTATTTCATGTATCTCCTAAGTCCTTGGAAAGTGTTCCCCAACACTAGGATTAGAAAGAGATTAATATTGAATGAAATAATCATGTTAATTGACATTTGTAATTAATTCTAAATGTTAGGAGCATGTGAGGGCGTCTAAGATGAGTTCTGAAATAATAGGAGCACATGGGGCACCCACATGGAAGGTAACACTCACCTTAAGTTAAGTTAATTGTTTGGAGTAAAAGATAACACTTCTGAATGCATGTAAAGATCCTAGGAGATACGGTTTGATGTTTACATGCATAAAGTTCGGTTCAGTTCAGTTCATATCAGTTCAATTCAGTTCAATTTAGTTCAGTGCAGTTTAGAATCAGTTTACTTTAGTTCGGTTTAGCTCAATTCAGTTCAGTTATGGTTCAGTTATCTTCAGTTAGTTTTAGTTGAATGCTAGTTGACTTCAGTTAACTTGGAATGCATGACTAATGACTTGAGTTGCATGACAGATAACAGGTGACTTCATTAGATTAACAGGGGATGACCATTCTTGCATCAATGCTGGAGAGAGATGTTTCAGTTAACAAAAAATGACTTGGACCCACTTTGGGCACCCAAGTTGGCTTCTTGGAAATAACTCCTTTGCATGTTAAGATATTTTAGAAGGTTGAGTTATGTGGGCCCACTCTTGGGTGCCTACTTTGAGGATAAAGCCTTGAAGATATTTATGGAATAAAGGTTGAGTTACTACTTCAGTTTGGGACGCCCAAATGTATGAAAATGATAATTTGGCATTGTTCTTCACAGTTAAACTCTACTTGAAAGAGATAGGCGTACCTTTTAGGAGATATGGATTGAGCTTTGTAATTGTAACTTTTTTGGAGTTTACAAAGTTGTTTATTGCCTATATATCTCAAGCAAGTTGAAGAGAGTTTTATCAGATTTTATTGCATGTTGTGAAGAAGATTTGTTGAAGGTAGAAGAAGCATCTCAAGGAAGAATTGGAGTTATTGTAATCTACTTCAGAGATTAAATAATACATTGATTCTTGGTGGAGTTTTTTTCCGAAAGGGTTTCTCCATGGTATATGTTGTGTATCTTCTAATATCCTGTCTAATTCTTCTACAACTTTTGTCTTCATTCTACAAATGATAAAATGAATTAATTAGATAATCACCCACAAAGATTTTTTAACAAATAATACATATTTAGATCAGCAAGTATAATAGTTTTACAAAGTATTAAGCTACATAAACACCTCAATTTTCAACATTTGGTATCAAAGCTGAGGTTGGGTAGAGTATTGGGATGCCTTTCTCTTAAAATATTGGAGGTTCTTTGGCTATAGTGGGAGCTTTTACTAATTTTGTTATTGCTGATTTTGGAAATTAAATTTGTTACAAGAGGTATATATTCTTGCTTTAGAGGATGTTTATCATGTGTCATTGAGAGCTTGGATTCACAGGTTTGGTGTGAGCTTATGACAAAAATGTGGTTTTGATTATGTGCATCATGATGCCATGGGATTGCTCAATATCATGGTTAAGTGGGAGCATTTGGCAATGAAGTGGATTCTTGATTGTAGGATGGTTTTGTTATTATGTCATGGTATACTCTTGATTAGTGGTTTAGAGTTGTGGCATGGTACATGTTATGATAATTTTGATCATGAGGAAATGTCTGAAATTCCATATGCTTTTAACAGTGATGGTTTGATGTTTATCTTGTTGCCATATATAGCTCGGTATCACAATTCAATGGGAGTTTTGGTAGGACATAGAGGTCTTCATGAAGAGGATGGTAGTCACGATGCCATGTGTGACTCGATACCACGGTTCAGTGGGATTTGTTGGCAGTAATGTGGATGCATCATTGGTAAGGTTATCCTCATGTGATTGGGGATATGGTTTTTTCTTGGTTTAGAGTGGTTGCTATTATGTCATGGTTTACTCTTGTTGCATTTAGAGTTTGGTGTGGTTCTCTTAAGACTAGGATGTTTAAGTGTGTTATGGTGCATGTGATCTCCTAGGAGGAGATGGTTAGATCATGGATGTCATGTTTATGTTCAAGATTGGAGCTTTGACATTGATCTTGTGTAGTTCTCTTAAGTATTGGGTGCATTAATCATTTGCTTGATTACTTCATGATAGTGCTATTTTGCATTTGGAGTTTGGCATGGATTGGTTGGTTACATGTCCTCATGGATACTTGGAGAAATAGGTGAGGTTTGAGTTCTCTTATGGTAAGAGATATATGTTGGAATAGTTACTAGTAAGAAAATTTATTTTCAACAAAAAAGACGAGGAGCCTACACCTTGGTTGAATGTGAGTTCAACACACTTAGCAGTTTCACATGCCTCCAAAGAGGCAGTTTGGATATAGAGACTTGGGAAAGGTATTGGTTTAATTGCAAGTAAGTTAAACTTGAATGTGATAGTCAAAGTGTTATGTATTTAGCCAAAAATCCTATGTATCATGCTCGTACTAAGGATGTTGATGTTAAGTATCACTTTGTGAGAGAAATGGTTGAGAGTGGGAAGGTATTAATTAAGAAAGTCGACACTTTAATTAATGTTATAGATTATCTTATGAAACCAGTTCCTTCAAATAAGTTCTCTTGGTTTTAATCATTTGCTTAGAGCTTCATGATTATGTAGGTTGCATTTGAAGTTGGCATGGATTGATTAGTTGGTACAGGAAGGCCATTGGCCTTAAGTTTTGTACTTGATTTATAATTATTCCTTGTTTAGAATAATTGAAATGTATAATGTCAAGTGGGAGAATGTTGGAAATAGGATGATATTTAATTGCAATTCTAAACATTATTTATTTCATGTATCTCCTAAGTCCTTGGAAAGTGTTCCCCAACACTAGGATTAGAAAGAGATTAATATTGAATGAAATAATCATGTTAATTGACATTTGTAATTAATTCTAAATGTTAGGAGCATGTGAGGGTGTCTAAGATGAGTTCTGAAATAATAGGAGCACATGGGGCACCCACATGGAAGGTGACACTCACCTTAAGTTAAGTTAATTGTTTGGAGTAAAAGATAACACTTCTGAATGCATGTAAAGATCCTAGGAGATAGGGTTTGATGTTTACATGCATGAAGTTCAGTTTAGTTTAGTTCAGATCAGTTCAGTTCAGTTCAATTCAGTTCAGTGTAGTTCATAATCAATTTACTTTAGTTCAATTTAGCTCAATTTAGTTCAGTTATGGTTAAGTTATCTTCAGTTAGTTTTAGTTGAATGCTAGTTGACTTATGTTAACTTGGAATGCATGACTAATGACTTGAGTTGCATGACAGATAACAGGTGGCTTCATTCAGTTAACAGGGGATGACCATTCTTGCATCAATGCTAGAGAGAGATGTTTCAGTTAACAAAAAATGACTTGGACCCACTTTGGGCGCCCAAGTTGGCTTCTTGGAAATAACTCCTTTGCATGTTAAGATATTTTAGAAGGCTGAGTTATGTGGGCCCACTCTTGGGTGCCTACTTTGAGGATAAAGCCTTGAAGATATTTATGGAATAAAGGTTGAGTTACTACTTCAGTTTGGGATGCCCAAATGTATGAAGATGATGATTTGGCATTGTTCTTCACAGTTAAACTCTACTTGAAAGAGATAGGCGTACCTTTTAGGAGATATGGATTGAGCGTTGTAATTGTAACTTTTTTGGAGTTTACAAAGTTGTTTATTGCCTATATATCTCAAGCAAGTTGAAGAGAGTTTTATCAGATTCTATTGCAGGTTGTGAAGAAGATTTGTTGAAGGTAGAAGAAGCATCTCAAGGAAGAATTGGAGTTATTGTAATCTACTTCAGAGATTAAATAATACATCGATTCTTGGTGGAGTTTTTTTCCGAAAGGGTTTCTCCATGGTATATGTTGTGTATCTTCTAATATCCTGTCTAATTCTTCTATAACTTCTGTCTTCATTCTACAAATGATAAAATGAATTAATTTGATAATCACCCACAAATAATTTGTAACAAATAATAGATATTTAGATCAGCAAGTATAATAGTTTTACAAAGTATTAAGCTACATAAACACCTCAATTTTCAACATTTGGTATCAAAGCTGAGGTTGGGTAGAGTATTGGGACGCCTTTCTCTTAAAATATTGGAGGTTCTTTGGCTATAGTGGGAGCTTTTACTAATTTTGTTATTGCTGATTTTGGAAATTAAATTTGTTACAAGAGGTATATATTCTTGCTTTAGAGGATGTTTATCATGTGTCATTGAGAGCTTGGATTCACAGGTTTGGTGTGAGCTTATGACAAAAATGTGGTTTTGATTATGTGCATCATGATGCCATGGGATTGCTCAGTATCATGGTTAAGTGGGAGCATTTGGCAATGAAGTGGATTCTTGATTGGAGGATGTTTTTGTTACTATGTCATGGTATACTCTTGATTAGTGGTTTAGAGTTGTGGCATGGTACATGTTATGATAATTTTGATCATGAGGAAATGTGTGAAATTCCATATGCTTTTAATAGTGATGGTTTGATGTTTATCTTGTTGCCATATATAGCTCGGTATCATAGTTGAGTGGGAGTTTTGGTAGGACATAGAGGTCTTCATGAAGAGGATGGTAGTCACGATGCCATGTGTGACTCGATACCATGGTTCAGTGGGATTTGTTGGCAGTAACGTGGATGCATCATTGGTAAGGTTATCCTCATGTGATTGGGGATATGGTTTTTTCTTGGTTTAGAGTGGTTGCTATTATGTCATGGTTTACTCTTGTTGCATTTAGAGTTTGGTGTGGTTCTCTTAAGACTAGGATGTTTAAGTGTGTTATGGTGCATGTGATCTCCTAGGAGGAGATGGTTAGATCATGGATGCCATGTTTATGTTCAAGATTGGAGCTTTGACATTGATCTTGTGTAGTTCTCTTAAGTATTGGGTGCATTAATCATTTGCTTGATTACTTCATGATAGTGCTATTTTGCAATTGGAGTTTGGCATGGATTGGTTGGTTATAGGTCCTCATGGATACTTGGAGAAATAGGTGAGGCTTGAGTTCTCTTATGGTAAGAGATATATGTTGGAATAGTTACTAGAAAGAAAAGTTATTTTCAACAGAAAAGACCGAGGATCCTACACCTTGGTTGAACGTGAGTTCAACGCACTCAGCGGTTTCACATGCCTCCAAAGAGGCAGTTTGGATATAGAGACTTGGGAAAGGTATTGGTTTAATTGCAAGTAAGTTAAACTTGAATGTGATAGTCAGAGTGTTATGTGTTTAGCCAAAAATCCTATGTATCATGCTCGTACTAAGGATGTTGATGTTAAGTATCACTTTGTGAGAGAAATGGTTGAGAGTGGGAAGGTATTAATTAAGAAAGTCGACACTTTAATTAATGTTATAGATTATCTTATGAAACCAGTTCCTTCAAATAAGTTCTCTTGGTTTTAATCATTTGCTTAGAGCTTCATGATTATGTAGGTTGCATTTGAAGTTGGCATGGATTAATTAGTTGGTACAGGAAGGCCATTGGCCTTAAGTTTTGTACTTGATTTATAATTATTCCTTGTTTAGAATAATTGAAATGTATAATGTCAAGTGGGAGAATGTTGGAAATAGGATGATATTTAATTGCAATCCTAAACATTATTTATTTCATGTATCTCCTAAGTCCTTGGAAAGTGTTCCCCAACACTAGGATTAGAAAGAGATTAATATTGAATGAAATAATCATGTTAATTGACATTTGTAATTAATTCTAAATGTTAGGAGCATGTGAGGGCATCTAAGATGAGTTCTGAAATAATAGGAGCACATGGGGCATCCACATGGAAGGTGGCACTCACCTTAAGTTAAGTTAATTGTTTGGAGTAAAAGATAACACTTTTGAATGCATGTAAAGATCCTAGGAGATAGGGTTTGATGTTTACATGCATGAAGTTCAGTTCAGTTCAGTTCATAATCAGTTTAGTTTAGTTCAGTGTAGTTCAGTTATGGTTCAATTATCTTCAGTTAGCTTTAGTTGAATGCTAGTTGACTTCAGTTAACTTGGAATGCATGACTAATGACTTGAGTTTCATGACAGATAACAGGTGACTTCCTTTAGTTGACATGGGATGACCATTCTTGCATGAATGTTGGAGAGAGATGTTTTCGTTAACAGAAAATGACTTGGACCCACTTTGGGCACCCAAGTTGGCTTCTTAGAAATAACTCCTTTGCATGTTAAGATATTTCAGAAGACTGAGTTACGTGGGCCCACTCTTGGGCACCTACTTTGAGGATAAAGCCTTGAAGATATTTACGGAATAAAGGTTGAGTTACCACTTTAGTTTGGGATGCCCAAATGGATGAAGATGATGATTTGACATTATTCTTCACGGTTAAACTCTACTTGGAAGAGATAGGTATACCTTTTAGGAGATAGGGATTGAGCTTTGTAATTGTAACTCTTTTGGAGTTTACAAAGTTGTTTATTTCCTATATATCTCAAGCATGTTGAAGAGAGTTTGTATCATATTTTATTGCAGGTTGTGAAGAAGATTTGTTGAAGGTAGAAGAAGCATCTCAAGGAAGAATTGGAGTTATTGTAATCTACTTCAGTGATTAAATAATACATTGATTCTTGGTGGAGTTTTTTCCCGAAAGGGTTTCTCCATGGTATATGTTGTGTATCTTCTAATATCCTGCCTAATTCTTCTACAAATTTTGTCTTCATTCTACAAATGATAAAATGAATTAATCAGATAATCACCCACAAAGAATCTGTAACAAAGAATACATATTTAAATCAACAAGTATAATAGTTTTACAAAGTATTAAGCTACATAAACACCTCAATTTTCAACAAAAATCTCATAGATATATATTTATTATTAGGAATTAGTGTTCACATGGGTTAGAATGTGTGAGGTAAAGTGACAACTCACGTATTTGTTATGAGTGTTGGGAATATTATATCATTCCTATAATTGTTAGTATTGTTTGTGTGTTTGTTTGAGTTGTTAAAACAACTCATAAATATAGAGTAGTTATTGGAGGTATAATAATCCTTCTATAATATAAGATATGTCAGTCCTATATATATTTGTAATATGTATTGAATGAGGAGTGAAGCGTATTATTTGATTAATCTTTATATAACTTCTATAAACTCTCCTAAAATCTTTGATATGGTATCAGAGCAATAATATATTGGTGCCTGGAAAAATCCATGGAGCTTCCTTCAAGGAAGATTGAATTCCAATGCAAGAATGAAGAATATTATTTGAACCAAATTGATGAATAGGTGAGTTGGTAAGAGCAATGGAATATTGGTTTGATTTTAAGATTGTGTTTTTTATATCAGTATAATGTAGTCTTGGTAAAATGATGATATCTCATTCATTTCTCAATGAAATTTAAAATTTCAAAATATTTTGGAAATCTGGTAAAGAGGGGAACAAAACCCATAAATAATTTGAAGAAATTATAAATGGTTCGCAAGCAATGTGAAGCATAAAATAGTGTTATGAGTTTTGACGTGATTTGTTGTTTGCCTTTGCTAGCTACTACCATTTATTTTGTTGATATCTCCTTCAACCAAATTTTCATTTAAGTTTTGATTGAAGCTTTGTATTATTTGTTTTGATAACTTTGAAATGAATGCCTACATGCCATATCTTCTCTTCAATTCTTACAAACAAATCAATTCCAAAATCAGCCAGCGAGTATAAAATGTTTTTTCCATAAAAATCAAATTTTGGATAAATGATGATTGTTTGGATGGTGTAGTTGATTGAGTGTTGGATCACATTGATTAATATGTTGCAGTTGATATATGGTTTTAGTTAATTAGCGACTGGTATGGTTATGGTGATATTGAAATATTATTTGATATAATAGTCTATAGGGCTAAGTGTGTACTTGTGATATTTTAGCATGATGGAATGTTGAACTTTATGTTGCTCTGGATGGGTTTAGTTGCAAGCTCCATTTTATATGCTAGGTGGATGACTATGGATTTTAGTTATTTGGTTTGATTTAATTTTTTATGTTGTAATGCTCTATGGGAGTTGATATTTGTCCCTTTTTGTTCTTAAAGGACTTATCTTGTTATGTTTTGTATCTTATTGTCCATATCAAAGTGTATTTGGAGTGCATGATTCGGTGGTACCCGACACTCCAATTGTTTGTAAAAGAGAAGTTCACATCAAAAGGGGGAGGACATAGTCTTTCCTCATAATTGATAAAATGATCCTCAAAAGACAACTTTGCTAAGTAGCAAACATACTGGATGAAGGTGGCAATGGAGGAAGGAGGGCACTTAGCATCCTCTCATCAGTCACCAATGACGAGGCCGCTTATCAATTTTGGTGACATTTTATTTTCTATTTTGTGGCAATGATAGTTTCTTATGTTGGAGTTCAAGTGGCGCAATCAACAACAATGGGTATTTCTATTAATGTGTGTGTTATTTTCTTATGTATCATCCTAGTGTAAAATACTATAATAAACAAAAGCACTAGTGTAATGCAGTTCATGGATCTTGAAAAGGTTAGTGGTGATCCAGAAAACCATTTGAGGTGAACAAATGAGTATGTCTAGGTTTGTGGTAATCTTGTGTGAAAATCATGAAAGGTTGAGGAGAGGTGCCTTTCATTTGAATCAAGATCATGAGCCAGAAGATTTGGGCTTACTGCAGATGAAAGTGTTGAGTTTGAAAAGAGGAGAAAATGGAAATCATCGATATTGTAAATAGGTGTATAGGAGAGAAGTTGACTACATAGATCCTCTGAATGTCGGACTTCTTGGAAGTGTGGTCAGCTGATGATGAGTTCACTGGAAGTGAAAGTGAGATAAGTTCTCGAATGTAGGTGATCATGTACAACAAGATCTAGATAGAAGTATGTAGACCTAAAGTATGCATAGGCATACAATTTTATTTCCAACTTGTGTGATGTTCTCTTTCCCCATGTTCACACTAAGGGGGGTATTATGAATTAGTGTTCACATGGTTAGAATGTGTGAGGTAAAGTGACAACTCACATATTTGTTATGAGTGCTGGAAATATTATATCATTCCCATAATTGTTAGTATTGTTTGCATGTTTGTTTGAGTTGTTAAAACAACTCATAAACATAGAGGAGTAGTTATTGGAGGTATAACAATCCTTCTATAATATAGGATATGTTAGTCCTATATATATTCGTAATATGTATTGAATGAGGAGTGAAGCGTATTATTTGATTAATCTTTATATAACTTCTATAAACTCTCCTAAAATCTTTGATATTTATATATGTATGTATGCATGCATGCTTGTACGTATATATTTATGTATATACATATATATATCTATATATGTAAATGCATATGTATACACACACATATATGCATGTATATACATTTATAAATACATACATACATACATACATATATGTATGAATACATATCATGCATACATACATATGTATGCATGAATACATATTGAAAAATTAATACAAATATACATGCATACATATGTATTTATACAGTGTGTGCGGTATCTTGTTTATTCTCTTCATAATTTATTTATCATGTTTATTCACTTCATTCATCCCTTGCTAAGTCTAATATTATTATCCAGTAGTATATTAAAAGAAAACATACAGTCACTTACCAACTATAATATGTTCCTTTTAGCTATATGTTATATGCTTTATTTTTAAACTTTTATTTTCTTAGGTACATGGTGTCCATATGGGACTTAAGTCACTTATGTATATATTTTTCTTATCTTAACGATAAATTTTGAAAAGTAATTTGAAATATTGATGCAAAAAACTTACACAATTAAATTCGTAAGCATTCTAAACAACTTCTCATTCAATATAAACATGTACATGCTAAACTTTGAATATATGTTTCTAAAATATTCAGTCTAACTAACCTTGATGTGGAAAGACATGACTATTTTAAATTATTGTAAACCATTAATCACACCAAGAAGCATTAAGATCATAACAATTTGTATTAATTGTAAAAATATACTTTGACAAATTAATTTTTCATTGCATCATTTAGGAAATTCTTAATTATACCCATCTAACAATTTTACCAATATTTTGTCAATTGGCTCTATTTTCCCATCCAAGGATGAAAATCCATAGACCATTGGAGCTTACTATATAATCTATTCCACTATGTGAACCAAAATGTACTTTAAATTATTGTTTTATATCTAAAACAATGCTTTCTAGAACTCCAAAATGATTCCTTGTATTCTTGAGAATAACTCGATTGCATTACTTCTAGTTAGTGTCCTTTTACAAGCAATTAAAATGCATATTTTAGAAAAATAATCTATAACTACATTTTAGTAATTTCCACGCTTAGTTAATAGAATAACATTTTAGTAATTTCCATGCTTAGTTAATAGAAAACCAACTACAAAATCCATGTAGATACTCTCCCATCGCCTCGTAAAAACTAGGAATTATTCATATAGCCTAAGTTTCCTATTTTTGGGCTTGCATACATTGCATGAATATCAACCCCTTATAAATCTAGACGCATCCAGTTGCATATATGACCAATAGACATGCCACTAAATATTCACTATGATCTTGGTCATTTCCATATGACTAGCCACACATGAAGGATGTGCTAACATAATGAGAATCACTCCTCTCCTTAGGCATACACAACTTCCCCACCTTAAAAGTGTAAGGAAGCTAAGGTAGCTGAACAATTTGCTTCACTAATCTTGAGAGGAGGATAATGCAAAACTTTTACAAATCTTTAACAATTACAAAAACTAAAAACATAAATAAACATAAATATCATGTATAACACAACACAGTGATTTACGTGGGAAAACCCTTTTGGGAGAAAAAACCCACTCAAAAAGTCGCCCAATATATTATTCAAAAATCACAAAGATTACAATATACTTGTAGAGAAAGCTTCTCATAGGAGTATCACCAACTAGAGATCTAGAGGCAACACGACCACTATTAGATTCTCAAAATGCATCACAACACACAGTCGTAAACAATACCCTCATAAAATGCAATTTCCTTCTAAGGAAAATCAAGCTAATAAAATATTGATCGTCAGATATAAGACCTAATGATGAACAGTCCATATTCACAATAATAAAATATAAATAATTTTTTTCTTTCTAGGTTGATGCCCCTGAACCTCCACTGAGACATTCAGCCCCCGAACCCCTTGCGCCCCACCCCACCCCACCTGCCTAGTCATCGATGTATCAACAATACTTTATGTATCAATAGTACCTTATGTAATTGCAAGGTTGACACACATCTTTTGTTAATTTTCTACATATACCTCTTTGATATGATTCTACCAGTAACAATGTGCTAACCATGGATAGAAGTGGTGTTCTAGAAAGCATAGCCACCATTTTATTGGTTACCCCATGCTTATACTTGATCACTAAATGGAATTATTGCAAACAAGTTGTCCATTTGTAGTGGCATGACTATTGTAGCTTATTTCAAGTTTGCAAATATCAGTGTTGCACATTTTCCTCTTCAATTCCTCAAAAGTATGTTGTTGTTTACTAACCCAATGAAATTTCTTTCCACCACCCATAACAATATGTAATAGGGAAACTACATTACAAAAATATTTAACAAATTTCTAGAGGTATTGGACTACTACCACCAAATTCCTCAATTTAGCACTTGTGTTAGGATTTAGTCAATTCAATATGGCCTCGATTTTGGAAGGATCTATTCATACTTTCCCATTTCCAATCATGTGGTCGAAATACACCAAAGGATTATTTGAAAACTCATACTTCTTCATATCTAATAACAATCAACTCTCCAAAATTTTGAAGACCGCCTTCAAATGCAATATGTGTTCTGCATATGTTTTTTTTCTAAAAACCACAATATCATCAAGATATATAATAACATAATAATCCAAAAAAGGGTGCAATACTTCATTCACTAAATGCATAAAATTTGTTAGAGCATTACATAACTTGAATATTAGCACCAACCATTCATAAAGCCCTTGCTTAGTCTTGAGTATTTTTTTCCAAAATCTTCCACCTTTATTCAAAATTGATGGTAGCTTAATTTAAATCCAATTTGGTGAAGAACTTTTCCTACTGAAGTTGATCCAATTAATCATTAATATGAGGCAATGTGTGCCTATTTTATTTAGGCCCCTAAAATCTACACAAATGTACCATGTCATGTCCTTCTTTGGTACCAACATAGTAGATTTGTTTCAACTAGATTTGTATGTTTTTCAAAAGAGATAACCTTGGGAAATTTTTCTAGAACCTTCAAATTGGCTTCCTCTTACCTCCATGGCTAGTGTAAATATCAAGAGCCACCCAATTGAAGCACTAAAACTTCATGTTGTTCACAGTCTTGTTTACTCACATGCCACAAATGCATATTCACTATTTTACACATTCACATTCACCACTAATGGTTGCTCATTGATCATGTTATCTACATGATCATTGGAGCATTTGCACACTCGCCATATATTAAAATGGATGAATTTGTCATTAAAATCCCTCTCCAATAGTCATGGGCATCAACATTCTAATTTGGAACTTTCACAAATATTCTAGACCACCCTCCACACCTTCACCTGCCTAAAACCAACTAGTTTTACACTCCCAACTACCAAGAATATGAAAAAATCCACACTTAACTTGATAGTGACCTCTAATAATGACCCTAATGGTCTAGCCTTATTAATTTAATTTATGAATCATTATCAACGCACCAAATATTGTAGAAGTGTTTCACATGTTAAAAAAATAAATCCTAATTACGACATTCAATCAAAAGCGAATCAATAGACATCAAAATCAAATGCACTACGAATAAAGTTACACCTCTTTATTAGCCCATAGGCTATATATATTGTTACACCTCTTTATTAGCCCATAGGCTATATATATTGTGAATGCACTTTGAGGAAAAACCTATCTCACACCTGAAACAACTTTTAACTCATCGTGAAACAAATTCAGCTTACCGTTAAAAGGTTTCACATTCACCGGGAAGTTCCCATATTCGTTGCCTCATGCCTGAAAACCCATCGGAGCCATTTTAACCACTGCCAATCGACTCAACACGGAGGCCAAGATACGAAGGCAGGTCACAGATTCAAATCTCGTTCTGGCCTTCACAGCCCTAGAATTCGCCCATGACAAGGCCTGTGCGGCCCAACTGCCTGTCGTTCTAACACAGAAAATGAGCCCAATCATAAATGACTCTAGATATGTTTCTATGCTGCACAAGCTCTTTGAGTCCAATGTCGATGACTTCCAATCAGTTGACATACAACAGGACACTGCCACGCTTCTCTACTTCTCGGGTACAACAGGGAAATGAAATGAACAAAGGAGTGGTTGCCACTCATAGAAATCCTCTATAAAATAATAACAAAAACAAACATGAAAATTTCCCTTTCATATAGAGAGAACCATCCATATCATTAAAAAGACATACAGAGTGGCATTGAGACGGGACCATCCACCCAAGCTACCAAACAACAAGGTACGCCTAAGTCCAACCAGAATGCTACCCAGGGGGGCAGTATTAGGGGTGAAGGCTCTCCGACAGCTGTGAGAGCAACGCCCATAGGATTGCAGTTTTATCATGACAAAGTATGATGTGCAGGGCTCATAATTATTTTTTTATGGTTTTTCAGGACATTTGGGGATGTGTTTTATCTTGTGTTAGTGTTTTCTTAAATACATTATATTATATATCAGATGTCTAATTTTAATCCTATAATTGAATTTGTCCTCACTCTAACCAATATTCATCTCTTGTATGGATGCTTATCACTAATCTCATCTCTGTATTTTGTTAAGAACTGACTGCTCTTTTCCAATTAAAAGTAGAGTGCTTCTTCTCTCCTAACCAATTCCCACTTGATTTAAAATGCTACAAGAACCAGGCACACATGCGACACTTGTGCAATGTAGTTTTAGATGGAAGCTTTGGCTAATTTGTGCATTGTGCCATTGTTTCATGTCTATGGTTTTTTCTACTCTATTGGTGCCATCGCCAAGGGTACGACTAGTTTTGATGACCAAATTTGACTTTGCCCAGATGCTTGCTAAGGTGGATAGCTATAGAGTAACTTCCCTAGCTATTGCTCTGCCGATTTTTGTGGCCTTAATTAAATCACCTATTGTTGTGAAATATGACTTGTCATCGCTCAAATGCATTGGCTTGGGTGGAGCCGCGCCGGGAAAGGAGACTATTGACGAGTTCATTGCATTATTCCCTAAATATTGAAGTTTCACAGGTAATCCAATTTTCCCTTCTCTTTATGCTTATTTTAAAGATAAAAAAATTACGTTTAATTTAAGAGCATAAAGAAAACATCAAATTGGCTACCAAACAGAGCAAGTACATCTTTCTAATTTAATGCATGTCTGAGGCTATTAAGCTTATGCGCATGAAGCTTTTTGGCAGTTCAACATTGCCAGGCTTCATAAATTCAAGGATTAACTACATAAAATAGTTGAATTCTTGATACCTGAGTCATTCCCGGAAGAAATGTAGACAACACCTATTGTAGCAAGTTAGATACTCTATTTTAATGGTTAATGGGTAAAAACAGAAGAAAACAATAAAAATACAACATAGCAGCTGATGCAAACATTGCATAGGGTAACAGGACTCTCTATATACTTAAATTCAAAATAGAGGAGATTTTTCATCTGGGTTCAAAATTGTTGTGGAGTTAATCTATTCTCTATAGAACACTTGACAATATCACCATAGGAATAGGATAAGAGTGTGTATCATATGTACTGATCTTGTTTTTCAAGGGTTTGCTCAATTTTTTTCATATGTAGATTCGTGTTGGTCTAATGGTGGACAACTTGTACTCTTGAAAGAGAGGTCATAAGTTAAAATCTTGAGGGGTAAGGTATGCACACCTCATATTGAGTTAGGTGTTGGCAGTATAGGGTAGTCACATATACTTAATGGAATAGTCCCACATACTTAAAGTCATATGCAAACCAAAAAGCAAATCACCAAATATTGTGTAAAAGAACCTTTCCTTCCCTTCAAATTTCCATCACTTAGTTAACATGAGACATAAGAAAGAAAAATGGATATATTTGTAGGATGAAAATTAGCCTTTTCAAGGACGAAAAAAAATCCTACGTGGAACCAACCACTAAAAACCAAAATAATGATAGAAAGGCATACTTATTGACTTGGAAATTTTCTTCATGTCATGAATGTTTTCTTCAATATAATTGTATTTGTGCTTGAACTGCCAGGCATCCTGACATGAACCCTCTGGCTCTAGCTTGCCTCCCTGATAGAAACTCTCTCCTTTTCGTTTCACCATTTGGTATTCAGTTCCATACTCTTTACAAACTCAACAGAAGTAAGGATTGATCGGGGATTGCTCTTTCATAAACTGCAGAACGGTATTCTCGTAATTGCTTTAATCCGCCTCTAATTGTAATTACATGACATCATTGGATCGATACAGTGAGTCAACTGACTAGCAATCATGATTTCATCCTACTACTACTGCAATCATCCTTTCAAGCGTGGGTGCCTAAATTACTTATGAGCAAGCCCAGTGTGTATGTGTGCAAATCACTTATCTCGGGTCGAGGCCATCTTAACCGTGGGGCCTTAGTTATGTGTTGGAGAGGTTTTACTATTCTTTGAGTTTACCATATGGTGTAATCATATATCAGTATTGTCAAATCGTTTCCATTGAGACTGAATATCTAATCTAAGCTTTGCTACAATCATTCATATCTATTGTGTCTCCTCTACTATTATCTGTTGTGCAAACTAGATCTGGATGAATTCTATTGTGTAAGATCAATATTGCTATTTTATCTAAGTGTTTAGCTTCCTGTCAATAATTTTTCTATAGCATCTAGATTGGGAATCTTTCATTTAAGCAACTTACCAGTTAAATTCTTTAAGCAAGATAATCTTGGTTTAGGTCCTGTAATCATGTTACATATCGCAAAGTCAATCCTAGGGGAAGCCCAATGCAAGGGGTGGCCTCAATGCAATGTCATTGAAGAGGATTGCTCCTATGACAATGATGTATATGGCTTAAAAAAAGAATTTCATGCCAATGTTATGTCAATTTGTTCCTTCTCTATTTTGCCTTGCTCTTTGTTGTGTTTTCTCTTGCTTTGAGGTGTGCCAATTGCCCTTTCAAACCCCAAGTCTCAATTAAGGTCTATGCTTTCATTCAAACCATATATATTTGCACTCAATTTGGTTTATTTGTACTTCCTACTAATAGGGTTTGATTGTGTTTAGGTTTTAATTACATATACTTTTCTATCGGCGAAACCCTTGCACCCCTTCTGGTGCAAGTGCTAGTTAAGATAGTTGAAGTAGGTACCTATGTTCTCAAGGAAAATGGTTCACACAAGTTGAAGTTGAAAATATACTTTCAATATCTTTCACAACAAATAATTAAGACCATTGCTTCTCAAGAAATGGTACCATGTGTTGAGACAAGGAAAAGAGCAAGGATGAAAACACAAAGGTTTTAGATGCAATAAATGAAACTTCTTACCTTGCTTTTCTTTGATCCTCTAATTGAGAAAAAGTGGAGTGGACCCAATGTTCCACTTGGTGTACTCTTTGATGGTGGAATGCGGTTGCTTAGTGGACTAGTAGCATAACTTCAGGATTAGGATGATTGGTTAAGAAAATGGCATTGATAATCAAATGGAAAAAATAAGGATAGCATGAAAGTGGATGGTCAAATGCAAGGGAGGCCTCTAATTTATAGATTTTCCATGAAGAAAATCAAGGTCCAAGATGCATCTAGGATTTGAGGAAGATGGAAGCATGGATTGAATTTGTAGCCATGTGACAAGTGTCACATGAGGTATAAGAGCTAGACATGCTCAACCATGTGTGACCAAGATCGCATGTGTTAGAGATATGCTCACAAATGTGTGAGCAAAGGAGTGGGGACAATTCAAAAGATCAAGAGGTGATATGGAGGCTTAGCATGCCTCCAAGATAGCATGCTCACACATGTGGGAGTATGAGAGGAGTGGGTACACATCAAATCAAGGCAAGTTTAGATTTTAATCCATGTAGATGGATTTATCAGCTAGGATTAAAAGGACAAAGATCAATGATAATGTGGATTTAAATATTAGAGGAAATGGTAATAGTGATTAATTTCCTAATCTAATTAATTAAGTTGGAAAAATTGGGGACTAAGGCTAATTGATTTAATTTAATTAATCAACCTTGGGGAATAATTAATTAATGATGAATGGTGAAGGCAATTAATTAAATAATGACCCATTTAATTAATTTATAAGAAAGTATGGCAAATTGGTGGTAAGTTTTGGATGTCTATAGGTGCAAGAAGTTTTGTGATTTTGATCAACTTATGGCCCACTAGTTTCACTTCATGCCATATGTTATATCTACCAAAAACTTTAGGATTTCTCCTAGAATACATAGACAAGCCATGGTGTCACAACTACTCTAATAATATTACACAATTCCAACAATAGTATCCTTGTTTTAGCATATATTTTAACAATATTTTCAAAAATCAATAAAATTGAGGAAATTAATCAATTAAAAATGAGAAAGCTTCTCGTCTTACAATTACCAAAACATCCCTTCACCTTCAATGCTTACATGTTAACATATTATCATTATTCTTTCATAGATGGATAAGTTGATAATATTATGTCAACAAATATGCAGCTCAAGTAATACATCTAACCTCCCAATTTTGTACAAATATTTTGCAATAATGCATCTTGTAATTTATAGTTCTAACATGGTGTCTACACCTTTCTAGATCATAATTCAATTTCATTCATAACACACTTTAACCAATTTGAGTGGGTTGTGCCTTAGGCACACCCAGACCCCAAAGTAGGTGATTTCGTGCTTACTTTCATATTTTCACTTGATCAACTTTAACTCCTTTGACACAATATCAAAAATAATAATAATAATTGAAATTTTACAAGTGCATTAATAAATCCAAGTGACCTAAGCTTGAGGTCAATAAACTTCATGTATAAAGAATGTTGTTTTAGGAACATTATTGATTACAAAACTAGAGGTATTAAAATCAAAGATCCAACTTGATAAAATGCATTACACTATATAGTTTACAAATATATCATCAATAAATGGTACCAAAAATATATGTGAATTAGTTGTCTTATTCAACCCTCTAAAAATGAATTCAAAAAAAAGATGGCCCATATCACCAAAAAAGAATATGAGCTCATGCTTGGGACTCTAACACCTAATGGTAGACACTCATCTACAAAGATCTTGTCAATGAATGATACCAAAAATATATTTGAATTAGTTGTCTTATTCAACGCTCTAAAAATGAACTAAAAAGTAATGACTAATATCACCAACAAAGAATATGAGCTCATCCTTGGGACTATAACACCTAATGTTAGACACTCATCTACCAAGCACTATTTTTTTATTTTATCATGGCGAGGATATTGTAAAGCTTTATATTGACAAGCACAAACATTGGTTGAGTTTCAACCACACCCTCAATATCTCAATTTAGATAGATGTAGTCCCAATGAAAATTCTTTAAAAATAATTGTATCCTTCTTAATAATTTCATGTCGCTATTCACCTCATCTTTGTAATCATCCCAATAGCATAACATCTAGCAATGAATGTTTGAGCTCACCTTCCAACCTCCATTCTATCAAATGATACCAATCTTGTTAAAGGTGGCCCAAATCCACCAAGTCCATTGGTTGACCTTCAAAGTTAAAACTATGAATTTCCTAAATTCATTTAAAATGACCATTCAACACCCAATTATATCAATTTAAAGGAAGAGCATAAAGTTTTTTGAAGAGTCAAACCTTGCACGTTTAGTTTAACCTTGAGATATTTTCCTTAAAATGGTTTAGTAGCATTGTCTACTACCATGATATCAAGGGTAGATAAGCAATCCCAAGCTTTGCAATGTTGTTGATTCAAGTTATGTTCTACAAGACTCAATGAGCACAATATATTTTCTTTGTATACCCATCCACATGAAAGCATACAAGATTTGCAAGGTTTAAATCATGCCTATGTTGTTAAGCGCGCGTCTTTAGGCATGAGTGTTAATGTTTGAAGTCAAAATTTACATGATATAACACTAACATGCACCCTAAAGCAAGAAGATTCATTTTTAAAAGTCAAATAATGAATACAAAGTTAAGTTGTGTTGCATTGCAACAACTTGATTTTCCTTGAGTATACTTAGTGTTAAGTATTGATATGATTTTGTGACAATAGAAATGAGTTGTTCTTTTGTAATAAAATGGAAAGCTCGTAGTTTTTAGTAAGCTAAAAAAATCCATTGTTGCCTCAATAGATATGTATTGGAAGAATTATTATCTATTCAAGAAAAGCATAATTGCATGAATTATAAACACAAACAAATTATAAATAATAAGAGAAGGTGGTAGGGCCTACCACACCACATGCCACTCACTCCAAAAGGGTGTGCAATATAGCTTCTATCATATCACTTAAATCTCTCTCTCTCTCTTTCTCTCTCTCTCTCACACACACACACAAATCTCCCCTCTCTAAAATGAGTAAAGTTCCAAACCTAATTATGAATCTACTTGTAAAGTCCTGCCCCGTTTTGAACTTTTCTCACCAAAATATGCACCAATTATTTTTAATTTCAATATACCAATAGATCCTTTCAGACATTTTGTCAAACAGTTTGGTGGAATGAAGTGAACTTGTTTCCTAGTTTGATTTCAATAGGTAGACATTGTATAATGCAATTCAAGCATTTAATAGTTCTCACAAATTCAATTCAAACATGTTCATTTTCAAGATCACAACCATGATATATATAAATTCACTTAACCAAAGGCAAAAAAAAAAAAAACTATTACAGATTTTGAATACTATTCCAGAAACACAATCAATGATGTTATTGAATAGTTTTTTGACCTGAAAGTTGGACAAATCAAAAGCAATTCCATTATCTTCAGCAAATACATAAAATGTGTCTCCTTAAGTTGGATTGACCTCCCAACAGGACTCATTTTAGCAAATATTAATTGTTCTCACATAAATAACGATGGCCATGGTATAGATGCATCGGTTCTAGGTATTTATGTTTATTCCAATGCTTGGCGTCCAAAATAGGGGTCCAACAACTGAAATAAGGAATACATATTCATGACCCTTTCACCAAAATTCACAACCTTTTCTTAAGCCGCGGATTTTCACTAAAGAGTGCACTCAGCATAGATAATATATATGTATATATTTTTCTGAACCTTTTTGCTTGGCAACGGCAGCACAAACAAATTCTTTATTCATCGACTCTTTTTTCAAAACTTTAGTTCATCCTTCCAAACTTCGTGTTACCATACACCATGGTCTTAAATTTGCCACGTCACACTTCCCTTTGACCCATGCCTACCCTCCAAGCAGCTGTGATTCATAATGTATGGGAAATTATTATTTGATAACCTCCTTAAAGAATATGCCATTCTTTACTTTTTTTTTAATATTGCATCGGTTCAATTTCGAAATAAGACTCTTCATATTGTTTTTCATCGCAAGCTTCCAAAATAGCCATCTGAGCCTTTCAATATTTAAAAAGCAGACTCTTTTCAAGAATATGATAACTCTGAAAATTTTAAATTTTGAACCTCCTTAATATTACGTCAAAGCTAGCATTATACTTCTCCGATAATTATCTAACTTCCTTCCTTGGTGATTGAATTCGCTTTGACTTCCTCTATTATTTCACTAAGAGACAAACTTGACATTATACCTTATTAAATTAGGCGCTAGAATATAATGATTTACTCAAGTCTGCGATAGCAAAGAAGACGTGGCCTTGGATTATCGACCTTGTAGAAATGTAAATATATAAGGCGGCTCTTGAATTTTCAGATAGCCTTGCAATTTCCTATTTATTATTGATAGATTCCTTCCCGAGAATAATTAAAACTCCTTACTGAATATTGTTATGCCGCCTCCTCTTTACGGGCCTAAGAAATGCTAATATGAGTTACGCCCAATCCACAATTTCCTTAAGTCCTGATCACGCCATACCATTACCTTTGTCTAATCGCCCAACTGTATTAGAGATACTAAAGCGGTATCCAAACCATTTAATGACAATACTCTCAATTCAAACATAATATGGCCCATGAAATATGTATGGAAAGATAAGTGGAGTATGGCTTCACCCAGAACTATTGATACCACAATAATCTTAGTTTTTCGAATCACAAAAATAATCACCAGGTCATTAATCTGCAATGCTCACAATACTCAAAAATCCAAATTAATCCCATTCAACAGATACAAGCCAAAATATGGAACGGCTACAGGAACTCAACTACTTCTATGAAGTCAATTAATAAATTGGCAATTTCAGGAAACATATTTATTTATCAGAACCGATTTTCTACAATTCTATACAACTTTGAAATTTAACTTAGAATAAGACTCTCAAGTTTCACAATCTTCAATAGTTAAAACCAACTGTGAAATCTGAGTGACTTTGCCAGTATCAGTCAGGGTGGATAATCTCACCACTGGAGCTGATCTTCTAGAGGGTTTCCGTCCTCCAAAAGGATGTGTTGAACCCAATTCAACTAGCAAAGTACATACTTTCCAAAATCCAAAATTAGCATGCCTGAAGCAATGCTCCTGAAATCTTTTATTCCTTCCACTTCGTAACTCTGCCTTCTTGTCTTCTTTCTTTTTTCCCTTTCACCTTTAATTTATTTCTTTTTTTGAAATTCAAAAGTAACTTATTTAATTTAACTTTTCAACTTAAGTTACTTTTACTCCACTTAAGTAATTAATTTAAATTGTTTTTTTTTTAAATTTAACCTTTTTCGACAACATTAAATTAATTATTTAATTTTACACTGACACAAAAATTGGCGACATTACAGTCCGCCCTTCCCAAATATTGTTTGTCCTCAAGCAATGTCAACACAACCATAAAACCACCTGTTTGGGACAACCCGAAACCATCTGTAATTCCAAGATCCCAAACCAATCATTTGAAGTGACCATTAGGTTGTCATTGCGCTACTCAGATAAAAATCATTGGCTCATCATGCACACGTTGCACTCCACTCTCTTGTGACCCCTCAAAATAGTCAACCTCTGCCCCCAAACTAAAACACCTCTGAAAATTGAAATCTATACCATGAAAATTCTCCTACCAATTGCTAAAATATCTTTCCCATGCACACCAAATTACACAAATAGCTGCAATAAATGCATCAACATTAGCAACCTTTATCATATCCTCATTGCACAATTCATTTTCTAAAGTTCGTACAACACTAAACTCAAAAGGATTTTCTTCCACTATTATAATTTCCTTTTCAACCACTTGTTCCTCACATGGCAAGGTACCTTTCTCTTTTGAATGTTTTGTTATAATCTCCTCATTATCCATGAAAGGTTTTAGCTTCTCTACACATTGGTTGTAAACTTTGTAAACCAATTTATATGTAGCTATAGCAGTAACCTGTTCTTGCCTCAAAACAGCCAATAACATAGATAAGATGGGCTGGAAGATAGCATCATTTCCATTAATGATCAAAATCATAATTGTTTGCATGGCTGCAATAACATTATCAGAATGATATTTTCTGATTGTGGCAAGGAAATGGTGAAACATTTGGTGAATCAAATCATCTAATTCCAAGTCTAATATGATGTTTCCCAATCTGAGTTTTGCAAATGTCTCAAGTATGGAAACTTTTCTAGAAAAATTAAAACATTTAATATCATCCAAATCTCGGAAACTATCCACCATCAATTTGATTACCTCTTTCATTGTGTCATCATCATAAGAAGCTCTAGGTGCCAATATTCTTAAGACCTCACTCAAACAAGCAGTAACCAACAATCTTACTTCATCATTTGTGTTGGCGTAACAACTAACACCTCTGGAGTGCAAGTTGGTATGGATAGCTATGCACACTGTGTGATGAGTGCTCTTCAAATTAGGAGGGGAAGCTCCCTCGTTATGCTAGAATGTGTGGAAAAGAAAAGTAATCTAAGTCCTATCTTTTTGTTCTCAGCTAGAAGAGGCACAAGGTTAAAAAAACCAAGAACGTTGCAGCCAAGGATTTTTTGGTTTCGCAGATCATTAACTACAACTAAACAAACTACTTTAAATCTATCCAATTTCCTCAAGAAAACAGAGCATGAGGAAATGGAGCAGGAATGTTCTATACGATAAACTTCAGGTATACATTCACAACATGAAGGCAAGGTGGGCTCAACTATTTGCTTGGATGGGAAGAAGTTTATTGGAAACAACAAATATACGATAAACCAGGTACAGATTCACAACGTGAAGGCAAGGTGGGCTCAACAATTTGCTTGGCTGAATAGGTTTATTATCACACACATCATACGATAAGCTTTAGGTACAGATTCACAACGTGAAGGTAAGGTGGGCTCAACTATTTGCTCATTTGAATAGGCTTATTAGAAATAAAACAAAGAATAGCCAACTAGGACAGTAAATTGCATAGACGAAACATGCATACAATCCACGATCAAACTAGCCACTATATTTAACTATGATGAGCATTCACCATGATAATAACATGAAACCCAAGTGACATAACAATTCATCATCATAATAAAAACTTGTGAACAGATACAAAATTAGCAATATTACAGGCAAGGTGGACTTAGCATATATTACTATCTCATGCAAAAGTTAATTACAAATGAGTTGAAAGCTCTTATTTATAGACATCAAAAGGTGCAGGGAACCCTAAAATCACCTTGAGTCAACTACAGTCTTGCAATGCATGCAAGATTTTATTACTAAACCCTAATAAAGGAAACTATACAGTTAACTCGAAAGCTACCATCAGTTAACCGAAACATCTAATCTAAATGGACAATGTGCAAGCATGCACGTCCTTATTGAAAGCAAGTTAACTGGAAAACTACCATTAGTTAACGAAAACCCTAAATGAAACTCCAACTGTACATAGATAATTCCAAGATAGACATGCAATGAGATGTGGAACGAGTTAACTCGGAAAGAAGCGTCAAGTTAACTGTTGTGTCTGATATATATCCTAAAAGGTGGGACCTGGAGTTTACTGGTCGTGATCTCGAGCAAGTAACCCCTCCATGAGGTTGTTGACTACATCACCAACTAGAGATCATCACATGTCTTAATTGTCAATTCACTACTTGTTAGCAACTTGAGCAATCTTAGAAATCTTTGTACACTCAAACTAGCATTTCACTGACTGGTAACTCTAGCGGCTCCGTAACTGAAGTGATGGCCACTATTTCTTCTACAACTTTATGCTTCTGACGCTTCTCATGTTTTTCATGCTTTTCTCTATGGAAGAGTGTTGCATGATGAAACTGCGAAGTTTGATCGTGAACACTCTGGTTGTGAGAAATGCAAACGAACTCGCTGCACACGCAAAATTCCAACAGTATCAACGCTCTAAACTGGCCTTGGAAGACAATCAGCTATACAAGGTATGCAACCATATGGACTTGAGTGACCACGCCTGTCAACCCTTCGAATGCACTTGATACAAATCGGTGTCAGCATTTTTGATGAAGTCATGAATTAAGACCGATTTGGTCTTGAATTTAGTTTACGTGAACTGCATTCTGAAAAACTCGCCTGTTGACTGTGAACACGGCTATATTCTGACAACTTTTTTCCGAAAGCTGAAAGTCACCAACTGAGGCTAAAAATAACTTGTCGGAGGGCAATTTTCACCAAAAATTCTGAAATGTGGGTTTTGTCAAGAAAATGATTCTAAGACAACCCACAACGTCAGAATTGTGAAAAAACACCGTTTAGCTTGACATGCAAAGAGTTTTTCCAAAGAAAGCACTTAGGGGTAGCAGGGGTTGTAGGGGGCAATTTTTTCAAGAAAATCTGAAATATGGGTTTTGTCCAAAAGATGATTCTAAGACAACCCACAACGTCAGAATCGGAAAATATTGACTTATACTCCACCATGTAAAGGAATTTCAGTTGAGAAAATCAAAGCCTCGAGAACTAGTGCTCTGGACTAAATTTTCCAGAAAAATTCTAGCACATGGGTCTTGTCGAGGAAGCTATTTTGAATCGGCCCAGATGATTTGTTTTGTCAAAAGTCGCTGAATTCTTGAACATGCGAAAGAAATTAAGACGAGAAATAGAAGAATTTAAGACAGAAGATAGAAGTTTTTAACGCTTTTCTTCTGTTCAAATCGCCATCTTGTCTTAATGTTTACCAATGAATTTGGACTTGTACTTGCAAAAAAATATTTTTGATGCCTTCAAAAATTGACTGCTGATAAAATTCGCCAATCTCAAGAAGAAATCCGCCTTCTGCTCAAGCTGTATGAGAGAAATAATGGACGCCGTGTTGAATAAAGAGAAAATCATAGCATTATGGCGCCACTGCAAGCTTTAAACCCTTATTTAAAAAAGAAGTCTTTTGATTAGATCCCCTCCAGTTCGACTAACACTGACTCGGAGTCCCAGAGATAAAATAATATTAAAATATTCAGTTACCATTACATGCAAATTTGTAATTCAACATTAAAGAGGCACCAATATCTAATTATTGAAGAAAAATGCCATTTGAATGCTTTGCATGCAAAAACTGAATTAAATATTATTTTAATAAGTTAACAAAAATCTCAACATCTGGATGCACTCAGCAAAATCCACTAATTTTGAAAAGTCCTCATTTGACCCTTCAGGCGTCCATTTACAAGAGTTATGAGATTTTTTTTCTAACTTCCTACTTTATAGCTCACTGAAAGTTACAGCTGCCCTTGTTCAGATTTGATTTATGAGAGCCTGAGTGATGTTGTGACTGAACTAAGATATCCATCGCGAAGCTGTCAGAGCAAAGATGAAATGTCTACTTGGAACTGCAATTGCTCAAATCAACTGAATAATCTAAATATTATTTTAATAAGTTAACAAAAATCTCAACATCTGGATGCACTCAGCAAAATCCACTGATTTTGAAAAGTCCTCATTTGACCCTTCCGGCGTCCATTTACAAGAGTTATGAGATTTTTTTTCTAACTTCCTACTTTATAGCTCACTGAAAGTTACAGCTGCCCTTGTTCAGATTTGATTTATGAGAGCCTGAGTGATGTTGTGACTGAACTAAGATATCCATCGCGAAGCTGTCAGAGCAAAGATGAAATGTCTACTTGGAACTGCAACTGCTCAAATCAACATTTGACACCTCAAAAAATTAGGCGCCTTTGATTAAATTGATGCAAGGTCTCCAGACTTAAGTCATTTCTCTATTTTGCCATCTAGCGCTTCGAAAACTGTCGCTGTCAGTGGACGATGAACCCTACTGACTGGATGATAGGTTCATTGCATGACTGGAAGAATTCCGCATCCAACGACTGTAAGGCACCCGAAAGCTGCATTTGGAACCCCAAAAGCAAGGGCACCCCTAGCCTGTGAAGGTGCAATCACTAATTTGAGAAAAGTGTAACTTTCATCCAAACGCCATACTTTGACCCCTGATATCGGGAGTTGGAGTGTTCCGATTCGCGCACCGTCAGTCTCTCTACGTAGCTAGAACAACTTACAAGAGATATCTTTGGAGGTGACGAAGCAAGAAAAAGGCTTCTAAGACCTCAAAAAGAAGGGCGCCTTTTCCAAGGGAGTGTATTTTCCATACTTAGCCATTTTTCTAGTTGTTTGATTTCTTCAACATTCTACATTGACCCTTCTCGTACGAGCGTTTGCCAAATCCCGGAGGCTGATGGCTGGACTCGTTGGATAGCTAGAGTATTTCCACACAAGTCTCGTGAAGACTGTAACTGCAAAAAACCCCATCTAACAGGCCTAAAGGCTAGGCGCCCCTGGCCTACAGAGGTACAAGTGTGTATTTATACATTTTTCCACCCTCTGTTTTACGTGCTCAATAGAATCTTTGCCACGATCACTCAGTATGTCGGCTCATCTCATGAACTAGTGCATTGCGAAGCTAGACTGGATTAGAAAAGATCTTCGGAAGACAGAAACTGCAAATTCAATCATTTGAGGGGTCAAATTCAAGGGTGCCCCTGGGCTACAAGGGTGCAGAAACTACAAATTTGACAGCCTCTGTGACATGCAACCTCCTCGTACCTTTAGCTTTTGACTTCAATTGTCGGAGTTTTGCACTTCGGATGACTTTGCTTGATAGCTCGTCGGAAAGCTGGACTAATTCTGAAGAGATTGAATGTATTTGCAGGCACATGCAACTAAATCTGAGCCTTCAAAAAGAAGGGTGCCCCTGGGCTACAGGGGCGCATATCTATTTTCTGCAAAATATCATCTAATTATGCTTCCGTAAACACTATTTTGGCCACTGAATTGACCTTGTAGGAGTATAATTTTGTGTGAAGCACTTCTCTATCATAATATGTCCTACTTTGAGTCCCAAGTTTAGGTTTTGACCTCTAGGTATTGACCAATTGTTGCTGACGACTAACATGACACTAACCAAAACCCATACTTGACTTGCCCAAAAATTGTATTTTGACATCATTTTAACAAGGTTTAGACTCTTTTAAGCAAAATGCCTTAATGAAGCAAAAAAATTGGTTTGGGTACAACAATCTGTATGTTTTAACCACCTCTACTGACCCAAAGAAGAAACTATAGGAACGAGAGTTGTCTATAATAAATTAGAAGGTGACTGCTCAACAAGGATCAAACACTCTTCTACCCTTTCCAATGTGACCAAAGCATCATTCCTTGATTGACATAAGCTACCGAGCATACTACCTGATTCATAGAGTAATCCACATTTTCTATCTCCAATCGCCATGCTACAAACTGAAACTCAACTTTGAATTACCCAACAGGATGGCAAAAATTTTCTGAGCTTTGATACCACTGTAAAGCCCTGCCGTATTTTGAACTTCTCTCACCAAAATATGCACCAATTTTTTTTTAATTTCAATTTACCAATGGATCCTTTCAAACATTTTGTCAAACAGTTTGGTGGAATGAAGTGAACTTGTTTGCCAATTTGATTTCAATAGGTGGACATTGTATAATGCAATTCAGGCATTTAATCATTCTCACAAATTCAATTCAAACATGTTCATTTTCAAGATCACAACCATGATATATATAAATTCATTTAACCAAAGGCAAGAAACTATTACAGATTTTGAATACTATTCTAGAAACACAGTCAATGATGTTTTTGAATAGTTTTCTGACCTGGAAGTTGGACAAATCAAAAGCAATTCCATTCTCTTCAGCAAATACATAAAATATGTCTCCTTAAGCTGCATTGACCTCCCAACAGCTCCATGACTCCCTTTAGCAAATATTGGTTGTTCTCACATAAATAACGGTGGCCATGGTATAGATGCAGCGGTTCCAGGTATTTGATGTTTATTCCAACGCTTGGCGTCCAAAATAGGAGTGCAGCAACCGAAATAAGGAATACATATTCACGACCCTTTCACCAAAATTCACAACCCTTTCTTAAGCCGCAGATTTTCACTAAAGAGTGCACTCAACAGAGATAATATATATGTATATATTTTTCCGAACCTTTTTGCTTCACAGCAACAGCACATACAAATTCTTTATTCATAGACTCTTTTTTCCAAACTTTTGTTCATTCTTCCAAACTCCACATTACCATACACCATGGTTTGAAATCTGCCACGTCACACTTCCCTTTGACCCACGCCTGCCCTCCAAGCAGCTGTGATTCACAATATATGGGAAATTATTATTTGATAACCTCCTTAAAGAATATGCCATTCTTTACTTTTATTACTATTGCATCGGTTCAATTTTGAAATAAGACTTCATATTGTTTTTCACCGCAAGCTTCCAAAATAGCCATTTGAGCCTTTCAATATTTAAAAAGCCGACTCTTTTTAAGAATATGATAACTCTGAAGATTTTAAATTTTGAACCTCCTTAATATTACGTCAAAGCTAGCATTATACTGCTTCGATAATTATCTGACTTCCTTCCTTGGTGATTGAATTCGCTTTAGACTTCCTCTATCATTTCACTAAGAGACAAACTTGGCATTTATACCTTATTAAATTAGGCGTTGGAATATAATGATTTACTCAAGTCTGCAATAGCAAAGAAGACACGGCCTTGGATTATCGACCTTGTAGAAATGTAAATATATGAGGTGGCTCTTGAATTTTCAGATGGCCTTGCAATTTCCTATTTATTATTGATAGATTCCTTCTCGAAAACAATTAAAACTCCTTACTGAATATTGTTACGCCTCCTCTTTATGGGCCTAAGAAATGCTAATATGAGTTACGCCCAATCCACAATTTCCTTAAGTCCTAATCACGCCATACCATTATCTATGTTTAATCGCCCAGCTCTATTAGAGATATTAAAGTGGTATCCAAACCACTTAATGTTCCTAACAATACTTGCAATTCAAACATAATATGGCCCAAAAAATATGTATGGGAAGATAAGTGGAGTATGGCTTCACCCAAAACTATTAATACCACAATAATCTTAGTTTTTCGAATCACAGAAATAATCACCAAGTCATTAATCTACAATGCTCACAATACTCAAAAATCCACCTTAATCCCATTCAACAGAGAATGGGAGAGAGTGGTAGAGAGTGGAAGAGGTAGTGGAAGGGAGAGTGGGAGAGAGTGCCAAAATATGGAACAGCCCAAAAGCACTACAAGCATTCAACTACTTCTATGAAGTCGATTAATAGATTGGCAATTGCAGGAAACATATTTATTTATCAGAACCAATTTTTTGCAATTCTATACAACTTTGAAATTTGGCTTAGAAGAAGACTCAAATTTCACAATCTTCAATCATTAAAACCAACTACGAAATCTGAGTTACTTCACCAGTATCAACCAGGGTGGATAATCTCACCACCGGAGCTTATCTTCTAGAGGGTTTCCGTCCTCCAAAATGACGTGTTGAACCGAGTTCAACCAGCAAAGTACCTGCTTTCAAAAATCCAAAATCAGCATGCCTGAAGCAATGCTCCCGAAACCTTTTATTCCTTCCACTTCGTAACTCCTCCTGCCTTCTTGTCTTCTTTCTTTTTTCCCTTTCACCTTTAATTTATTTCTTTTTTTTGAAATTCAAAAGTAACTTATTTAATTTATTTAACTTTTCAACTAAGTTACTTTTACTCCACTTAATAATTAATTTGAGTTGTCTTTTTTTAAATTTAGCCTTTTTCGATAACATTAAATTAATTATTTAGTTTTATGCTGACACAAAAATTGGGAACATACACTACTCTCTCTCTCTCTCTCTCCACATACATGCATGCATGCATCCATACATACATACATACATGCATACATACATACATCCATCCAGGCATCCATACATACATCAATACATCCATACATGCATACATGTATACATACATACATACATACATACAAACATACATACATGCTTACATACATACATACATCCATACATCCATGCATACATGCATGAATACATACATACATACATACATACATCCATGCATCCATCCATACATGCATGCATCCATACATATGTCATGTTTGATGTAGTGTACATAAGGATTTTCACACAATTCAAAATCAAGTTATGGATGGCCCTCTTCCACTATGGTCCCTAATTCTTGTCACAACAAAAGCCCCGCTAACAAAGAGGAGGAACAAATGAATCCTCATGTTATAGCTAAAACATCTTATACTAGTGAAATTACCAAAGAAGAAGAACAAAGCTCTGTCCTTATGTTAAAGCTCAAATATCCACGCGAGTTTTCATACTCTCAAGCTCATGGATTCTACCAAATATTCCACCATTGGAATTCCATCATGTAACTTATTGATGGCACTCATATAAGAAGGCAAATGATTCTCCCATGGTACAAACTTTACAGGCATTCAATGGTGGGACCTAGCACTGTAGCAACTACTTTCAATATTCCATATTGAATAGAATTATAGTTTGTAAAATTTTGTAATAAAAAAAAAAAAAGGAAGTAGTTAAACTTTATCCTCATTGAATCAACATATACAATGAGATTTTATGAGAGAGAGAGAGGGGAGTATATTTATGTATCCATTTTTTCTTGAACTTATACAAGGGACATGTTAACAAAATCATTGTATTCCACACAAGGAGTGTTGTCTTCATTTAAAATTGGTGAATGCATTAAGAGGTGCATGCACATATATAAAGATATGCATTTGAGTCACCAAAGATGGATTTACATTATAGAGCGCACAGTTTTAAGCAGTCAACTAGTATTTTATAACAGATGTGATGCATATATAGATAAGGTGTCCGCTTTTTAAAACTAGCAATCACACTTTGGTGTGTAATGGATGCACTCATGATGATTGTTTTTTTTTTCAGTTCGTCATATTTTTAGTGTATACATTTTGAATAGTTTATAAAAGGTGGAGACCACGTAACATTATATGGTTGGCCATGTTTTATTTCCAGTATATTTGTCAACTTGCTTCCATTGTTATGAGATATTCTTAAAATGTAATTGATATCCTCTAAATAATTTTTACAAACAATAATCACATTTTTTTCTAGATGATGAAATGCATTCAATCAGTGGGAAAAGTAAGCAAGCATTGATAAATGAAGTAGATATAATAAGAAGGAAGAGGGAAATGTCAATCTTGATAGAACATTGCAAGGGATTGTAGAGATTTGATTACATACCATATTGTTACATACCCCACTCTTATATTTACAGTGAACAAGAATGGAAATTTAAGAACAGGAAATACAAATAGAAATATCATGATATTGATCAAGTCACAGAATAAGAGAGGATCTAAGTGGAAATTGGAAAGAATGAAAAAAATGCTAAAATAAATAGAAATAAGGAAATCATCAGAACCTCATTCTTTCATTAAGAAGAGTAACCATCAATAGATCATTCCAATAATCTGTTATTCCTGGCAAGCACCAGTGCATGCAATCCTCATGCCTTTTCCCTCCTGATGTTGAAGGATGGGCATCAGCTCTAAATTCACTCATAAATGTGATGTTCAAAAGATTAAAACTTGAATCTTTTAAAGCCTTCTGCAAATGACTGTTTGCATGTCGCACCTCAATATTTGGACTAAGGTTTTCTACTGCAAATATATTTTCCACCTGCAAAACCAAGAATTTGGATGTTGATCTCATTGTAAATGATAAGATCATATATATGTGAGAAGCTTGCTCCTCAGCATATCAAGATATCTAAAAAATATGTCAAATTACAGATTCTATTTATAAATTGTTAATATGAATGCTATTATCCTGTAGTTCTATGGCCTTCTTTCAGTTACAAATGGCAATGTGAACCTCATTGACTGCTCTGGATTCCTGTGTATTAGATTGATAGCCGAGTGAACATCTTGAATTAATTGCTAGCAATCACACCTTCAATATCCACTGTCTAATTCTACAGCATTTTCAATTGATAATCTTAAACTAATTTCTAGAAAAAATCAATGTCTACAAAAAACTCAGATTGAAATACTTGATTAATACAAACAATTAATGGATACAACTTGCCATATTCTAATTAAATATTGGAAACTTAAATGGATAAATGCAGGTTCAGTAAAAAGTGGCAGCGCTTACTGATGAGCACACAGTTATACTGAGAGGGGGGGGTGAATCAGTATAATACAAACTTTTACTTTTCCAAGTTCAATCAATCACATCAACCACACATATGCAAGATCTAGCAATTGAGAACACACGATTTACATGAAAACCCTTTCGGGAAAGAAACCACAGCAAAATATTGCTTATATATTATAGATTAATCTGCTTCTTCTTCTTGTAGGCTCCAACCTACTAGAGACTCCAATCTCCACTTAACAGAAATACAGGCTCCAACCAATTGGAGGCTTCAACCCCCACAAAAACTGTGTTCCAACCCAGCAAGAGGCTCCAACCTCTACTTGATAGGCTTCAACCTATAAGGGACTCCAATCCCTACACAAACTGAGCTCCAACCCAGCAAGAGGCTCCAACCTCTATTTGATAGGCTTCAGCCTATTAATTCTTCTATGGCTGATATGAATAACTCCTTCATCCAAATCTGACTCAATCTCAAATCTGATTCAAACACAAATATGATTCAAATACAAATCTGATGAACTTCTTTGCACAAATCTGATCACAAATTACAGGTCTGATCCAATTACAAATACGATCACTATCATGCACTCTTTCTTTTCACAAATTTGATCACTATCATGCACTTCTTCTTTTCACAAAACTGATCATAAATATGGCACTTCTTTCCTCAAAATCTGATCACAAATCTGATTACAAAAATGCACTGCTTCCACAAATATTTCTGCCTTAATGTCTGCTCATAAATCTGCAATATATCTGCTCATGAATCTGCCATAAAATCTTCAACAATTTACTCATAAATCTGCAATATATCTTCTCATGAATCTGTCATAAAATCTTCAACAATTTACTCATAAATCTGCCATGTGTCTTCCTTTTATGTCCCATTGTCTGTCAATGGACAGTACCTCAAACATTATTTTGTATCCTAGGGGAGTTTTGTCTTCTCCCTTGTACATATTTGGTTCTTCTGTGTTTTTTCTTTCATTCCTTTTTTGTTTGTTGTTGTGTCCTTCCCTTTCCTGGTTTCCTTTTGTTGTTTTGTTTTCTTCCTCGTTCCTGCTTTCCTCTTGTGGGGTCTGTGTGAATGTTCTTCCCAGGTTTTCACCTAGTAGTTAAGGTCTTAATGGCAACTACAAGAGAATGCTCTTAGTATTTCCTTATCAAACTTCCCACTTATCTAGACATGAGGTTTACTAATTTGCTGTTATGTTTGGAAGTCTTACTGGTTCAAGTGTGTGTAACCAAGGAATTTTTGAATTAGGACGCTATGAATCTTACCATTTAAAGATCTTAAAAATGTCAAAGCTTGGAGAAAGGATAAGTGGTAATGATCTTTTGGGTCAATTCAAACCTAAAGATTATTATCTTTCTCAATGACCACTGTAATTCCCAACCCAAGATCAAGTGAAAACTTGAAAATATAAAAAGTGAAGAAACTCTCATTAAGATTCCCAATTAATTGGGTGATTCTAGTAATCTCTAACGGGGCTATGGACTTCTAGCTGACAGTAGAGCTATGTTCAAGGGAATTAGAGGTATCTCTGTCAAGGCTATGGACGCCTGGCTAGCACCATAGCTATGCTGAAGTCACACCAACTAGGTCTCTACAAATATATATATATATATCTGTGTGTGTGTGCATGTGTGCGATAAAGCTAAGAGTTGGGAGAAAGATATAGTCAAACTATTTAGGCTTTCCTTGAAGATCATTCCATTTTACTTAAGACATGACTTTGAAGGAATAAATCATCTGCACACACTATGAGATTCAAGTATCCTTTGAAGAGGATGAGTTGGTTCGTATCTAAGATCAATATTGACTTTCTTTTATAATAGCGAGTTTTTATCCTCCTCGAGTCTAGGTTTTTGAGAGGTCTTGTGATGAAGAAATGCTTCTAGCATTTTTCTTTGTTTGGTTGCTATTTGTTATGCCTTGCACCCACACCCCATTTTTTTTCGAACAAAATGGGGACCCCCCTTCATTTTCTTCTCCTTCTCTTTGCTCTCCCTCTTCCCTTTTTCCCCTTTTGTTTCATTTTGGTTCCTTCCTTTTCTTCCCCTTTCTTTCCCCTTTTTTTTGCTTTGTCGGAGTTCTGCAATTTCCGAGGATGGCATGCCATCTTTGTCGGACCTAACCCCTAACATCTTCCATTCCACCTGTTCTTTGTTTCGATCAATAGAGTTTTTGTAGTCAGTGTTCCTATCTTGTGACATTCCCAACTCTTGATGCCCGATGGTGGCAGTGCCTTGTCATTCGCATTTCATTCTCGCACTTTGCCCACGACATTTCTAGGTGAGCTCGAGACCTTGGTGATTTCGCTTCATTTCTCTGGTTTTATCTTGTTTGCTGCATGGTTGTGTCGTCATGTCGATTAAGCTTGGTCGGTTGTCCTTTATGTGCCTTTCGTTTTCATTTTTGTTGTTTTCTTCATTTTCCCTTGTTTTTTGGTTTTATTGCTTTTTTGTGCTCAACTTGTCAAATCTTGTTCCCCCCCAGGCGCTCCGATCAAGGATGTTTATGACATCATCTAGTGCCTCATCAAGTCTCAGGTTGCCTTATCCAACGTTGTCTTGAAAAAAGAGATGTAGCATGTTCCCAATAACCCCCTTTTTGGCCTTTAAGGTGTTGATATTTTGGCTTAAATTGTAAATCATCAAACATCGACAATATCTCTTAAGAGATTATTCAATAGACCAAGCCATATGCCCAACACCAGATGTCCGATAAATAACGCCTTTAAAAGATTTTGGTTGAACACTTTTGTATTTTCGAATGTCAGGCATTGAAGATATCCTTTAACGTTTATCCTAAAGACTTCAAGTAAGGGTTAACCCAGACACCTGTTATGAAATAACTTGCACAATAGAAGAATATGATATGAAATATGCTGCAAATACTTGATAATAACTGAGAATAACAAGCCACTTCGAGGGGGAAAACCTCCAAATATCTCTAATGAAAACACACTTCACAACTTGATGATGAAATAAGACTCACAACCTCCTATATATACCTATTTATGCCTAGGATATCACCTAGGCCGACTTAGACACACCTATATAAGTCTTAGGCCAACCTACACAACTAAATAACAATATACTAATGATAATATGACTTAATAGAGAGTTAAGATAGCCACAAGCCGACTATTCATAACCCAATATACAATAATATTAAGGGCGTAGCATGCCCCCCTTCTTCAAAGAAGCATTGTCCTCAATGCTAATCAAGTTTGGAAACTTTTGAATGAACTCCTCGTCTTCCCATGTGGCATCTTCAACCAGTAAATTCTTCCATTGGATGAGATACTCAGTGATAGTTCTATTCCTCAGCTTCTTTGTGCGTGTTTGACAAATGCACTCTGGTTCCAAAATGATTCTTCCTTCTTCATCCAGCTCAGGAAGTGTTGTTTGAGTGGGAATATTATGCCCAATTACCTTCTTCAAACAAGAAACATGAAAAACTGGATGTATCTTTGTTGTTGGTCGCAACTCAAGCTTGTAGGCAACACTACCGATCTTCTGCATGATTTGGTATGGACCATAATACTTTGGAGACAACTTATTATTCTTTCTTTGTTGCTTTAGTGAGATTTGCTTATAAGGCTGCAATCGCAAGAAGACCCAATCCCCAAATTCAAAACTTCTTTCACTACGATGTTGGTCTGCCTGTTGTTTCATTCGATTTTGTGCCATGGCTAAATTCTCCTTGAGTCCTGAAAGTACTTGTTGTTGATGAAGCAAGTGATCTTCTACTGCCTGAACTCTTGGGGACACCTTAATTGATGATGTGATGGAAGGAGGATGATATCCATAAAGTGCCAAGAATGGAGACATTTTTTATGAGCTATGAAAAGAAGTGTTATACCACCATTCCACAAGTGGTAGCCAATCTATCCACTGAGACTGTTTCTCTGAAGTGAAACAACGTAGATATCCTTCCAAACACTTATTAACAACCTCCGTTTGCCCATCTGATTGAGGGTGGTATGAAGAGCTAAGAGCCAATTGAGTACCCAAACATGAGAATAAATCTTTCCAAAAGTGACTAGTGAAGATAGGATCACGATCACTAACAATAACTTTAGGTGTACCATGTAGTTTTGGATATTCTCCAAAAGGCTTTAGCCACGCACTTCTTCGTAAAGGATGTGATAATGCAATGAAATGTGCATATTTAGTGAGCCGATCAACTACCACCATGATGACATTATGACCTTTAGATTTGGGAAGCCCTATGATGAAGTCCATGGATACCTCTTCCCAACGGCTAGGAATAGATAAGGGTTGCAAGAGACACGTGTCTTAATTGTCTCCCCTTTATGCCTTTGACACACCAAACATTCAGCCACAAATTTTTGAACATCACCCTTTAGCCCCTCCCAAAGAAATCTTGCTTGACTCGATGATATGTCTTCAAAAATTCATAATGACCCTCATGAGTCAAATCTTTGTCTTACAAATATCTTCCTCCTTAATCCAAATTTGGTGATAACCGGATCTAAGATCTAACTTGGTAAAACATAGCTCCATTTAATTCATCTAGCAAATCATCAATGACTGGAATTGGAAACTTATCTTTAATGGTGTACATGTTGAGCACTCTATAATCTGGACACATGCGCCAAGTATCATCCTTCTTACGAACCATCGCCACAGGCGAGGAGTAAGCACTTTGGCTATGCCTGATGATTCCTGCCTCTAGCATCTCTTCAACAATCATTTCTATCTCACTCTTTTGTATGTGTGGATACCTGTAAGGCCTGATGTTCGGTGGTTGGCTCCTTGGGACTAACTGTATGGCATGATCATGATCCCTCTTAGGAGGAAGTCCTTTAGGCATATCTCCAAGAACAACTGAGTGACGATCAATTATAGCTTGCAAATCTGGATGAGTAGGAGTATTAGATTGAGAGACTTCTAATGAACATAGTTGGGCCACAAATCCATCCACTCCTTTCTTAAGCAACTTTTGCATTTGATGAGAGCTTACCATTTGTGGAGATTTTGCCTTCAACCCCCTTAGCTCTACTAGCCTTCCTTCTGATTGAAATCTCATGAATAGTTCTTGGAAATTCATCTCAATTGTTCCTAATGTAGTAAGCCATTGTACTCCCAAAATAATATCTGCTGCACCCATGGATATCGCATACATTGGGGTATCAAGTTTATAATCTCCCATGGATAATTTAATGCTATGACACTTCCCTGAACAACTAACTGTACCACCATCTGCAATCAAACCTTGAAACTCTGGAGCTGGATATATGAAACAATTTAGACGAGTAGCTAACTTTTTGTTGATAAAATTATGAGTACTACCTGAGTCGATCAACACAGTTACCTTCTGGTTCTTTAGGAACCCCACCACCTTGAGAGTTTGTGGAGCGCTGAAACCTGAGAGTGCATGACAAGAAATGATTGGTTGAGAATCATGTGATTCCTCATTTGACTCCCTTTCATCTTATAGTGTGGGTTCTTCCTCTTCTTCCTCATTGGGACCTTCAATATAAAATAATTTTTTTTCACTACATTTATGTCCTCGACTGTATTTGCTATCACAATTGAAACACAAGCCTTTTGCTCTTTTCTCCTCAATTTGTTGTGGAGTCAACTTAGTAGGTTGTGTTGAATATCCTTTCTCTCTTGTCACATTAGCCCCTTGCTTCTTAGGAATCAAATACTTCTCCTCTACCCTGCGTGCTAAGATAAAAGACTCATTTATGGAACTAGGGCTAAACATGCGTATCTCATGTTGAATGTGATCGTTGAGACCACCCAAGAATAAGTCATTCAAGTTTTCCTCCGTAATTGTATCCACCCTTAAGGATAGATTTTGGAATTGCTAAATATAATCTTTAACTGATCCTGTTTGTTGAAGTTTAGCTAGCTGGCTGAAGAAGTTGTCTGTGACGCTATTGCTATTTTGTGCTTGGAGTTCCTTTGTAAAAATTGACCAGGAGACAGTGAGCCCCTTTTTACTTCGATGAGTGCAAAGCCAACGATACCAAATGAATTGATCTGGTTCTAGATATAAGGAAGCCATCGTGACCTTTTGTCCATTTGGGATTTGGTGTACTTCAAAAAAATTCTTCATTTGGTTTATCCATGTTAAAGGATCCTTACCATCGAACTTGCGCATATCCACCCTTGGAAATAAATTCCTAGATCCCATAGGAGTACTAAAGCTTGTGTCAGTAGTAACTGACCTAGAATTTTCACCTTGGCCGCTTGAGAATAATATGATATGAAATATGCTGCAAATACTTGATAATAATTGATAATAACAAGCCACTTCGAGGGGGAAAACCTCCAAATATCTCTAATGAGAACACACTTCACCTTCATGATGAATAAGACTCACAACCTCCTATATATACCTATTTATGCCTAGGATATCAACTAGGCCGACTTAGACACACCTATATAAGTCTTAGGCCGACCTACACAACTAAATAACAATATACTAATGATAATATGACTTAATAGAGAGTTAAGATAGCCACAAGCCGACTATTCATAACCCGATGTACACTAATATTAAGGGCGTAGCATGCCCCCCTTCTTCAAAGAAGCATTGTCCTCAATGCTAATCAAGTTTGGACACTTTTGAATGAACTCCTCAACCTTCCATGTGGCATCTTCAATTAGAAAATATTTCCTTGTAATGAGGTAACTTGGAATTGTTGATGTCACCAGCTTCTTCATGCGTGTCTGGAAAATTAACTTCAGCTCCAAGATGTGTCTTCCATTTGCATCAAGCTCTTGATGGCGATGAATGTGTTCTTCCTTTACTTGAACATTTTGATGTGTCATCGAGGAAGAGGTGAGGAATAATACATGGTACCCTTGCATTGGTTGAATAGCTTGATTAGGAACTTCTTCTTCTTCATTGTCTTTTTCTTTTTCTTCTTCTTCTTCTTCTTCTTCTTCTTCATTGTCTATTTCTTTTTCTTCTTCTTCTTCTTCTTCTTTGTCTTCTTCTGCTTCTTCTTCTTCTTCTTCTTGTTCGTCTTTTGCTTCTTCTTTTGTCGTTGCTTCTTCTACTTCTTCATATGCTTCTTCTTCTTCCTCTTCTTCTTCTTCTTTTGCTTCTTCTTTTTCTTCTTTCGCTTCTTCTTCTACTTCTACTTCTTCTGCTTCTGCTGCTTCTTCTTCTTCTTCTTTTTCTTCTTCCTCATTTGTTTCTTCTTCTTCTAGTTCTCGGCTACTTGAGACCTCCTTTCTTGGTTCATTCAAAAAGGCGCTTAACATGCTTCGTATGACTGATATATCTCCTCTTAGGTCACGCATATCCATCTTCATTGAGGAAATGTCTTCCTTGACCTTATTGATTTCCTCATTATCAGTAACATCCTCGATTGTTTTGCCATCCTTATCAGGAGTCTTCCCTGGAGTGACAACATTCTTTTTACCCCTTGTTGCAGGCCCTGTCATGATGGAAACCACTAATGTTGAAATAAATCACACAAATGAAACTTAAATTCTCTTAAATTTTTACTGTAATCTCCTTTGGTACGTCTTCAAAAACCCAATAAAAATCAGACTTCAATTCAACAAGATGTGTGAGATATGTAGATTCCAAAAAAATAGTGTAGAAACCCTAATTCTGCAATAATTCGCTTAATTCTGGTCCAATTCTTCTGAAATCTGGACTGTATCTTCTTCAATATGTTATTCAAAAACCCTTTAAAAATCAGAAAAAAATTCGCCAAAATCTGAAAGATATGCTCTTCCCAAAATCGCCTCCAAAATTGAGAAAAACCTTGCTTCTATGGTGCCAAGATCATGCTCTGATACCACTTGTTATGAAATAACTTGCACAATAGAAGAATATGATATGAAATATGCTGCAAATACTTGATAATAACTGAGAATAACAAGCCACTTCAAGGGGGCAAACCTCCAAATATCTCTAATGAGAACACACTTCAGAACTTGATGATGAAATAAGACTCACAACCTCCTATATATACCTATTTATGCCTAGGATATCACCTAGGCCGACTTAGACACACCTATATAAGTCTTAGGCCGACCTACACAACTAAATAACAATATACTAATGATAATATGACTTAATAGAGGGTTAAGATAGCCACAAGCCGACTATTCATAACCCGATGTACAATAATATTAAGGGTGTAGCAACACCCAACTTCCAAAACCAAAAGGTCTTTTGTACTTTTGTTAGCACCTTTCCATTTTGTCATAATTCAAAGGTATGTCTTATCTAAACATTGAAAGAAGTTTCAAAGAGTGCAAATGATCTTCCCAACCTCCGATTCTTGAAGAAAAGCGATAAATCAAACACTTTATATTTTTGGGAATTGAGTGTCAGAATGTCGTCTTATCAATTACAAAAGGAAATCCCTATTGATTAAGCAATATCCCTGACACCCAACTCGCAATGGTAATTCCTTTTTACTTCGTGAAAAGGTAATCGGGTATCGGCAATTGGATGTATGCCTTAATAGTTAAAATCTTATAGGAATAAGATATAAGTGTTGCTTCCAAACCCCGATCCCCAATGACAATCCATTTATGTTGCTAAAACAATTATCGAGTATCGGCTATCGGGTGTCTCTCCCAATGGTTGTGATCTAATAAGGAATAAGGAATAAGCTACAATCCTGAACCCCGACACCTGACAATTCGGAATGATTTGACATATCTTTTGCAATAAGATTTTCGGGATAATATTGGTTAGGATATCTAAGATTTTTGGTAAGCAATGAGTATCCCCAAGATACGATCCCTGGCAAAGCGAGACTTTGGTTAAGTAAGAATTTGAAGGCCTTATATTGTAATGGAGCCTATGATAACATATCTTTAAGGCACGATTAAGGTGTTGGTTTAAGTTTTTTCAATTAAATTCTTTAGGGTTCTGATGGATGATGTTTAAATGTGCAAGTAATATGCAAGGAGAAGGAGCCAAAATGAAGCATCAATAGAAAAGGTACCACCTCCCATCCAAGATATTCTCTCCTTACTCAAATATTGGAGATACTGACTTGGGACATGTAGACATGGATGAGTTCCACCAAAGGATCAAAAAAGCCAAAGCCACCTCTTTGGCTAAGTCTGGATTGGTGGAGGCAGCTGCCTTTCCAATTTCAGTGCAATCTTATGAGCTAGTATTGACATATGCTCAATACTACAATCACAAACAGAGGAAAATAATAGGACCTTCTAGAGAGGTCATTCTCGACATCAACCTATATATGATCGAGAAGGTATTTAGGATTCCTCCCTCCCCCAAATATGAAACCATTAACCAAATGATGACCCAAAAGGGAGAACTGCGGACCTTCTAGGAAGAGCTTGTTGTCTTCATCGACTTGCAACAGAAATTGGAGATCTCCGCATTTTCTCGCAAAGGATAAAATTGAAATATCATAAGGGGCCCGCCATGAATACGATGAATGAAGTTTTTAATGCTTTTTCAGAAAGCTTTCCAATTAATGATTAATTGAAAAATTGAACTTCATTATTTTGTCATAAACCAGCGTCCCAGATGGTAAAGTTTCAATCTGGCGTTATATTTTCAATGTTGGCGTAACAACTAACACCTCTGGAGTGCAAGTTGGTACAGACAGCTATGCACACTACGTGATGAGTGCTCGTCAAATTAGGAGGGGAAGCTCCCTTGTTGTGTGGACAAAATGCTTGAAAAAGTAAACTAAACTAATTCCTATCTTTTTGTCTCAGTTGAAAGAAGCACAAGGTTTGCAAAAAACTTTGAACGTTGCAGCCAAGGATTTTCTGGTTTCGCAGGACTTAACTACAACTCAAAACTAACTTATACTATCCAATCCCCTCAAGAAATCAAAGCATGAGGAAATGGAGCGGGAATGATTTATACGATAACCTCTAAGACAGGATTTCCAAGGAGGTGACAACACCTATCCGTGGCATAGGCTAAAAGAAAGGTTATTGGCAACGACATCAAACAATGAATTCTACTTCTAAATTCCCAAGGAGGTGATGACACCTATCCGAGGTGTAGACATGAAACAAAACTCATTAACATAGTAACAATAAACGATAAGCCTTAATTCTAAATTCCGAAGGAGGTGACGGCAACTATCCACGGTGTAGATATGAAAGAAAGCTTATAAACACAAGAACATGAAACAATGATCATCCAACCAAAGTGAACAGATACAAAATAGCAATATTACAGGCAAATTTGGCTCAGCATATATTACTATCACGTGCAAAAGTTATTTACAAATGAGCAAAAGCTCTTATTTATAGATATCACAAGGTGTAGGGAACCCTAAAATCACCTTGAGTCAACTACAGTCTTGCAATGCATGCAAGATTATTGCTAAACCCTAATAAAGCAAACTATGCAGTTAACTGGAAAGCTACCGTCAGTTAACCAGTACATCTAATCTAAATGGACAATGTGCAAGCATGCACATCCTTATTGAAAGCAAGTTAACTGGAACACTACCATCAGTTAACGAAAACCCTAAAAGAAACTCCAAGTGAACATAGATAATCCCAAAATAGACATGCATGAGATGTGGGACAATGAGTTAACTCAGAAAGAAGCGTCAAGTTAACTGTTGTGTCTAATGTCTATCCTGAGAGGTGGGAACTGAAGTCTACTGGTCGTGATCTCGAGCAACTAACCCCTCCACGAGGTTGTTGACTGTGTCACTGTCTGAAGCATTGATACTCTGCCGAAGTATACTGTGTTTGTGCAACATGTCCTCACCAATTGTGATCTGGCACTGAAGTTCACCTCTGCTCTTGGTTGCTTCATCAAACAGCGCTGACATGACTGTAAGTTGATTCATCTTACAGCCTACGGTCTCCCCACTGAAAACACTATGAATGAGTGCTTGGAGCTCTGACTGTACATCAGCAAGCTCAACATATGCACCCTCAAGCTAATACTGGCACGGTATGCGAGACACGAGAGTTCTCACGTACCAGAGTGCACTTGTGACATGCTCTCTACTCTCAGCCAACTCTGATGCCATTGTCTCCTCTATCTTCGCCTTGAATACCAACTGTGTCTTCCAAGCGTAGATAGCCTCTTTATCTTTTGCATCTATGACTCATTCATATGCCACACGCAGGTGAGCAATCATAATCTCATCTCGAGGTCTGTCTTGCCATGTCTCGCTCCTCATCTTGGAGACGTAGACGGAGTTCGCGTGCATTGTACTGCAACTGGTATACTTTGCAAGCACAAAGCGGCCTCTAGTAATGAACTCCTCCCAATCCTCCAAACGCTTGTCGTATGCAACCAGGTGATTAAGCTGGCCCTGTTCTGCTGGTGGCTCTAGCATTGGTGGGAGTGTAGTGGTGACATTCTCCATTTTGTGTACAACGCTAGAAATGTATTGACGAAGCTGCTTGATTTCAGCCTTGAGGGTTGCCTTGTCTTCTCCGCTTTGATTATTCTATCCCTTGCACTGTCTGTTGCAACTTGTAGATCAACCTCTGTCTAGCGAGTGCTAAGACCAAGGTTGACTATGATCACCTTGAAGTCTTGAACTTCAATCTCGCTCAGACTCTTCCCCTCTGGAGGTATAGCACTCTCAACAACAATCTCCATATCAGCATTCCTCTCCACATGGACTTGTTTCTTGATCCTCTTGTCTGCCGCATCCTGGTAGGCATGATCAAAATCTGAATGATCAAGGACGTAGGATGGTTGCCTCCTCTTCCTTCCCAGTTGACTCTCAATCCAAGACTGGTCTCGACTAATCCCACTAGAAGGATCTGTACTAGCAATGAGAGGCTCCGACGAGAGTGAATGTGTAGAGGTGCTACTGTGAGGTGGTGAGTCTAAGTCCAAGTCAATGTGAATTGGAACTAGAGACTACTCTGGTGTCAGTGATGGAATGTGTGGTTGTACCTCAGGCTCTGGCAAACTCTACGCTGGCTTCTGAACTGGCTCTCTGACAGGCTCCGTGTGTGTCTCAGTAGCAAGTGCCTTACCTTTTCAGTTGTTAAGCGCTCGACTCTTCTTAGGAGGGTTACTCCTCTTCTTTTGTTTAGGTTTACACAAGGAAGGTCATGAAGCATCCACTGGTGGCGGCTCTATTCTAGGCATGACTACCCTCCTAGTCTTCTTACTGTCGAGGTAAAGTATACTGTTCTGGATAACTCTACTAGACCTCTCCTTTATTGATGCGTATTCTTTGGCAAACCAATCAACTGTCGGCAGTGGTTGTGTATCAACCTGCTCTTTGAAAAATTGAGGAAGTGTATCTCCCTCATCATCTGATAAACCTCCCACATCCTCTACCAAGAAGACAAAAATTTGCCGGAGAGAGAACCGGCCATAGCTGCGTCTGCGCACCTCAAAGTCATCCTTGTAGTTCACCCAATAGTCCTCCATCGTAGGCTTATGGTATGAACGAACACCAAGGCGTGTTGAATAATGACCCCAAGGATCATAGGTGCATGTGTCGACAAGGTACTTGAGTTTACATTTCTCCAACTTCTGTCCTACAACTTTAGCATCAACTGTTGTCCTGCACCAATAAATTCCGAACTGCATGGGAAAGTTGGCAGCTTGTTTACACTTGTGGCGCAAATGTCGATGAACATCATATAGTTGCCTTAGGAACTCCATGAAAACTGTTCTATCCGAAGGATAGCGTGGAAGCATAGTTGGATTTCCTATGTATCCGTAGACGCGGATGTAGGTATATGTAGGGAACTGAATGAACCAGTCCGCCCAATCAATCATCGCTGCTCTAGCAACCGCTGAGATACAAACATGCAACTCCCGATCTAGATTCCTCACTGTGTATGTCAAGAAAGCCTCATGCACACGCTTGAAATGTCATTCAGCCTTCGTGAACTCAAGCTGGTCATAGTAATGATAGACTTTTTGAATACTGAGTATGCCCATCGTGTTCAACCCTCTAAACTAACCCTGATATGCGATCAAGTATACAAGGTAGGAACACATGTGAAACTAGTGTGCAACTAGAAAACTGGTGATTTGCTCGTGGAGAATGTCGTTGATGAAGGATGCCCAATCATAATACTCTTGCCCAGAGATGATCCGACCAATGATATAATACATTTAGGGCTGGAAACTGCTTGCATCTGCATGATTTGAGATGCGATTGAGAAGTGTTATCAAAATCGCATACTCATCCTTGTACTCACCACGACCCACGTTGCTTGGCAACTTATTCTTTTTTTGTTTTAACCATCACTCTGCCATCTTACTTTGACACTTGTCCATATCAGCATTGAATGCACGCTCACACTGCTCCATGGAAATGACTAGACTATTCCGGTGTTGAGGAATACCAAAACATCTTTCGATGTCCAGGGGTTTGAGACTGCATATAACTCGTCCATCTACAGACTGTATCTCGCGAGTAGCAGAATTGTAATGCTTTAACACAAGACATTACAAACTCTATGCAATGAACTAAGATAGGTATAGAAGCAGCCTCAAGCAACCCGGAATGTTGAATGTTTTGAAGTATCGAATCTTTAATCTTGATTGGATCAAAGACTACTTCTGGAAGCACCTTATATAGATCCATATCAACAATCCCGATGAGGTCATGAGTCAAGACTGACTTGGTCTTGAATTTGAGTTGTGTGTATTGCATTCTGAAAAACTCGCCTATTGACTATGAACACAACTATATTCTGACAACTTTTCTGGAAAGCTAAAAATACCCTGCTGAGGCTAAAAATAGCCTATCGAAGGGCAATTTTCACGAAAATTCTAAGATATGGGTTTTGTCCAGAAAAAGATTTTAAGACAACCCAGAATGTTAGAAATGTGAAAATTTGACTTCTACTCAACTATGTAAGGAATTTTTAGTTCAGAAAATCAGAGCCTTGAGAACTGATGCTCTGGAGTAAATTTTCCTGAAAAAGTTCTAGCACATGGGTTTTCTCGAGGAAGCTATTCTGAACAGACCCAGATGATTTGTTTTGTCAAAATTTGCCAATTCTTCAAACATGTGAATGAATTTAAGACGAGAAAATGAAAGAAATTGAGAAGAAAGACGTTTTTTGATGTTTTTTCTGCCAAAATCGCCACTTGATCTTGAAATTTGCTAATAAATCTGGACTTGTACCTGCAAAAGAATATTTTGATGTCTTCGCCATTGATTGCTGATGAAAATTTGCCCAACTCTAAAGAAAATTCGCTTTTGCTAAGCTGGATGAATGTGAATGGACGTCATACTTGAATAAATAGAGCAAAATCGCACCATAAAAGCATGACTACAAGATTTAAAACCCTGACTTTGAAAAGAATTATCTGATTGGACCCCCTCCAGTTGAACTGATACTGACTCGGAGTCCCGGATTACAAAATAATATTAAAATATTCAAACTCTTTCTCACATGCGATTTTTAGAATTTAATATTAAAAAGGGCGCCAATAATAAATTATTGAAGAAAATCGCCACCTTTCATGCTGGCATGCAAAAAGTCGAATTTAATATTATTTTTGGTAAATTAGCAAGGGTCTCAACATCCGGATTCCAAAAAGTCAAAAATTAACTTTCCAGGCGTCCATTTGCACAAGTTATGAGAATTTTTGCTAACTTCCTACTTTATAGCTCACTAAAAGTTATAGTTGCCCATGTTCAACACTAATTTTTGGGTGACTGAGTGAAGTTGTGACTGATCTGAGATATCCATCGCGAAGCCTGCTGAGCAAGGATGAAATGTCTGTTGGGAGCTGCAATTGCTAAAATCAAAATTTGACACCTCAAAAAATTAGGCGCCTTTGATTAAATTGATGCAAGGACTCCAGACTTAGCCATTTCTCCATTTTGCCATCTGACGCCTCGAACTACCATTACCGGTGAATGATGAACCCTGTTGACTGGATGATAGGTTCATTGTGTGACTGGAAGAATTTTGCATCCAACGACTGTATGTAAGGCATCTGAAATCTGCATTAGGAAGCCCAAAAGCAAGGGTGCCCCTAGCCTGTGAAGGTGCAATTTCCATTTGACAAAAGTGTAACTTTCATCTAGATACCATACTTTGACCCCTGATACCGGGAGTTGGAGTGCTTCGATTTGCATGCCATCAATCTCTCTGCATAGCTAGATCAACTTACAAGAGATGTCTCTGGAGGCGACAAAGTAAGAAAACTTCTAAGACCTCAAAAAGAAGGGCGCCTTTTCCAAGGGGATATGCATTTTCCATAAGTCATTTTTTGGTTGTCTGATTTCTTCAGCACTCTACACTGACCTCTCACATATGAGCGTTTGCCAAATCCCGGAGGCTAATGGTTGGGCTCGTTGGATAGCTGGTGGTGTATGGTGAACCAAAGCTTGCTTGCACAATCTTTTAGAGACTCTTTCACTGTCTCCTTCCTGGACCCTGCTACCAATGGGTTCTTGTTGAGCTTGGGTGATTAACCAAGCCCTGCTCCAACTCTTCTCAAAGAGTTTTCCACTTATTCTTAGCTTAGGAAGACCAACACCATTTGAAATTGCAACTTTTCTCTCAACACTTAGAAGGATCTAATTGTCATCTTCACCATCTTTCTTGAACTGCTTGCAGGGGAGTTGGAAACACTGATTTCATGTATTTCACATCCAATTGAAGCCATCTTGGTGGTTCTTCAATCTCCTCTCCTACCGATCTCAGGATTTTGCCTTTGAAGAAGGCTAATCCCTGTAGCCCTTACCAGTCAGTTTTTGGCTTTTCCTGCTCAAACTCTCCAAAGGACCTAGCAAACAAATGTCACTTTCAGACACCCTTTTTGGAGCTTTAAATCTTTCATTAGGTTTCAAACCTCTGTCTCTACCGTACAGTGGTTTCCTACAATCAAGGAGAAGTAGGCCTAATGGACCTAATTCTTAGGGTTTCACTGTTCTTTGATTCAAATCTCCTTCCAAAAGATTGATTGAAGCTTCAACCCTTTTGTCAAGTGAAGATCTTGTCCAACCCTACCTGAAGCCATACGGATTCCGTATAGTGGTCTCTTCCCCTGCCTAAGTTCTTCCAACTTTCACTCTCAAACACCTAACCGGGCAGTCCTAGCTTGCCTAGGGTTTGATTTTACAAATCATTGCTTGGCTCTCAAGGTTTCCTACTGCTAAGTATTTACAATTGACTGGCTCCCCTATCATTTCAATCCAGTCTCAGGGTTATCCCGTGGTTGGATTTTATGGGGGAGCCATTTTTAAAACTTGACTGCTCAAAACTACAACTACAAACCCCTAGACTCTGAACTATGAATTCAAGACAATAAATCTACTCTAAGCAACTAGATTACAAAATGAAAATTACCCAAATCTATCCTATGAACACAAAATACAGTGTGAAATTAGTAAATACAACGCCTATGATAGCTCTATTTTGCAAAACACACGGGAAAACACAGAATTCTGCCAATGCTTTCTATTCCTTCACACCAAAATTTGTTTACAATGCAATCTCTCTGCACACTACGAGCCACACCTCTACTTAGATGCCTTTTCCACCATTCAAGGGGAGTTGATCGAGCACTTACTCCTGATTTCTAGGGATTCCAATCCCACTAAGTTACATGCAACTCCACAACTGCTGTCATGCAACTTCCACAACAACATTTTGCAACTCATCTCTATGTTATGATCCTAAATTTTAGGACCTCAATCTCCTTGCTTCGAACCATCAACTTCCTCAACTGCCTCTTGGCATCTTCTAACAACAAGGATGTGATTAAAACACATTTAATGCTTACCTTCTAACATATGCTGTCTAAAGCTAATTAAAGCCAAAATCTAACAACATGATTACACCAAGATGATTTTAGTCCTAGTGACTAACTCATCACACACAAACAAGACCTCCTAAGGTCCAAAATCAAACTCACTAACACCCTGATTTGGCTAAGATCAGGTACAAGCCAAAACTTATGACAAACCAAAATGGAGTTAAGCCAAGGTGCTCCTGCACCGGCTGGAGTAATTCCACACAAGTCTCATGAAGACTGTGAATGCTAAAAACCCCATCTGGCAAGCCTAAAGGTTGGGCGCCCCTAGCCTACAGAGGTACAAGTGTGTATTTCAACATTTCTCCACCCTCTAATTTACATGCTCAGTAGATCCTCTACCACGATCACTCAACTTGTCAGATCATCTCGCGAACTGGTGCATTACGGAGCTAGACTAGATTAGAAAAGATCTTAGGAAGACAGCATCTGCAAATTCCTCCATCTGAGGAGTCAAATTCAAGGGCGCCCCTGGGCTACAGGGGCGCAGAAACTGAACATTTGATAGCTTATGCTATGAGCAAACTCCTCGTACCTTCAACTTCTGACGTCAATTGTCGGAGTTCTGCACTTCAAATGACCTCACTTGATAGCTCGTCGGAAAGCTGGACTAATTCTGAAGAGATTGAATGTATTTGCAAGCACATGCAATCAAATTTGGGCCTTCAAAAAGAAGGGCGCCCCTGGGCTACAGGGGCGCAGACTTGCTTTCTGCTTGAAATCTTCATCTGCTACATCGCCCAGGGGCGCAAACTTGCTTTCTGCTTGAAATCTTCATCTGCTACATCCTCTGTAAACACTATTCTGGCCACTAATTTGACCTTGTAGGAGTATAATTCCGTCATGAAACGCTTCTCCATCATCACATGCCTTGCTTTGAGTCCTAGTTTAGGTTCTGACCTCCAAGTACTGACCAATTGCTGCTTATGATTGACATGACACTAACCAAAGTCCATACTTGACTTGCCCAAAAACTGTATTTTGACATCATTATAACAAGGTTTAGACTCTTTTAAGCAAAATGCCTTAATGAAGAAAAAAATTTGGTTTGGGTACAACATTCAGTAAGCTCTAGTTTAGGAATTAGTTATTAAGTTTAGTTCAAGTCTATTTTCAAATAAGGGCCGATCACCCCAGTTGAACTCTCAATTAAATTTTTTTAGATCCACAAGATCTAGAGCGCATGGTTCCTATCTATTTTGAATACTTTGAAATTGTTAAGGATCAAAAACTATTTTGTTTGCAAGAAACTGATACAATTTCAGCATGGATTTTCCTACTATACTTTGTGAGCATTTTATAAAATATCAAAGAATTACACCTGTCCCATACATATGGATTTTGGTCATTGGTGATGGTATGTCTATTTTATTTATCTGAATTGAATAAATTGGTAAAGTCAATCTTGTTACTGTGATATTGAATAGAGTCTCGTCTCAGATCTGCCCATGCTTTATGGTGATCTGATTTGATGTAGCTTAAAGAATCTTGAGATTACAAATTTCCTTTCAAAATTGCATTGGTATTAACAATGGTTGAGTCAATACAGATTACTTTAGTACTAGTTATTGTGATTTTTCCTGACCATTTCAAAATTGATAGATAGAATGAGATTTATCCTTTTCCATTGAGTTTAAGTTCTTTAAAATTATCTCTCAACCCTAAATATTTTTATCTTTATTTTATAATACTTTAAATCTTTGAAAGAGGACGGTAATAGTGTAGATCTGCTAAAGAAATGATGCACTAGCATGCAATTGGTTTTGAATTCAAAGAACTGTATGTTTCTATTTGATGTTGCATGTCTTGAATATATTTTCCAGAATATCTAAATCACCCAAGCCCCTTGCTGAACAAGTTTACTTGAACCACTAAGTTATCCATCACAATCAAGACCTAGCCTAAAAGGAACCTCGGAGTAGGAATCCCTACTTTTCAAGAGGGGTAGTGATTTATTATTACTCAGAAAATTGGTTGCGCTAAAACCACCATCAATAGGTATAAGGATTAATGAAGCACCATATTTTATACATGGAAAGTTTTAATGTATTTTTCAAGTAGATATGGTAGCTCATTTGGTATTAAGTTTTGTTTCTCAACTAAGAGAATTGAGGTTCAAAACTCATTGAAATATTTTAGTCTTAAATAGAATCATTGGAGGAATATAAAAGTTTGTACTAACTTTGAGATCTCAACTTTAAATCTTATAGACATCCCTGAATTTTATTCATGTACTTTGTGAAATAGGAGTCGGACTTTTTGAAATTTGAGAAACAAGGATGTAGAGGCATCTTTGAAATATTTATAGTTGGAAGGTTTGTTTTTCTTAGACATATAAGGTTTATATCTCTAGCACTTTAAAACACATTTTGTATTCGATCCTTTTGTGTATATGGGTGCATTATCAATTAACCCAACACTTATTTTTTCTTGTGGGCACTTTTGTGCATGCAATACATTTATTGCTCGTGCTTCTAGAGATTCTATTGCTAAATCTGGCCAATAAAGCTCAAGGGAGGTCAAAGAGGAGGTTAGAGGATTTTCTCCATCTCAAGCTAGCTTCTCACTTTGAGATGGTAGCTTGTTTAAGAAGCACCACCGCATTTAGGTCCCTTCTTGGAGCAAGGGGGAGTTTGGCAGTTCTTGGTAGTATCTGTAGATACTAGATAGTGTGATCATTGAGAGAGGTTTGTTTGTTGTATCTACATTTATTAGTTATACGGATAGTGTAGTCATAGATTACATACTCTACGAGTACTCTCCGAGTAGCCAAGTAATCGTAAATTTTCTGACATGGTGAGTACTCTTGACTTTTACTTGCCTGAACAGATTCACTCACCGATTATTTGCAGAGTTCTCGCAAAAAAACCTTCAAGTACTCGCCGATTATTCTCTTTCAAGTTCCATGATACACATTATCAATTATCATAATGAACAGTTTAAGTTTGTATGTAGTTAACTTATACTACTGTTATACACAGATTTTAATGGCATTACTGTGTTAAGTTATTGTTATACTATTAACTTATACCGTTAACTTACTATTATGGCATTACCATATCAGTTATCATATAGTGAACTATTTTTAAGTTGCCGAGTATTTGCCGAGACAAAAAATTTGGGCTTGCCAAAGTACTCTCCGAGTCCAAGTATGTAAACTATGAGTGTAGTCACTAAAAGAGTTGTGATTAGTGTGCCTACACTTATTGGCTTTGTTCCTATTGTACACCAATGGAGGGATTTGGTTCCCATGGCATTGGAGGAGGGATTTTGACACTCTTGGAGGATAATTGACTCTCACAGAAGAGTTGTCCTCTCATTGTGCATGGAGGTTAGGGCTTGTTCTCTAATGTGGTATAAAGGATTTGCAACTTCGACATGTCAATATAGCCACTGATGCAATTAGTTTGGTGTGTCTTGGGTAAGCAAGAAGATTTGGTGAAGCCACTTTAGTAGATTTCTAGTTTGGGTTGTGTTTATCCATGTAATGTTCCATCCTTTGTTCAGATTGATGTAATAAGGGGAATGTTGGAATTATTATATCTATAGGCTATTTAAGTTATAAATAAATATTCACCATAGTTTTTATTAGTATTTAATAATGTTAGTAGTTAAGTGGGAGTTGCTTTCTTGTATGGAGGTTGTGTAGGGTAGTTGTTTAGGTAGTTGTAATGGGAATGCTATATAAGCAAATACACATCATTGTAAAAATTAATGAATAAATCTCAATAAAAAATATTGTATAGCATTTTACATCTACAACAATGGTGTGATAATAGTGTAATAATCTATGGTTTTGTGCTTACCACATTTCAATAGGCCCAAACAAAAGTGAACTAAAAGTCACTTTCAAATTAGAAAATTTCATGAAGTCAATAAAGCCAATGTGAGAATATGCCAAGTGTAACCATCACTCAACGAATTCAACAGTGACATCTTTCTTTCCATAGGCAATTATCTACTTGCAAGCTTCTATTTGTCGATGACCGTCCCCATTGCAATGAAATCCATCAAACTAAACTCCCTTGAATGTGTATTCTTAGAAAGAATGAAGCAATCAATTGCACCTTCATGGTCTTAAGCTCCTCCACTCAAACTTGCAAGTTGATTGTGTTGGAAGAAAAATCACATGCCTCCTTTATGAATATTTATCAATAATTGCATAAAGTTGAGGTGAAGTGAATCTCTTTGTGTTTACACTAATTTGGTAGAAGATTGGGTCTATTTCCTTTTAGGGGGGAGGGACTTCCTACATTAACTTTGGAAAATGAGACACCATAGAGCTAGAATATTGAAACAACCCTATTCAAAATTTAATGATCCTCAATTTGAACAGAGAACTAGCAAGATACCTCAAGACTATTGCAACAATGTTGAAGAGTGAAGAACCATTCAAATGTTGTTTGAAGGTTGATTCCCATGTCGACCTCATCCAAGATCTACTCAATTGAATCTAGTTTCTCTCAAAGAATCTCACTTGGCTCTAAGACCTCAATTTCTACAGAAAATCTTGGTGCATATAGATTAATCTTTGCGCACACTTCTACAAATCTTGTTTCATGTCCATAGAGATAGAAGCAGGTTTTGAACAAGTTGGAGATTAGAAGAGATGTAACCCCATAAATGCCACCCCATAGGCTGTCCATTCATTCACATGGATTAGTTTATCATGTTGCTCACTAGATGTGAGGGGCATCCCCACAATGATAGGTATCTAAATATTTACTCTCAATGCACACACATTATTACTATATTTGACCAAAGACTCTTTCTCAGCTTTCAAGTGAGCCACCTCTTTGAGCAACTTCCTAAAATGTATGTTACCAAAATCTAGTTTGTCCCAACAAATTCAATATGTCATGTTTATCAATTTGCAAGAAGGCATGACTCTAAATGTCAAAATCTTCAACCCTATCTTTATCCAAGTTGATCTCACCTTTTGGCACAGTCTTGTGAACAACCACCATTTAACCTCTAGGAGCATCAAACCCGATTTGTGTTACAAGACTAGCCTTGGGTGTTTCATGTCTCTAGTGTACTGCATCAAAAAAAAATCGAGTTGAATTTGGGAAACTATTTCCTCCTTTGCAATGCAACCTAAGGGAAGTCTTGATCAGTTAAAAGGACAATTGATCCTTCTAAAATTACTAAAGTAGTCCCAATTGCTCCTAGAGCTAATGTAGCTAATCTTAAAAAATTGGTCCTTCTCAAGAACACCTTCCTTCTCTCTATCTTCTTTCCTCATTTTATTTAGTTATCGACTAGGATTAGGAGAAGCCTTGATAATCTTCTTCTTCAACTCGAATCCTCATCATCACCATTTTCTCTTGTTCCTTTACCACCTTTCTAAGCAATTTCTTGATCACTTTACAGTTTGATCAGAAGGATGCTCATTGTTCACTTTGATGCTGAATGGACTTCATCTTCTATCCACCACCACTTCCACTTGTTGCTTCTATGATGTTAACTTCAACTAGCACCTAAAAGGATGTGGCAAGTAGCTTGGAATGAGACAAAGTGAGATCTTCTCTCAAAGACAATTGAATCCACTAGTCATTCAAATCTCTCAAAACCTTTTGGGTAGAAAATTCCTACACTTACTTTGTCCCTAGCACTCCTACAAATTAATGGAGCCATTCACAACATGTTTGTGAGAGGACAATCCATCTAATCCAACTAGGTGAGTATACCTTCTTCATTTCGGCCACTAACTACACACAAGTGCATCATCTTTCCAATTCTCCAAAGATCTTCATCATTGTGAGCATGCGTGAAGCTACCTCTCAAGAATTAAGACACAAATACATTCATATTTCCTCTTAGATCAAAATGGTTCTATACATCTTCCATGAGAAATCCAAAATGAGAAAGATCCATGTATAGGTTTGCAACCATCACTTTGTCCCTACATGTGAAATAGCCAATCTAAGTCGGTACCTGATTGCAATAATTGCTTTCCCAATTCATTGAAGACCTTATGAACCTCCAAGTTTTGTCAAGGGAACTCCATGAGAAGTAGAAAATCAAACACGTAATAAGGCAATAATATGGTCTTCCCTTGAAATCAAAAGCTTGGATGCATGTGAATTCTTAATTCTTGATATATCAATTCACCGAACATTTGATGGACTTCATCCAAAATCTTGAGAGATACAAAAATCCAAATTCCTATGAAATTCGAAGACGACTTGAAATATAAAACTAACATTAATCACTCTAAATCCCTCTCAAAGTTCTCTTGATAAAAAATTTGATTGCATTGGTACATAAGGGCCTTCTTCTTCATCGAATGTTTGATTCATAAAGCTGTCACTTTATTCATTGACTGCAGAAATACATACACCAAATACAAAGTCATATAAAATGACTTCTCACATACCTCCATCAACTAATGATGAATGTAGTCACTAATTATCTAAGCCCATGTAAGTTTTTGGCACACCCAAAAAAAATTATTTATTAAGAAGAATAACCATGGCTTGTAAAATCTCACATTTGGCTCTCCAATGATCCAATACAAGAGTATAATTGTATGTTTATATTCCTCTTTGAATTCAACACATCTAGAGAGATCGATGTTACAATAGTTTATTTGTGTCATAACCCAAATATTCTTGATGAAGTAGTAATTGTCGTTGATCTTTGTATTAAACATGTGTATTGAGTCCTCTTAGATATTTTTGACAACTTCTTGTAGAGACAACATGACTTTGAAGAATTCAAGGTTAGGATTTGCAATCCCATGCCCAAGGAAAGTTTTCATTTTCTTGCAATGATACTTCATATATTCCAAAACCAAATCCATGGACATGATCATGATTGGAAATCCAACCACACAATGATCAATCCAAAGGCAATAAGAGGATCTCTAACTTGTCTCTTCAATAGCTCGTCTAACCAATTTCTTCTGTCAACATACAAGAAATTGGTATCTCAAGCCTCCTCAACTATGTTGCTCATATGATTAGGTTTCTTTTTCAATATGTACCTCATCATGATCAATGAGAATAATGATGCAAAGTTGAAAGACAATCTTGGGTGAGCAAAATTTGGCTTTCGTTGCAAGATTATTTTGATATGGCACTTATCATTTAAATAAATAATTCTCTAAACTTTATATTTATGGCTTGCCTTCAAAATTTAATAGTGGTCCTTCACCACTTATTGACTACAACAACAATTTGACTATCAAGAAAGGCCACTAGCAATCAACAAATTGCCAAGGGATCTCCACCAAGAAAGCAAACCGATGATGAAGTATTGTTAGTCCACAGAGTGCTAGAAGTAGCCACTAGCAGTTAGTAACCATGCAAAGAGTTTATGGCCCATGACCCCATAGATACACTATAGTGTAAGTGGACTTTATTTTTAAAGGATATATTTTATCTCCACTTGTAAGATGTGTGATAAACCCACTTTAGTGCCACTTTGATCCTCAAGATTCATTATGTTTCTGGTTCAATATTTTGACCCTGTTGTTGCCTAGAGACTTCTTATTGTCATTTGATTGCTATCTACACTTGTATTTTTCCATAATCATTCGCCATTCTCCTTGGCCTTGAATCTCCTTCTTCTATCATCTTCACTTTTCAAGGAGATTGATGTAGAATCGTATCTTAGGATGTCTTACTTCCATTTTAGCAAGAACTAAGTCATCCATGAGAATTTCCTTGCAAAAAATGCATATCATCATCCTCTTATCTCCATAGTGTTAGTGTTGTAGCGGCGGCAGATATTTTCTCCTAATTATATCTTGCTCAAGGCAGGTCAGCCTTCATCTTTTATAAATAAAATATATTTGCTCTAGGTGGGCCCTAGAGAGAAGGCCACATAGTTTGGTATTTATAGAGGATGGAGTCCTCTCATTTTATTATCAATTCATTCACTCTCAAATTCGCATCTTCAACAGCAGCAGTTCGCCTCCTAGCAGCATATTCGATTCTGAGAAGAAGAGTCATCATTTGTATTTCGCTTCAAGGAGAAGTGTCTCCATTCATTGTATTAGACTCGGCCTTGTGTAGGGCCTGATTTGTATGCAGTTTCTGCACTTATTCATCTGATATATAAGAAATCATTTTGTTGCGTTTTTCTCCCTCGAGTAGGAGGGTTTTCCCAGGGTAAAATATTGTGTTCATTGTCTCTGAGTTGTGTTTTCTACTTATTGCATTTCATTAAATATCATTCCATCAATAGTGGATTTGGAGCATACCTTAGAAGCAGATCTAAGGTGTTTTTTTAAGAGCAGTCTTGAAGGCGAAATTTTTAAAGACCTAAAGGGCGATTTCTCGCAGATTTAAGAGAGCAAACCTTCCGGCGAACTTTTGCAGACCTAAGGTGAATTGTGGTAGACTTAAGTGTAGATCTTCAAGGGCGAGTTGTTGCAGATTTAAAGACTATCTATTGCAAAATTGAAGGACATTTTATGCAGACCTTAAAGGGAAAATACCTATAGACCTATGAGCAGAATTGTAAAGAGTTTCAAATCTAATTGGAGAAGAGGGTCAAACATTCATCTGCCGCGTAGATGGGAAAGCAACTGGTGAAGTTTATTTGAGCGTCAGAGTCAAATGATGCTTGTGAACGAATTTGTACAAATTGCTGCTCTAGCTGGTTGTAGCCGGAATACTCTTGATAGCCATCGAGCATTTGGAAGTCTGGGCGATTATTCAACAAGGATTAAATCAATTAAGGGCTAATCAAACTCAGCTACAGGTCTAGCTCAATGGTGTACCAACAATAAAGAGATAAGTATTTTATGATCATGAATTTTATGTAGTTCATAATAATTCATGCAATAACATTGGGAATAGTGAATCATGTATGCTTCTAGCATTGGTCTGTATATTTCTCTTTGGGGTAGTTTGATTCTATGAACTATTATTAATCTCTCTAAAATGCAGGATGGATCGAGGAGCAAAAGTATGATGAGAGATTGCATAAGGAATTCAAAGGGAGGAAGAGCTTGAGGCATCCTATGAGGAAGTCATGCCGGCTGGAGAAATGAACAAACATGGAGACATAGCTTGCAGCCATGGGACTGAGTTGGTGGCACATAACTCTCTTGATTCTTCACTGGAGACATCTCTCGAGGGCACAAGGTTGGGTCAGCCTTGGATGGAGAGTTTACATCAACAAAG